>CM075676.1:62602500-62777500 GCA_037962975.1 Clitoria ternatea
TAAATCCTAAAGGCTAAACCCTAAACCCTAAATCTTAAACCCTAAAAGCTAAACCCTAAATCCTAAATCTTAAACCCTAAACCCTAAACCCTAAACCCTAATCCGTGAACCCCAACCCCTAAACCTGACCACTAATCTTTAAACCCTAAATCCTAAACCATAAACCATAAACCTTAAACCATAAATCCTAAACCCTAATCTTTAAACAATAACCCTAATCTCTAAACCCTACACCCTAATCCCTAAACCCTAAATGATAACCCTAAACCCTAAACCCTAAAACATAAACCCTAAACAATAAACCATAAACCATAAACCCTAAACACTAATCTTCAAACAATAAACCCTAATGTCTAAACACTAAACCCTAAACAATGAACCCCAAACCCTAAACCCTAAACCCTAAACCCTAAACACTAAACCCCACAACCCAAACCCCAACCCCTAAACCCTAAACTCTAAACCTTTAACCATAAAACCTAAACCCTAATCTTTAAACAATAAACCCTAATCCCTAAACCCTAAACTATAAACGCTAAACACTAAACCATAAACCCTAAACCCTAAACCCCAAATTATAAACCCTAAACCCTAAACCCTAAACCCTAACCTTAAACCCTAAACCTTAAACCCTAACCCTTAAACCCTAAATCCAAAACCATAGACCCTAAGCACTAAAACCTTAAATCCTAAACACCAACCTTAAACATTGAACCATGAACCCTAAATGGTAACCCGTAAACCCTAAACCCTTAACCCTAAACGGTAACCCTTAAACCCTAAACCCCAAACCCTAATCCAAACCCATAGACCCCAAACCGTAAACCGTAAACCGTAAACCCTTAACCCTTAACCCTAAACCGCTACCACTAAACCACAAACCCTAAACCTCAAACCCTAAACCCTAAACAATAAACCATAAAACATTAAACCCTAATCTCTAAAGCCTAAACCCTAAACCCTAAACCCTAAACCCCAAACCATTAACCCTAAACATTAAATCCTACACCCCAAACCCCAACCCCTAGCCCTAAACCCTAAACATTTAACCCTAAACCCTAAACCTTAATCTTTAAACAATAAACCCTAATCCCTAAACCCTAAACTATAAACCCTAAACCCTAAACCCTAAACCCCAAACCCAAACCCCAAACACTAAACCCTAAACCCTAAACCTAAAATGCCAAACCTAAACCCTAAACCCTAAACCCCCATCACTAAACCCTAAATCCAAAACCCAACCCTTAAGCACTAAACCTTAAACCTTAAACCATAAACACTAACCCTAAACCTTGAACCATGAACACTAAACCCTTGACCCCAAATGCTAACCCCTAACCCTAAACCCTAAACCCTAAACCCTAAACCCTAACCCTAAACCCTAAACCCTAACCCTAACCCTAAACCCTAAACCCTAACCCTAACCCTAAACCTTAACCCTAAACCGTAAACCCTAAACCCTAAACCCTAAACCATAAACCCTAAACCCTAAACCCTAAACCCAAAACTCGAAACCCTAACCCCTAAACTGTAAACCCTAAACTATAAACCCTAAACCCCAAGCCCTAAACACTAAATCCAAAACCCCAACCCCTAAGCACTAAACTTTAAACCCTGAACACCAACTCTAAACCTTGAACCATGAACATTAAACCCTTAACCCCAAACGCTAACCCCTAGCCATAAACCCCAAACCCCAAACCCCAAACCCTAAACCCTAAACCCTAACCCACTACCCCTAAACTCCAAACTCTAAACCCCCAACCATAAACCCTAAAGTTTAAACGATAAATCCTAAACGCTACATCCTAACCCCTAACCCCTAAAACCCTAAACCTTAAACCCTACACCCTAAACCCCAAACCCTAAACCCTAAAAGCTAAACCTTAAACCCTAAACCTTAAACCCCAAATTCTAAACCCTGAATCCTAATCCTTAAACCGTAAACCCCAAACCCTAAACCCTAAACCTCAAACCCTAAACCATAAACCCCAACCTCTAAACCCAAACCGCTAAACCTTAAACCCTAAATCCTAAACCATAAAGCATAAACCATAAATTGTAAACCCTAAACCCTAATCTTTAAATAATAAACCCTAATCTTTAAACCCTATACCCTAATCCCTAAACCCTAAGCAATAAACCCTAAACCTTAAACCCCAAACCCTAAACCCTAAACACTAAACCCCCAATCTTTTTTAGGACATGCTTGATATCTTGCACATATGCATACAACAAATATAATATCGGGCCTACTCATAGTTAAGTAAAGTAAGGATCCAATCATACCTCGGTATTTTGTGATCTCACAGGTGTTGCTATTTTGTTTGCTTTGTCCATTTCAAACCTTTTGAGAAGTTTCTTACAATATTTTGATTGATTTATAAAAGTCCCTTCTGTGGTTTGCTTAATTTGTAGCCCAAGGAAGAATGTAAGTTCTCCCATCATGGACATTTCAAATTCATTTTGCATAATCTTGGCAAACTCTTGACAAAGAAGTTTGTTAGTAGCACCAAATATTATATTGTCGACATAAACTTGTACTAAGAGAATGTCATTATTTTTACATGTTATGAATAGTATAGTATCAATCTTTCCTCTTTCAAAATTGTTTTCTAAAAGAAATTTACTAAGTCTTTCATACTAAGCTCTTGGAGCTTGTTTCAATCCGTATAAAGTTTTTCTCAATTTAAAAACATGATTTGGAAATTTGTGGTTTTCAAAACCAGGAGGTTGATCTACATAAACTTCTTCTTAAATACGACCATTTAGAAAAGCACTTTTAACATCCATTTGATACAGTTTAAAATCCATGCAACAAGCAAAATCTAATAACAAACTTATGGCTTCTAGTCTAGTTACAGGTGCATATGTTTCCTCACAATCTATGCTTTCTTCTTGATTATAGCCTTTTGCAACTAGCCTAGCTTTATTTCTTGTCATTATTCTATTTCCATCAAGCTTATTTCTAAAAACCCATTCAGTACCTATTATTTGATGATCATTGGGTCTTAGCATAAGTTCCCAAACTTGGTTTCTTTCAAATTGATTTAACTCTTCTTGCATAGCCAACATCCAATATTCATCAATAATAGTCTCATCAATAAATTTAGGTTCAATTTGTGATACAAAGGCTAGGTGATTACATGCATTTCTAATGGCATTACGAGTACTTACACCTTTTGTTATTTCACCTATTACATTGTCCAAGGGATGATCCTTTAAGGTAATCCACTCTTTTTGTTGAGGTTCCTCATTTTGTGTTGTATCTCCTTCATTCTTAACTTCTTCTTTATCATCCAAGTTAATTTCTTGGAAGGTACCTACAAGATTATCAACTTCCTTTCTCAGAGGATTTTGGTTAAGTTCATCAAGATAGACTCTTCAATTGTACAAATTCATTTGTTAAAGAGTGATATACTTTACTAGTAGATGAATAATCTAAGAATACTGCTTGATCAGATTTTGCATTGAATTTACCGAGATTATCCTTTCCATTATTTAAAACAAAATATTTGCATCCAAAAACATGAAAATAAGAAATGTTTGGTTTTCTTACTTTATAAAGCTCATAAGGGTTTTCTTTAAAATAGGCCTAATCAAACATCTATTCATTATATGACAAGCGGTATTTACCACATCGGCCCAAAAATGTTTTGCAATATTGTTTTTATTCAACATAGTTCTTGCGAGCTCCACTAAAGATCGATTTTTCCTTTCAACTACTCTATTTTGTTGTGGAGTTCTAGGAGCTGAAAAATTATGTTCAATGCCAAATTTTTCACAAAATTTTTTAAAAGGTTGATTTTCAAATTCTCCCCCATGATCGTTTCGAATGGATACGATTTTTAGATTTTATTCATTTTGGATAATCTTGGCAAGTTTCTTAAATGCTTGATATGCTTCATGTTTGTGAGTAAGAAATAATGTCAATGTATCTAGAATAATCGTCCACAATCACAAGACCATAATAATTTCCACCAAAACTTTTAACCTTGGAAGGTCCAAATAAATCCATATGTAAAAGTTATAAAGGTCTATTTATTGAAACAACATTTTTTGTTTGAAAAGAAACCTTTACTTGTTTTCCTTTTTGACATGCGTCATAAAATTTGTTTTCAAATTTCAACTTTGGTAAATCAATTACTAAATCTTTCGAAACAAGTTTATATAAATGGTCTATATGAATGTGAACGATTCTTCTATGTCATAGCCATGATTCATCTACTTTAGTTATGAAGCATTGCACATCATTTGAACAAGACAATCAAGATTAATCATATAGATATTATTGATTCTTTGACCAACGAATTTTATTTCCTTGTTTAGTTTATTTTCAATTATTCAATAATTTGATTCAAAAATAATTTCATAGCCTTTATAACATAATTGTCTAATACTGAGCAAGTTATGTTTAAGTCCTTCAATATATAATACATCATTTATAGAAGTGGGGGAGTTTTTACCAATATTTTTGATTCCTAGAATTCTTCCTTTCGTGTTGTCTCCATATGTAACAAACCCTTTATTTCATGGAGTAAATGATATAAACTTACTTTTATCTCCCGTCTTGTGTTTAGAACACCCACTATCTAATTACCAATGGGCGTTACTTGCTTTAGAACATACCTAAAAAACAAGTCAAGTTAGAGAACTTGGTACCCATTTTATGTTGGGTCCATGTAGGTTAGTTTGTGAAAATGTTCCTTTAGAAACCCATACTTTTCTTATAACCTTTGGCCCTAATTTTCTAACATTACAATTAGATGCACTATGTCCTTTAAAACTATAGTGATTACATCTCATGAAAGGTGATGCAGTTTTACTAAGCGGTAAAAAGAAATTTTATAATTCTTTTATTTCTTATAGGCATTAAAACCTAATACTGTTTTATTAAAAATGCAATGTTGTTTTCCAAGTAAAACATTTAAATTGTCTCTACCATTTGTAATTTTTTCTAAAGTTCTATTCAAGTCTAAAACCTTAGTTTCTAGAATGTCACATTTCTTTGCAAATTCACAAGGTTTAGTCTTAGAGCATGCTTGAACATTTACTATTTCCTTTCTCAAAATTTCATTTTCTTTACCAAGTTCTACAAGATGCATTTCAAGAGTATCAATAGTTTTTGTAGATAACTTATACTTGTTTGAGATTTTGACAAATTTGTCATACAATTCTTCAAAGGCATCAAGTAATTCATCTCTATCTAAGTCATGGAATTTACCTCATCATCTTCATCTTGATGGTTGGCCATGAGGCAGAGGTTTGCTTCTTCATTGTCCGATTCGTCTGAGCTACTTACTTCATTTTTATCCCATGCGATATATGCTCTTCTCTTCCCTTTTCTTTCTTTGTTTTTCTTCTTTAGGTTTAGGCAATCCGCCTTAAAGTGTCCTTCATTTCCATATTTGAAACAAGTTGGTGAGGAATTATTTTCTTTAGAGACAGGTTTCTTACCTTTATGTGTAAAGCTCTTTTGGAAGCATTTGTTCCTCATAAGTTTTCCAAAACGCTTCACGAATAGGCCTAACTCTTCATCTTCGACAAGGTCACTATCGGATTCTTCATCATCAATTGAGCTGGCCTTGAGAGCTAGCCCTTTCTTCTTGGAGGCTTTTTCTTCTTCCTCCACATGTTTCAAATCTTTTAACTCTTGTTCTTGTTCTTGTATCTTACCAAACAATGTAGCAAGGGACATATCATTTATATTTGGTGATTGTTTGATAGCGGTGACAAGAGGTTGCCATTCCCTAGTAAGATTTTTCAACACTTTATGAATAAGCTCTTGTTAGAGTAAGATTTGCCAAGAGCAATAAGATGATTAATGATTAAAGTAAATCTCTTTTGTAGTTCTAAGATAGTATCACCAGAATTCATTCTAAAGCTTTCATATTGGCTTGTTAATGTACTAATCTTAGAATCCTTAACATCTCTAGTTCCTTCATGAGTTATTTGAAGGGTATCCCACATATCCTTGGCAGATTTACATGTTACTACTCTAAAGAATTCACCGGGACCTAAGGCAAGAGTAATAAGATTTTTTACTTTGTAATTATATTGCACTTTCTTTTCTTCTTCACTAG
The DNA here is from genome assembly GCA_037962975.1 of Clitoria ternatea. Taxonomy (NCBI): domain Eukaryota; kingdom Viridiplantae; phylum Streptophyta; class Magnoliopsida; order Fabales; family Fabaceae; genus Clitoria; species Clitoria ternatea. The sequence goes on from CM075676.1 coordinate 62,608,584, forward strand.
TCCAATCATCCATGGGGTTTTCAACTTGTTTATCATCAACAGTATGCATAGGTATAAAAGGACCATTTTTAATAGCATTCCATATTTTCAAATCAATTGATTGCATAAAAATTTTCATCCTTTCTTTTTAAAAAGCATAACCTTTCCCATTAAAAGCAGGAGGTCGATTTGTAGCGCCACCCTCGGGAATCATGTTATATAAGATACAGGCCATCTTAATCTCTTAATCATGTTATATAATTTGCAATAAGGAATTTTAAACAATTAAAATATAAGCACAAATATTAAGCAAGTAATTTAAGTGCACAAATTTAAATGAGTTTAGGGAGAAGAAAATTACAAACCGGTATAACGAGTTCCACCACACCGGTGTACGTCTCGTCTTCAAGTAACCCACTTAAAGAAATCCACTATTGGATATTAGAGATACAACTTTGAGCTATTGCAGCTTCCTAGTGTCCTACACTTAAGAACCCAATTTTCACAAGTACAAGGGCACCCCACCCAATCTCTCAATCTCACAAATTACAAGGTTGACCCCAACCCTAAACCTTAATCTCTAAATCCTAAACCCTAATCCATACACCCTAAACTATAAACCTTAAACCCTAATCCATACACCCTAAACTATAAACCTTAAACCCTAAACCATAAACCCTAAACCCTAAACCCTAAACCATAAACCCCAAGCCCTAAACCCTAAACATTAACCCCTACACCCTAAACCCCCACCCCTAAACCCTAAACCATTAACCTTAAACCCTAAACCATTAACCCTAAAGCCTAATCTTTAAACAATAAACCCTAATCCCTAAACCCTAAACTATAAACCTTAAACCATAAACCATAAACCCCAAACCCTAAACCTTAAACCCTAAACCATAAACCCTAAACCCTAAACACTAAAACTGAAACCCTAACCCCTAAAGCCTAAACCCCAACCCCTAAACCCTAAATCCAAAATCCTAAACCCTAAGCGCTAAACCCTAAACACAAACCCTAAACCTTGAACCATGAACACTAAACCCTTAACCCTAAACGCTAACCCCTAACCCTAAACCCCAAACCCCAAACCCTAACCCATAAACCTCAAAGCCTAAACCCTAAATTGTTACCCCTAAACCCCAAACCCTAATCCCTGAAACATAAACCTGAAACCCAAAACCCCAAACTGTAAACTATAAACCCTAAAGGGCAAATCCTAAACGCTAAACCCTAACCCCCAACCCCTAAAACCCTAAACCTTAAACCCTAAACCCTAAACCCTAAACCCTAAAAGCTAAACCCCAAACCCTAAACCCCAAACCCCAAACTCTTAACCATAAACCCTAATCCTAAAACCCTAAACCCTAAATCGTAAACCCCAACCCATAAACCTGAACTGCTAAACCTTAAACCCTAAATCCTAAATAGGATCTTCTTATAACTACTTGAAGAATGGTGGACCTATGGATCTTCTCTTCTTCTAACCCCCACAAGCCTTTACTGAGGATATTTGCCCTTGGAAACCAAAATGAAAAATGAAGGAAAGACTCAAGAACTAACGAAATTGAAGGTGGAAAAGAGCATGGAAAAGGTGGAATTGGAAAGGAGAAGGGAAAAGGATGGAAGATGGAATGGAGGAGGTGAATGAGAGGCCACTGCTAGAAGGAGATAACTCCTCTAACTCACCACCAAGAGGGAGGAATCCCCTTGGATGAGAGCTCACTCTAACCTTAAGAGAAGGGAGAGCTTTTCTCACTAAAAACTCACTTTGAAAGTGCAAAATCTTAAATGGCATTAATTGTGTCAAAAATACAAAAGGATAGCTCCTCATATAGGCCTCCATAAATTCGGCCAAGGAGAAGCTAATTGGGCTTGGTCCATTGATCCAAGGCCCATAAGGAGAAAATAAGAGGAAGATGGCCTATACATGGCCCAAAAATAAAGTACATGGCCCTAAAGTGGCCCATTTGACCTTGTAAGGTCCAAATAAACCCTAAAAGCCTAGAGAATCTAACTAAAAAGTATATTACAAGTAAAATATGAATAGATTCTCAAGGAGTCTTTATTGGGCTTAGGCCCACTCAAAGAGAGGAAGGAGGATAAGGCTTGATGGATGCACTCTTTGGCCTTTTTAGTCTTGGCCCTTGTGAGAGGACCTTTGTAAGCTTTAAGTCCTTTCTCTAAGGTAGTGTGAGGGTCCTCCCTTAGTATGTCCTCATTATGCTCCCCCTCTTCGAAAGGATTTTTCCTCAAATCTAAGGGATCATCCTCTTCATCCAAGTCAAAGGGAGACAAGTCGGAAATATTGAAAGAAGCACTCACTCCATATCCTTCTGGCAAGTCAAGGACATAAACATTATTATTCATTTTCTTTATTATTTGGAAATGCCCATCAATTCTAGGTTGAGTTTGAATTTTCTCAAGTTTGGAAATCATTCTTTTCTAAGGTGTAACCAAACCCAATCTCCAACCTTAAAGGTGACTTCCTTTCTCTTCTTATTGGCATAACGAGCATAATATTCATTTTTAGTTTGTATTTAGTTCTTAACCTTCTTATAAAAATCTTTGATAAACTTGGCTTTTGCCTCTCCATCCATAAGAAGGACAGAGTCAGAAACCTCAATAGGCAAAAGGTCCAATGGGGTGAGAGGGTTACAACCATACACAACCTCAAATAGACTATGCTTGGTTGTAGAGTGTTGTACCCTATTATATGCAAACTCAATAGGGGGTAAACACTCATCCTAAGATTTAACATTTTTATGCACTAACACCCTAAGAAGTTGAGAAAGGGTCCTGTTAACAACCTCTGTTTATCTATCCGTTTAAGGATGACAACTGGTAAAAAAGAGAAGCTTCGTTCCTAGCCTTGACCAAAGAGTTTTCCAAAAATGGTTTAGGAATTTGGTGTCCCTATCAGAAATTATGGTTTTAGGAACACCATGAAGTCTTACAATCTCTTTGAAAAAGAGTTTAGCAATATGACTAACGTCATCTACCTTGTGACAAGGGATGAAGTGAGCCATCTTACTAAACCTATCCACAACCACAAAGATAGAATCCATTCCCCTTTGGGTCTTAGGCAAGCCCAACACAAAATCCATAGAGATATCAATCTAAGGTGCACTAGGTGTTGGTAAAGGAGTATATAAACCACTAGGCAAAAGTTTTGATTTTTCTTTTTGACATACAATACACCTAGCACAATGTTTTTGAACATCTTGTTTCATTTGTTTCATCTTGTTTCATTAAGACTCCCTCATAGCTTTCTCTAAGTAAAAATCTCTTAAAGAACTTCTAGGAATACAAAGTCTATTGGCTTTAAAGAGATAGCCATCTAAAATGTAGAAGCCTTTATGAGATGAAGAAGTGGAAGATGAGTTAAAAATGTTAGAAAAATCAAGGTCACTTGGATACAAAGACCTAATCTCATCAAGCCCAATAACTCTGGCTCCTAGGGACGTAAGTAAAGAGTGCCTCCTAGATAAAGTATTAGCCACAGTATTGGATTTTCCATTCTTATACTTGATGACATTGGGAAATTGTTCCAAGTACTCAACCCACTTAGCATGCTTTTATTTAACTTATGTAGCCCTTTAATAAATGTGAGGGATTGGTGATCACTATGTATAAAAACTCTTTGGGAATCAAGTAATGTTCCCAAGTTTGTAAGGCTCTAATTAAGGCATAAAATTTTTTATCATATGTAGGGTAGTTGATGGTTGCCCCATTAAGCTTTTCAATGAAGAAAGCAATCGGGTGACCTTCTTGCAATAAAACAACTCCTATACCCCACATTTGATGCATTACACTCAAGCTCAAATGTATTAGAAAAATTTGGAAGTAATAAAATTGGAGCATGAATGAGGCGATCTTTGAGATCTAGAAAGGCTTGTTCTTGCCTTGGCCCCCATACAAAAGGAACATTCTTTTTCACCAACTCATTTAGAGGGAAGGCTAAGGTAGAAAAGTCTTTCATAAATCTCTTATAAAAGCTTGCGAGACCATTAAAACTTCTTATGTCACTCATATTTTTTGGTGTGGGCCAATCTTGGATGGCCTAAACCTTTGAGTGATCTACCTCTACACCCTTTGAACTGACTACAAATCCAAGAAAGAGAATGCTATCCATGCCAAAAGAGTATTTTTCTAGGTTTGTATAAAGATTGTTTGTTCTTAGGGCAAGCATAACTTGTCTAAGATGGTTTAGATGAGAGGTCATGGTCTTTGAATATATTAAAATATCGTCAAAGTAGACCACAACAAAATGCCCAATGAATTCCATTAAAACATAATTCATTAATCTCATGAATGTGCTTGGTGCATTAGTCAAGTCAAAGGGCATAACTAACCACTCATATAATCCAAGTTTGGTTTTAAAAGCGGCTTTCTATTCATCTCCCTCTTTGATTATTATTTTGTGATAGCCACTTTTAAGATCAATCTTGGAAAATATTGAGAACCATTAAGCTCATCAAGCATGTCATCAAGTCTAGGTATGGGATGCCTATAGTTGATGGTGATGTTATTGATAGCCCTATAGTTGGTACACATTCTCCATGAACCATCTTTCTTGGGAACAAGTAAAACTGGTAAAGCACAAGGGCTTAAGCTCTCTCCAATCCAACCCTTAGATAGTAGTTCATTCACTTGATTTTTAATTTCAAGGCTTTCTTTAGGATTACATCTATATGTAGGCCTATTAGGCCTATTTATTCACTTCTAGGAATTAAATCTATTTGATGTTCAATGCCCCTAATAAGAGGTAAGCCTTTTAGGATGTCTTTTGAAAAGAGGTCTTTAAATTCATTTAAAATATTTTGAATCTCTTTGGGCAAAGGAGGAGGAGTGTTGCCCATTGAGCACAAGGAAGTGCTAGGGATATCTTTAGTATACATGATCAAGCATTGTTTATATGAAAACATAGCATATTTCACATCATGTTTGTTGGCTAAATAGTTCACTCTAGAGTCATCATAGATGATAACTCCTTTTCTTTTATCCTTTTTTTTTATTTTTCTTATGTTTTTCCACATGGTTAGATGAAGAAGATCCTAACTCTCTATCTCTTTTAAGTTTTATTTGTAGTTGGTCTTTAGCTACTTGTTGTGGAGTTAGGGGGTGTAAAACTATCTTCTTACCATCTAGTTTGAATGTGAGGGTGTTAGTGAACCCCTCATGGATGACCTTCCTATCAAATTGCCAAGGTCTTCCTAGTAGGATATGAGTTGCCTCCATAGGTACTACATCATAATTAACTTTATCTTTATATGTGCCTATGGTGAAATTTATCCAGACTTTCTTATTAACTAACATCTCTCCCCTTTCATTTAATCATTGTAACTTATAAGGTCTAGGGTGATCTATTAGTTCTAAGCCCATCTTATTAACTAGTCTTTGGCTCACAACATTAGCACAACTCCCACTATCCATAATGAGAGAACATAATTTTTCATTTATGTAACATCTTGTATAAAAGATGTTCTCTCTTTGTGTAGTGTCATCTAGCTTAACATGACTACCAAGCAATCTTCTAATCATGTAAAGCTCACCATCATCCCCTAAAATATGCTCACTGTCATAGGAATCACTACTTGAGTCATCACTTGAAGAGTGAGAATCAGAATTAGACTCTAATTGACTTGAGTAAGTTCCATTAGTTTTCAAAACCATAGTTCTTTTTGTTGGACAGTCAGAAGTAATGTGACCTCTACCAAGGCATTTAAAACATTATGGTAGATGATCTAGAGGATTTTGGTTTAGATGTGGATTCATGCTTTTATCTTTGATTCCTTAAATTTTTCCATTTTTATACAACTCACTTTATGGTTTGGAAGATGAAGTGCCCACTTCCCTCTCCCTAGGGTTTCTATCAAACTTACCCTTATTTTCTTGTCCTACCCACCTAGACGTATAGGCTTTACTTTCCCCACTATAGGCTTCTCTCTCTTTGAATTGGCTCTCTACCTTAGTGCATTGGTGAAGTAATTCTTCTATGTTAACATATGGAAGGAGTTCTACTCTATTCTTAATGTTCCTATTTAGGCCATGTAAAAACTATGCATTAGGGTTTGCTCATCTTCTTCTAGGTTTTCCCTAATCATAGCTATCTCTAGAGCTTTGTAATAATCTTCTACACTCTTTAACCCTTGGGTGATTCTATTTAGCTTTGCTAATAGCTCCCCTATATAGTAACTAGGAACATAACATTTTATTTTTCTCCTTACACACTTGAGACCGCCATACTAAGGCATAGTTTTGAAATGAGAGAGTGGCTATCCTAACTTTCTTTTCATCTTTTATTTGATAGGAGTTGAATATTTGTTCTACTCTCATTTCCCACTCTAAATAAGCCTCTGTCACTTTTACCGTTAAGTGGGGGTATTTCTAATTTTACTTCTCTTAAACCTATGTCTTCTCTTTTATACTCATGGTGTCTTCTTTGTTTAGGCTCTTCCTGACTATCACTATTGTTGTGTCTATGGTTTCTTTGATTTCTATGTCTAGTTCTAGGGTTTTTATTATACTCAAGATTTGTTAGCCTAGCATTGATGTTATTTAAGCTATCCATTATGTTATGAAGCATTATTTTATTCTCTCTATCACTAGAAGACATATTTAAGGTTGTCAAAGAATTTTGAGACAAAAACAAAGAATGTGTAGATAAACTAGTCGAGGAAGATGAATGCAAAACAAGTGGAAGAAAACACACAACAATCCTAAAATATCAATACTAGGTTTCTATCCTAAGGGGAAAATAAGATCCTAGGTTGTCTTTTACTAGGTTAGTGCTATGTTGCTTATGTAAGTCCTAGGTTGGCTTTAACCTAAGTTGATTATGATTGTCCTAGGTTGTTTTTAACAATTAACTAACTCTAGACAAGCCTAACCAAATTCGGTTACTAGTTAGTTAGCCTAACAAATTAGTTCAACTAACTAACCAACTCCTAACAAACCCTAACTAGAAGTAGTTATTTAGTTATGAAAGTTGTAACCAAGTTTAACAACCCTAACTAACAACTAATTCAGTTATGGATTGGTTAAGACCCTAACTAATTCGGTTATGATTAGGTAAAGTAACTAGAATTAGTTCCAACTACTAACTAATTACCCTAATTAGTTAAGACAAACGACTAACTAACAACTATTAGTTATAACCAATAACTAACTAACTAAAAGTAGTTAACAAACAAATGCAAATGTAACTACACTAGGAAAACTTATCTAGAGTAAAATTGAAATAATATCCAAAGTCCAATGTCCCAAATGTATCTAAAATACAAGACAAAACCTAATACACAAAGCTTAAGAATTGAAAATTTTGCCTAAGTTATACTAGTTACAAGGCTTTTGCTTCCTTTACAATTTTCTTCAAGCTCTTCCTTGATGTGTAAGCTCCACCTCACCTAGCAAAACAAGACAAGGATAACTCCAAACGAAATTGATGTTAATGAATTCACAAAGATTAACCCTCACAAGTGTATCTCTCAAGTTCTCCTCACAACTCTTACCCTTTCCTCATTGGTGTCAAGATTACCCAAGCAATTTACACTCTCACCTCAAGTGTTCCAATATGCTACCCTCAATGGTATAGAGACACTAAAACAATAAATGTTCAAATGAATAAATGATATACTATGGAAAGGAATTCAAAAATGATAATGTACAAAACTAGATAAGCAAAGAACAAAATGCAATCAACAAAAGGAAAGTACAACCTAAACTTAGAGACTCTAAAGTTGCAATCAAAAGTAAGCAAGTAAGATTCAAATGAAAAAAATGTATTAGGTTGAAATTAGCAAACAACTCACTTCAGGTATATGGAATTTCAAAATTGAATCTTTGGTTTTGGTGACTCACTTTACAACTTTTCTTAATGAGGTTTCTTTTCTTTTCAACACCCTTTTTCAATTTCGTATAGTATAGGGTTTTGTATCTCTTTTTCTCTTTTGGTACTTTCTTTTTCTTTTCTTTCCTCTTGAATTTTTCAATGCATAACACCACTATTCTAATTCCCAAAACAGAATTAAGCTAATGCTAAAAACAAGTTCAAATGTCACTTTCTTGCTTAGAGAAAACAATGCAACCTTCTTCCAAAGAGAATGGAAGGATGATGTTCAAAACTTTTTGACAAATTTTCTTCTATACAAGCAATATGTAAACCGAATTATGATGTATTCCTATTGTGTATTCACAAACAAAATTAACCTAGAAAGAAAAACTAAGAATGAATACTAACAAACTTAAAAATGAGATGACATTTTGGAGAGTCTTAAGATGAGACCTCCTAACAACACAAGAATGGAACCTTTGAGAGATTAATCAAGATACTTGAACTAATCCCTACCACACAGCAATGCACTTCTAACTATGGTAAATCAACACAAAAACCTAGAACACTAGACAAAGGTTCCACATGGCACAACTAACTCCTATTTTAGCTCTAACTACCAACTAACAACTAACAAACTTCTAACAACTAAAGTAACAACTTCTAACCGAATTCCTAATGTGCCAAATCTAAAATTTTAGACTCTCACACAAAACCAAACCAAAATGGAAAAGACAAGATGCAAGAAATTAAAGCAAGGAAAGAACTATCACAAGAACTCAAATGAACAATAACTTTTTATGAGTTTTCTACTTTATCATGGCATGAACAAGGAAAATCTATGGTATGAAAACAAAATTCCAGCCAACAATTGAAAGGCAAAACTGAATTCTATAAGAAGAAGAAGATTAGAGAAGAACCTCCCAAGCTCATCTGATACCAAATGATGTAGGATCTTCTTTTAACCACTTAAAGAAAGGTGGATCTAGGGATCTTCTCTTCCTCTAACCTCCATAAGCTGTTGTTGAGGATCTTTTCCCTTGGAAACTGAAATGGAAAATGAAGGAAAGACTCAAGAATTAACAAAATTGAAGGTGGAAAAGAACATCGAAAAGGTGGAATTGGAAAGGAGAAAAGAGAAGGATGGAAGATGGAATAGAGGTGAATGGGAGGCCACTAATGCAATAAATCCAGAGCCATTAACTTGGTTAGAAAATCTTGAATTAATATTGACTTAAAATGTGACTCTAAGAAGATTTATTTCTTTTGGCAAGCGCACCAATTGTTAAATTTGTAATATATTTGATCGTTCCCATAGGGATTGTGGTAATTACCGTAATCTTAGAGACTAGCACAAGCTGAACCAACACAATGCAGATAGAATTCATTCTGTTTTTGTTGTTTTTATGCTTTCTATGTTTTTATATTTTTAGAGATAGTATAAAAGATGAAATGTGATTAATGGAAGATAGGTTAGGATTACTTCAGTTTACAACTTCATCAAGAAACATGTAATCGAGGTTCAATCAAGCTTCAGATGCAAGAGGACAATTCACAGATGGGTAATCCCTAATTCCTTAGGTGAATAACACTAATTCCTAAGCATTAAACCCTAATCCCTTAGATGTTCAATTACAGAGAAATCTAATGCGAAATTAGGGGTTGAACCCTAACTATTCACCTAATTACTAGGCCTGAATTAGAAGTTACCTAAGCCTTAACCATGATTCCTCACTAGTGAGTTTCTTCATCAGATCTGGATTTATCAATCCAGCAAAGTAGATCCACTTCTTAGCTTGTTCTCCTTATGCATCAGAAATTGACTTCCTTAATACACCTTCAATAATTCATTGCAAACCTTCCCAATCCCAACCCTAGGGGTTTAGAAACCCATGGAAATGGATTCTGACGAAGGAATATAGAGAGACATGGATGAGAGAATTTAGAGAGAGAAAAGAACTAGAGAGAGATTGGAAATGGAAAAGTGAATCGTGTTATGTTCTGTACTCCGTTCTCCACTTTACAGAGTATGTACGGGTATATATATATATAGACAAATAACTAACTAACTAACTTAATTAATTACAAAGAAAGCTTAATTAATAATTAACTAACTAAACTAAATACATAATTACAAATAAATAAATAATTACAACTCAATACTTAAGTTACTACAGTACAACAGCAAAACAGGGGACAGCAACGGTGCAGCGCTTCATTTGGAGGGAGAAATAACAAACTGGGCAACTAACACCACGCTTGAGCGTGACTAACTGGCGCTTAAGCGCAAATGTTAAATTCATGGTGTAGTGAAGTCACGCTTAAGCGTGACTGGTCCGCTTGAGCATGATCGTGTTTTCATGCTGCATGCTTTGGTTTCCTTTCTTTGTACGTGATTTGCATGTTGTCTCACGCTTAAACGTGAACTTGTCAAGCTTGAGCGTGAACTGCACCTGCACATGAAAACAAATAATTGCCTAGCGTTTGTACGTTGGCTATCCAGCGTATATACGTTGGGTTAGTTAAATTACAAATAAATAAATTTCCTTAACGAATTATTATTTTTAACTATTTTCTTGCATAATTTAAACACTTTTGAAATAAATAAATAAAATAAGAATTATTGACAATTTATTAAATAATAGTGCCAAAATAAACAATATTTAATGGATTAAGTTAAATTAAGGGTGGAATAATTAAGTCTTTTCAAGACTTATCATATCCCCAAACTTAAAACTTGCTTGTCCTCAAGCAAATGCTCAAATTAATTAAATCAATTGCATTTACTCAAGACAATCAACCTTTCCTTAACTTAGTTCATACCATAATTATTGAATACCATTCATGCTTTATTTTCACAAATTCTGAAAATATAATAACTCACACCTCCTTTGGGAACAAGTTGGTGATGCTTTCCTCACTGGATTAATGTTTCACTCTTCTCTTAATGTATAAGGTAAATTAAATGCACTCATCACCTGCATAATTGTTAGATCAACATAGGCTTGCAACAGTTCTAAACATCATGACATATACTAGCACAATTGGATCAGTAAGGGCTTTTTAAGCTTGTAATAGGGTTAGGCTACAGGCTCTATTTTTGTTTTTCTAGTCAATGTTGGGTTAAAAGATGTGCCCACTGATGCCTTGCCTCAATCTTAACTTAAATGCCTTCACTAACTAGCTTTTTTCTTTTATTATTTTTCAGATGAAGGATGCTTTGTACTTCCTTCTCTTTCAGTCCTTTGGACTCTTTCTTTCTTTTCTTTCATCTTTTTCAATTTTTTTTCAATACCATTTTTTTCTTTTATTATAAGACTAGCTTTACTGATTTTTCACTTTTCTTTTGCTTTTGTTGTTCTTCTTTTCGTTTTTCAAAATCCTCATCTATAATTAAGGTCAGAGTGTGTCCTTTGATTGCTACTCTTCATCCCGAAACTTAGAACTTGCTAGTCCCTAGCAAAAAGATAAGACTCAGTAGTCCATCAGTGGAACATCTAGAGTTAATTCACTTGGTTTTTCTCAGATAAATTGGCTTATAAAGTTAGGTACATAATCAGACTGAAAGGGTCTCAGGCTCAAAATATAATTGTTAGGTCAAAGGATAATTAATAATATTAAGGATGGCTAAATTTGGCCCTGGCTAAATTAACAAAGAAGGCCTTCATCATTTCCAATTGGCAAACATATAATCACTTAGCAAGTACTGAAGCAAATTCTGTCTCACTAAACAAGAATGCAGGCACACTCAGCAAAGAATTAATAAAGGCTCAAAAGTTAATAATATAACAGGGAATCAGCTAATCATGTCCCCAAACTTAATGCAAGATTATAAACTCAGATTGCTAACTAGCATAGTGAATAAACAAATAATACAGGATTGAAGATAGTTATGGGCAGGGATCATGAATCAAGAAATGCAAATTAATTAAATTATCCAATTAGAGCCTGAGAATCAGCAAACTTTAAATGATTAAGATGGATTCTAAATTAAACAAAATTAACATAGTTTATCAATCAAAGAGTCAAAAGGATAGATTACTTCCCTTTTTTTTACTTGGATGACAGTCAATGGTGAGGAATGGTGTGCATGAATTTCAAAATACAATTCAGAAAAGAAATAAAAACAAACAACTTAACATAGAAATAAACTTCATTACACTGAAAAGAAAATACACTATTTCAGAATAAAGAAAATATTTAGACAAAGTCATTAAACCTTGAAAATAGCAAAAATAACACATAAACAAAGTAAAAGATCAGTCATCTTCCTCTTCATTTTCTTCATTCATAGGCTCATCATTGTCTTGCTCAGAATGGGGTGGAAATTCAGCTACTAAGGGTGTGTCATCAGGGGGAATGGTGAATCCAATGGGAGCCAACCATAAATCTCTATAAGGTGGAACTCCCATTTCTTCAGTGTGATCCACATTCAATGTGGTGGCAATCTTTCTCAGCATGAGATCATGATTCAGGACTAGATCATAGGTTCCTAGCTGCATTTTCTTCATCACCTAAAGTTCCTGCATTACCATGGAAATATCAGAAGAAGTACCTGCTCCTGTTGGAGGTGGTGGTGCAAAAGATGTTGGATTAGGTTGTCTGGGACGTTTTGACTCTTGAGGCATAAAATTGTCAATGTGGTTTATCACTCATTGCTTATCCATAATCCTTTCAGGCTTTACCTTTGTCAGTTCCTCATAATTCACCCTAGCCTGATTCTTTTTGGCCAACAACGTAATAACAGAGCAATATGGCAGTTGGAGATTCTTTTCAAGGTTTTTCATCATCTCTTCCAGTATTAACTCTCCCAAATTAACATACAGGCCTCTCATTAAATAGTAAATCAACACCAACCTCTTAATGGCAACTTCAGTAGAATGAGCTACAGGTTGCAGGGATGAAAGGACATAGTGGCACCATAAAAGGGAAAGATGATTCAAACAATTCTTCCTGACACTTTTTGGTGCACCATTAACCTTTGTTATATATGCAGTTCCTTGTTCACAACACTCCTCTAAAATTTCTTTCCTCAGATTTTCATTTTCAGCCCTATGAAAAATATCCACTTTCCATGTGTAGTGACATCCTTCCTCATCCAATATAGGCACTTTCAACAGCTTATTCAATATGTTACCAGTTAAGGGAATAGTGACTCCTCTTAAGAAGGAAGAAAAAGGACACTTATCTTCCATAGAGTGAGTCCTCAGATTGGCATAAAATTCTCTAGTGAGTTCCTAGTAACCATTGCCTAAATTCTTATTAAAGAACTGCCATCCTTTTTCAATCATAGCAACTTTTACATTAAAATCAGAACAATTTTCTTCATCAAGGACCAGAGCCCTTTCCCTTATTACTCCTTTGCTTTTAAACTTTTTCTCATATAATTGGGTTGCCTTGAGATCTCTAAACCTATGCCCATCAAAACCCTTAACTGTCTGAGACTTCCTTCCTTCTTCAAGACTTTTACTCCTTTCAATTGATGGAGAATCAGGGATACTGATAGTGGCTACCCCTTTTCCTTTTTCTTTTTGGGTTTCTTTCACATTTTCTATTTCAACACTTTTTTTAGGTTTTTTGCAAAGTCTTTGTGATCTTCTGATCATGGTGAGTGTTAACGATGGTATTTATAATGCCTAAATGGATACATATATACAAACAGTAAAACCACAACAAAATGAAAATGTAAGATGAACAGATATGATGGATGAAAGAAATTTGAAATTGAAACAGTGAACTATAATAATTCTAACTATAAAATGAAAAGAAGAACTAAAAAGATGGTACCTTTCAAAGGAAATCAGAGACTGTGTCTTTTCCTCTTCAAAAACCCAAGGTTCCAGCGTAAAGAGCTAGGGTTTGTACACTGAGGGGGTTTTATACTATTGAACCCAATGCCTAAAGTACGCGTAAGTACATTGAACTCTTGCCGTATAAATGCCCAAACTAAAACAACAGGTAGTATCAGGTATGAATTACGCTTAAGCGAACCATTATTCGCTTAAGCGAATGATATGTAAGTGAATGTCATGCTCAAGCGTGAAGAACTACGCTTAAGCGCCAATCAAATAGGTATCAGAATACTTTAATGTGGCACTCACGCTTAAGCTTACAGGAACACGCTTAAGCGAGAAATTAGAACAAACAGTTTCAAAATTCCTCAGCCCCGATCATGCTCAAGCATGAGCTTGGGATGCTTAAGCGTGGCACTTTATATACAAAGCATACTCAAGCGTGGAACTCTAAGCTTTAAGTGTGTGTTTTCTCTTAGGTACAAGTGACGATCACGCTTAGAGCGTGTGGAGTGACACTTAAACGTGAGGTTTATTGGAGGGCAAAAGAGCTCACGCTCAGGCGTGAGTAGTCATACGCTCAAGCGCGCAATGTGAATCATAGAACAGCTTGGTGCAGGCTTATTCTCACTTAAGCTTGCTATGGCTTTGCTTAAGCGCAATGCATACAGGGCCATGCACATCACGATCATGCTCAAGTGTGATGAGCCAAGCTCAAGTGTGAAAGTTTACTACCAATCACGCTTCAAGCGTGAATGAATTATGCTCAAGCGTAAGGCATGAAACAGTGAGAGGTTTGGTACAGGCACGCTCACGCTTAAGCATGAATATGTCACGCTCAAGTGCAAAAGGGAAATACAGTAGTCACGCTCAAGCTCACATGGTTATGCTTGAGTGAGGAGAAAAGAATTTAGTAATTTTCATTCTGTATGAAATTCGCTTAAGCGGAAGGTGCTTCGCTCGAGCGAAATAAAAGAAATGGATGCACTCACTTGAGCGGTAATATATTCGCTTAAGCGAACAGAAGACACTAAAACCAGGCACCATTTATGCTCAAGCGTGAGAGAATCACGCTCGAGCGCTAGAATCAGTAGAAGGCATAAAAAGCTCACTCTCGAGCATGAGTAATGTATGCTCAAGAGTGAGAAGCAACAGGTCCCGAGTTCGCTAAAGCGGTAAGATGTCACGCTTAAGCGCCATAGCATATAACAAGTCATGCTCAGGCACCAATAAGCTTCGCTTAAGCGTGAGAATCATATGGGAGGTCGTGCTCAAGTGCGAGAGAGTTACGCTCAAGCGCCAAGGGTACCTGATTCTAATTCTAACTAATGGATTTACATGTATGTACACTTGGAATTAAGCGTATGAACACTCAAACCTTATTCAAAAATTTACCAGATTATTCACACTTCATTCAAAATTTTATTCAATATTTTTTTAGTTTTCTTTTAATGTTTCAAACATAAAACACAAAACGCAACAATCAAAATATAGGGTTGCCTCCCTAAAGCGCTTCTTTAAGGTCACTAGCTTGACCTTCTGACATCTAAGAAGATGCCTACAATAGCATGGAGGTTTTCTGCCTATCAAACTCTCCTCCAAAGTAGAGTTTGAGTATTTGGCAATTCACTTTAAAAGTTCTATCAGTGGCTGGTTCTTTCAATTCAATTGCACCATGAGGGAAAACCTCATTCACAATAAAAGGTCCAGACCACTTAGATCTAAGTTTTCCTGGAAAGAGTCTCAGCCTAGAATTGAATAATAGAACCTTATCATCCTTGTTAAACTCTTTTCTATTTATCCACTTATCATGCCACCTCTTAGTTTTCTCTTTATAAATTAAGGCACTCTAATCAGCATTGAGCCTAAACTCCTCAAGTTCATGGAGTTTTAGAACTCTTTCCTCTTAAGATTGGTCAAAGTCCATGTTTAACAGCTTTGTGGCCCACCATGCCTTATGCTCTAACTCCACAGGAAGATAGCAAGCCTTACCATATACCAACTGATAAGGAGACATGCCAATTGGAGTTTTAAATGCTGTCCTATAGGCCCATAATGCATCATTTAATCTCACAGACCAATCTTTCCTAGACTTCCTGACAGGGCCCGCAAGCGCACGGGTTATGTCGCGTAATATAAAAGATTATCGTTCTCCACAGGGACTGTGTTCAAAGTACCAGCATATTGAAATTTAATTATCCACACAATTAATTTTTAAGATTTTTATAAAATAAAGCACAAATTAAAGTTGCATAGAATACGAATAAATATAAAAAATAAAATTTACTTGACACTAAAAAAATCAGAGTTGAGAGTATCTTGGGATTTTGGGGGATTAAGACTCTATTTTATGTTTAATGAATTTTAACTTTTCATAAATAAGAATCGAATTAAGTTTTCCAAGGCAAATTTTCCAAAAGCTAATTAATATGTTCCTCTCGGAATCCTATTAATGTACCTAACCTATGGAAAGCACTGCTTAATCCTCAGAAAGGCCCATTATCATTTTATGAAAATCCCTTTTATTTCCTCAAAAGAATTTTGATTACTTTCACGGTTTTACCGAGGTCACAAAAAGCATCTCAAAAAATCTTAGGTTTAGTTCAAAGCTTTCTGGTAAAAATAAATCTCTCGATTCTATTTATTACCTAAACTTACTAATATACCCGTAAGTATACAGTTTTATCATTTAGGTTCTTGTTAGGAATTACTAAAAGCATTAAGCATAATTGAACTAAATGGAAAACAGAAATTTATTTAATTCCAAGTCAAAATAACATTAAAATAAAATATTATCATACCCCCTTTATCCCAAGATAATTAATTTAGCTACTCATGAAATAATTTAAATTCATGTAAATAATGGAAAAATAAAACATACAAGACATGGTAAAAATAAAGACTTACGGGTTTCTCCAAAAGCTCAAAATAATTTACCACTGTATTTCCTTGTTGCAATATTCTCCACCAATTACAAATTTAAATTCTCACTTTTACAGCCCTCACACTCTTACAAAATAAAAGAAAGAAAAGAAAATAAAAAGAAAGAGAAGAAAAACGAACAGAGAAGGAAAAATGGAAAAAAAGTAAACTAAAGAAAAAGAGAGAAAGTAACGAAGAAAAGGAAAGAAAATGAATCTGATGGTAATTGATGGGAAGAGATTACTGATGCTATGCTCCTGGTTGCTCTCCCTTTTATAGGCGAATGGATGAATGAATCCAGCTAAGGAAACGCGTTAAAATTTGCAAGTGGGAGAAACTTTCGGTGCATGTGAATTCTAGCTGTGCCAACTTGTTTCGAATTTGCATATTTAATATTTTCAATAATTCGGTGCTTGGATTTTAGTGAAGATTGGTGTAGAATGATGAAATTCATAGTGGAAAAATGTTATTTTCCCACAAATCCGAGTGAAAGCTTGATGGACGGTGTAGGTGCGAACTGGACAGCGTGGAGAGGAGTTGCTGTTAGATGGAGATCTGGATGTTGTGGGCTGGACGGTGTTGAATTGATGAAAAGTCTGGGCGGTGTTGAGAGAGGGTTACTGGACGGTGTCATGTATTAGAAGAAGAAAGGGAGACGGTGTCTTAGGTGAGGTAGAGAGCTGTGTTGAGGAAGGAATACGGTGTGGGTGATGGAGAGGAAAGGGACAGCGGATAGAAGAGGGAATGAGACGGTGTTGGGAAATGAGGACGGTTGGGCGGTGTGTTGAGAGGTGAGGACGGTTGTGGATGGAAAGGAAAAGAGTCTGGGCGGAGTTGTGGATTAGGACGATTGTTGGGCGGTGTGGAGAGTATTGGAAAGGAGAGGGGACGGTGTTGTGGCTTGAAGGAAAATGGAAGGAGGCGGTGTTGATGGAGGTAGTGATCCGGTGTTGCATTTGTGAAGAATTGGGTCGGTGTTTGGAGGAGAACTGATCGGTGATAAAGCTGGATGAAAGGACGAGTGAAGAGTGACTGAAGAGCAACTTCTGATTGAGCCATTCAGTTGGAATTGCCTGCAGAAGGACTCGGAACCGACTCAAACCATTCACTCGGCTCAGGTTCATGGAGTTCATTCGGAACAGATTGAAGACTCACTCAGGATCAGAATTTATTCAATCAGTTCCCAACCCTTTTCACTCGGCTGTCTCTGAATTTGAACCACTCGGTTAAAACTTTGCTCGGATTTTGCATTGGAATTCACTCGGACAAATTTATTTACTCATTCAAATGATAAAATCACATCTTCACTCGGAAGTCCGAGTTAATTTCCACTCGAAATTGACTTCACTTTCACTCAGAAACTTGGACTTTGAATGACTGGAATCTGGCTGATAGAATTCTTCCATGTCCCAGCCTTGCTTTGCTCGAAAATGCATCTTTCTGACCCAACTCACTCGGATGTACTTTCCTTGGAGACTTCTCACTCGGGCTCAGTGTGAAACTTGAGAGTCTGCCCGAGTGTGATTCATTTCCGGTCGGATTTTTCCTTCCTTGCTAAGAGTTACTCGGGAATGCTTTGTTCTGCTTGAGAATGCCATTTTCTCTGAGTGAGACCACTCGGATTCCTCCTTAGTCAGCATTTATTCATTTCAGTGGCCTCTTCTACTCGGAATCCATTCACTCAGAACAGCTTTCACTCGGATTAGTTGCAATCAGAAAGCTCCCACTCGGATTCACTTCAATCAGCAAGCTTTTCACTCAGAGAATAACTTTGGACATATTTATTGGAGGTCAGTCTCTTTTTTTCACTCGGAATGGATGCAGTCGGGGAGTTTCCACTCGGAATCACCTTCAACCGAGACTTATTCCATTTCAGCATTGATCCTTCACTCGAGTTAGCCATTTATCACTCGGAATGGCTTTGACAGGGAACATTTCACTCGAGTTTTCCTCCAGCAGTGCAGTATTCCACTCGGCAATGCTCTATTCTGAGTCCTTCCACTCGGATTTGGTCATTTCTGAGTTATTTTCAGTGCTCTGAGTCAGATTTTTGCTTTCTGAGTCGAATTTCAGCTTTAAAAAGAGAATTCTTTCCACTTTGGGCTTGTTCTTCTTGTTTCTTTATCATTTTATGGTCGTTTTTCTCTTGTTTTTGACCCTTTATTACCTTAATTCCTGCAAAATAACATACCCAAGTAGACTAGAGTGGAAAGAAAGTAAAAATCGTAATAAATAAAGGAAATACAGTGGATAATGACTAAAATCCTAAGCAAACTAAATCTATTTTATTGTATTAAAAAGCACTTATCAAAATATCCCAAACCAAAACATTGCTTGTCCTCAAGGAATCACCATATTCACAAGATAAAATACAGAAAACACTAAGCTTAATAAACTAAGGAATCCAAAATGGAGAAACTGATTTATTCAAATGCCAATTTTAATTTACTTATGTGAATCAAATTTCAATGTCAAGACTTGAGATACTTTTCTCACAATTTTCACTCAAGTGTTTCAAGGTTTGTGTATCTCTCAAATCATCATAGTCAAAAAACATTACCATAAGCTTGTTAATAAACCAGAAACTCCATAGTTTATATAGAAAATACGTCAAAGTCTAAAGGTCTTTCAAAGGTTGTAATGTGGCCTTGGGTTGTTAAGGTAGGAATTTCAAGAAAAATGGAATACAAAAGGGCTTTAACAGTCATGAATGATTCAAATCACCATTATAAATTTAACAGAGCAAATTTTTGAACTTTTATGGACTTTTTGGAATTTATTCAATATCATCCTTTTGATTTTCTTTTTCTTTTTCTTGCTTTTCTTTGCATCCAATACCATATTTTTCTTAAGTCCCTTTTTTTTTTATTTCTTTGCTCCACTAAATTTTCAACTTTTTCACCATTAAGAGAATATCAGTCAATGAAAGGTTTCAAAGAAAAATTTTCGCTTTTAGGCTCAAAAGGGGCAACTAGGGGTCAAATTATACAAAATTCTGAGGCTTAAGAATAAGACCTAATTGTGCCTTTATCATCCTAAGACATATAATCAAAAACCATTTTGAATCGGTTAAAAAACAAGTTCTAGAATATTAATGACTATGAGATTCACTCAATCAAGAAGATATGGGTTTTGAAAATTTGTTTGATAAATAACCCATTTTGGCTCAAGTCTAACCATGGAAAGTCTTTTCAAAGAAAATTTTAATCGCATAAGGTTCATTTAAGCATTTATTTGGCATTTAAACAATTAAATTTTGAAAATTTTACTCAAAATTTTGGGATCCTTAGATACTTTAGCCTTGTGTTCAAAGTAAATTTATCATGCAATCATGGTAAATTACAAGATTACAAACAAATCAAAGAAAACACTCATGCATAATAAAATGACAATCACACAACGTAAACAAAACAGTTAAGTTTTCTTACCTACCACCCCAAACCAGAATTTGACATTGTCCTCAATGTTAAAATGGATGATAAAGGATAAGAAAACTTTCCTGTAATAACCCCAAACCAGCATTTGACATAGTTGGTTTTTTTTTTTAAGAATAAAAGCTTAAAAATAAAGACATGGGGTTACCTCCCCACAAGTGCTAAGTTTAACGTCTTCAGCCAGACTCTATCCCTCAATCACAGTCAAGAATCGATTAGGGCCTAGAAACTCATTCCTTAGTATGGAAGGTGAAGGTTTCAGTTTAACATTTGGGCTCACCATGACCTCAGTGTCATGTCTCAGTAGTATGTCACCTTCACTGCTTTTTGATGTTCCTGCAAACTTATTCAGAAAAATAGATTCAAGTGGGTCTTTAAGAAGAGTTTCATCCTTCACCACTTGGTCAACAATTTCAATTCCATAGCAAACATCATTAAAAGGTTTTTCTAAAACATTTTTCAAGTTAAAATCAACCTTTTGGTTTCCAACAGTTAGAGACAACTTACCATTTTTGACATCGATCACAGTACCTGCAGTTGCTAAAAATGGTCTGCCTAAAATAATAGGAATCAAAGAATCTTCGTCCATTTCAAGCACAACAAAGTCAGCAGGTATAAAAAATTTTCCTACCTTAATAGGAACATCCTCTAAAATTCCTACAGGATATTTGATAGATCTATCGGCCAACTGTAAAGATATCCTAGTAGGTTTTGGCTCTCCCAATCCTAACTTTTTAGCAACAGATAATGGCATTAAACTCACACTCGCTCCCAAATCACACAATGCTCTATCTATAGCTATGCCACCAATCATACGAGGAATAGAAAAGCTACCTGGATCATGAAGTTTTGGAGGCATTTTCTTTTGAATTAGAGCGCTGCACCCCTCAGTGAGTGCCACAGTTTCATCTTCCTCAAGTTTTCTTTTGTTGGACAAAATATCCTTCAAGAACTTCGCATAGATAGACATTTGCTGCAAAACATCTATGAAGGGAATATTGACATACAATTTCTTTAAAACATCAAGAAACTTACCAAATTGTTTGTCCAACTTTGCTTTAGCCAGGCGCTGAGGAAATGGAATAGGAGGTTGATATGGCTTAACCTCTTCTTTCATTTCTTGTGGTTTTTCTTCCTTATTCATCGGGTGAGATGGAGAATCATCCAATTTCTTTTTCTCTTCAGTCTTACCAACTGGACCATCATATTGAGTACCACTCCTAAGAGTGATAGCCATTGCATGGTTGGAAGGTCCAGCCTCAGGTTTCCCAGGAAATGTTCCTGGTGCTCTTTGAGAGTAGGAGGCTTGCTGGGCAATTTGAGTCTCCAATATTTTGTTATGGGTGGCAAGGGAGTCCACCTTTGAAGCTAAGTTCTTTATTACATCAGAGAATTCATCATTCTGCTTTTGTTGAGTAGCTACAAATGTTTCCATTAAGGACTCTAGTTTTGATTTGTAGGGTCCTTGTTGAGGGTTGTAGTTACTTTGGAATTGAGGTGGCCTATTTTGGAAGCCAGGTGGACCTTGTGGAGGTCTGTAGTTACCTTGATAGTTTCCACCATAGTTCCCAATAGCGTCTACCTGATGCATTTCTTGTTCTTGATTAGGGGTCATTGCTAAATGGCAGTTTGTAGCTCCATGTCCTGAAACACCACAAACTTCACAAACAATATTAGTAGCACCTGTTGACCCTATTTTATCAAGTTTTAATGTTAATGCTTCAACTTTGGCAGAAAGTAAGGAAAGAGCATCAACAGAGTACTTACCTGGTGTTTTAGAAGGTAATCCTCTTTCAGAGTTCCACTGGTGAGTGTTTTGAGCTATTTCCTCAATCAGGTTCTCAGCTTCATCAATATTTTTACTCATGAAGGCTCCTCCAGCTGCAACATCTAAAGAGATCTTTTGTGTGGAAGTTAGTCCATTATAGAAAATATGGATTGTCAACCACCTTTCTATCCCATGGTGAGGACATTCTCTTAGCAACTCTCTATATCTTTCCCAGGCTTCATACAAGGATTCATAATCTTTTTGTGAAAAATTGATGATTTGTTTTCTCAGCACATCAGTCTTGTTCCTTGGGTACCATTTATTGATAAAAGCACTGGACAATTGTTCCCAAGTCGTGATGGATCCTTCAGGAAGAGAGTATAACCACGCCCTCGCTTTATCTCTTAAGGAGAAAGGGAAAAGTCTTAAACGAATGGCATCATTGGTGGCTCCGTTCATCTTCAGGGTGTCACAGTATTCAAGAAAGATTTGAAGGTGAAGATTTGGATCTTCGGAGGGTAATCCTCCGAATTGGTTCTGTTGAACCATTGAGAGTAGTGAAGGCTTCAATTCAAAATTGTTAGCCTCCACTGTGGGTCTAAGGATGCTGGATCCTCTCCCATTAGTGCTTGGAGCGGCAAAATCTCTTAAGGGTCTGTGTTGGTCTGCCATTTGTTTTTCTTTTTGTTCTTTTTGTTGTTTTTGTTGTTTTCTCAAAGCTCTAGGGGTACGTTCTATCTCAGGGTCAAATCCTAAGTTTAGATCGACACTATGGCTTCGTCGCATAAATAGAAAATAAATGACAAATAAAGCAAATAATTACAAAAATAAAACAACAACAGATACACAGAATATAGAACAAAATACAAAATTACAAAGAAAATAAAAATAAAAATAAAAATAACAAAAAATATTAACAAGTATGATCTAATCGAATTTCAATATTGCCGATATTTGAGGGACAACAGTCCCCGGCAACGGCGCCAAAAACTTGACAGGGCCCGCAAGCGCACAGGTTATGTCGCGTAATATAAAAGATTATCGTTCTCCACAGGGACTGTGTTCAAAGTACCAGCATATTGAAATTTAATTATCCACACAATTAATTTTTAAGATTTTTATAAAATAAAGCACAAATTAAAGTTGCATAGAATACGAATAAATATAAAAAATAAAATTTACTTGACACTAAAAAAATCAGAGTTGAGAGTATCTTGGGATTTTGGGGGATTAAGACTCTATTTTATGTTTAATGAATTTTAACTTTTCATAAATAAGAATCGAATTAAGTTTTCCAAGGCGAATTTTCCAAAAGCTAATTAATATGTTCCTCTCGGAATCCTATTAATGTACCTAACCTATGGAAAGCGCTGCTTAATCCTCAGAAAGGCCCATTATCGTTTTATGAAAATCCCTTTTATTTCCTCAAAAGAATTTTGATTACTTTCACGGTTTTACCGAGGTCACAAAAAGCATCTCAAAAAATCTTAGGTTTAGTTCAAAGCTTTCTGGTAAAAATAAATCTCTCGATTCTATTTATTACCTAAACTTACTAATATACCCGTAAGTATACAGTTTTATCATTTAGGTTCTTGTTAGGAATTACTAAAAGCATTAAGCATAATTGAACTAAATGGAAAACAGAAATTTATTTAATTCCAAGTCAAAATAACATTAAAATAAAATATTATCATACCCCCTTTATCCCAAGATAATTAATTTAGCTACTCATGAAATAATTTAAATTCATGTAAATAATGGAAAAATAAAACATACAAGACATGGTAAAAATAAAGACTTACGGGTTTCTCCAAAAGCTCAAAATAATTTACCACTGTATTTCCTTGTTGTAATATTCTCCACCAATTACAAATTTAAATTCTCACTTTTACAGCCCTCACACTCTTACAAAATAAAAGAAAGAAAAGAAAATAAAAAGAAAGAGAAGAAAAACGAACAAAGAAAGAAAAATGGAAAAGAAGAAAACTAAAGAAAAAGAGAGAAAGTAACGAAGAAAAGGAAAGAAAATGAATCTGATGGTAATTGATGGGAAGAGATTACTGATGCTATTCTCCTGGTTGCTCTCCTTTTTATAGGCGAATGGATGAATGAATCCAGCTAAGGAAACGCGTTAAAATTTGCAAGTGGGAGAAACTTTCGGTGCATGTGAATTCCAGCTGTGCCAACTTGTTTCCAATTTGCATATTTAATATTTCCAATAATTCGGTGCTTGGATTTTAGTGAAGATTGGTGCAGAATGATGAAATTCATAGTGGAAAAATGTTATTTTCCCACAAATCCGAGTGAAAGCTTACTGGACGGTGTAGGTGCGAACTGGACAGCGTGGAGAGGAGTTGCTGTTAGATGGAGATCTGGACGTTGTGGGCTGGACGGTGTTGAATTGATGAAAAGTATGGGCGGTGTTGAGAGAGGGTTACTGGACGGTGTCATGTATTAGAAGAAGAAAGGGAGACGGTGTCTTAGGTGAGGTAGAGAGCTGTGTTGAGGAAGGAATACAGTGTGGGTGATGGAGAGGAAAGGGACAGCGGATAGAAGAGGGAATGAGACGGTGTTGGGAAATGAGGACGGTTGGGCGGTGTGTTGAGAGGTGAGGATGGTTGTGGATGGAAAGGAAAAGAGTCTGGGCGGAGTTGTGGATTAGGAGGATTATTGGGCGGTGTGGAGAGTATTGGAAAGGAGAGGGGACGGTGTTGTGGCTTGAAGGAAAGTGGAAGGAGGCGGTGTTGATGGAGGTTTATTCACTCGGCTCAGGTTCATGGAGTTCATTCGGAACAGATTGAAGACTCACTCAGGATCAGAATTTATTCAATCGGTTCCTAACCCTTTTCACTCGGCTGTCTCTGAATTTGAACCACTCGGTTAAAACTTTGCTCGGATTTTGCATTAGAATTCACTCGGACAAATTTATTTACTGATTCAAATGATAAAATCACATCTTCACTCGGAAGTCCGAGTTAATTTCCACTCGGAATTGACTTCACTTTCACTCAGAAACTTGGACTTTGAATGACTGGAATCTGGCTGATAGAATTCTTCCATGTCCCAGCCTTGCTTTGCTCAGAAATGCATCTTTCTGACCCAACTCACTCGGATGTACTTTCCTTGGAGACTTCTCACTCGGGCTCAGTGTGAAACTTGAGAGTCTGCCCGAGTGTGATTCATTTCCGGTCGGATTTTTCCTTCCTTGCTAAGAGTTACTCGGGAATGCTTTGTTCTGCTTGAGAATGCCATTTTCTCTGAGTGAGACCACTCGGATTCCTCCTTAGTCAGCATTTATTCATTTCAATGGCCTCTTCTACTTGGAATCCATTCACTCGGAACAGCTTTCACTTGGATTAGTTGCAATCAGAAAGCTCCCACTCGGATTCACTTCAATCAGCAAGCTTTTCACTCGGAGAATAGCTTTGGACATATTTATTGCAGGTCAGTCTCCTTTTTTCACTCAGAATCACCTTCAACCGAGACTTATTCCATTTCAGCATTGATCCTTCACTCGAGTCAGCCATTTATCACTCGGAATGGCTTTGACAGGGAACATTTCACTCGGATTTTGCTCCAGCAGTGCAGTATTCCACTCGGCAATGCTCTATTCTGAGTCCTTCCACTCGGATTTGGTCATTTCTGAGTTATTTTCAGTGCTCTGAGTCGGATTTTTGCTTTCTGAGTCGAATTTCAGCTTTAAAAAGAGAATTCTTTCCACTTTGGGTTTGTTCTTCTTGTTTCTTTATCATTTTATGGTCGTTTTTCTCTTGTTTTTGACCCTTTATTACCTTAATTCCTGCAAAATAACATACCCAAGTAGACTAGAGTGGAAAGAAAGTAAAAATCGTAATAAATAAAGGAAATACAGTGGATAATGACTAAAATCCTAAGCAAACTAAATCTATTTTATTGTATTAAAAAGCACTTATCACTTCCCTACCATTTTCTCTAAAATTCTCTTAATTTCTCTATTAGACAGCTCAACTTGTCCACAAGTTTGTGGATGATATGGAGTAGATACCTTATGCACTACCTCATAGTGTCTTAGGGCTTTTTCCATGATTCTATTACAGAAATGTGACCCTCTATCACTAATGATGACTCTAGGGACTCTAAATCTAGAGAAGATGTTCTTCTTTATAAACCTAAGCACCACATATGCATCATTGGTTCTGGTAGGGATTGCCTCCACCCACTTGGAGACATAATCCACAACAACAAGGATATATTCATTGGAGAATAACTTTAGGAATGGTCCCATGAAGTCAATGCCCCATACATCAAATAACTCCATAACTAAAATATTTGTCAAAGGCATGCCAGCTTTAGCAGAGAGGCCTCCACTTCTTTGACACTTATCATACCTTTGAATATATATTTTAGCATCCTGAAAAATTGTTGGCCAATAAAACCCACATTGCAAAACTTTTACTGCTGTTCTAGAGGTACCATGGTGTCCTCCATAATAGGAGTCATGACAATGCCATAAGAGTCTTTCCTACTTAGATTCAGGCACACATCTCTGTTAACCAAGTGGCCTCAAGTACTCAAGAGGGGGGTGAATTGAGTATTTAAAATTTTTACTTTGAATGCTTTTGAAGTTGATTCTTTAGTTACTATGTTTATTGAAGATGATAAACTTAATGGCAAGTAGTAACAATTTATACACAAGACAAAATAATAACCACTTAAGAGGTCTAAGTAATATTCAAGAAGTGGAATCAAATTAATCATAACACTATTTATGGTTCTCAAATTAATTCAAGAATATTACTTAAGGCTAATTTCAACAATGTTAATTAAAATAATTTACAACTTAATATAACAAGCACTTAGTCCAAATTAATTGGCAATAGTACAATAAATCAAGCAAGCAAGCTAAGTGCACAAATTAAATGAGTTTAGGGAAGAGAGATTTGCAAAACGATATATACGAGTTCCACCACACCGGTGTACGTCTCGCCTCTAAGCAACCCACTTAGAGGATTTCCACTATTGGAGATTAGAGATACAACTTTGAGCAATCACAGCTTCCAAGTATCCCACACTCAAGAAACCAATTCTCACAAGTACAAGGGCACCCCACCCAATCTCTCAATCTCACAATTTACAAGGTTGAAACCCAACCTACAACTCTAGAAATTTTGGTGTTTAGAATACAAGAGTGACTCTCCAATAGAGTGGATATACAAATTAAAGCTTTCACCAAATGATAACTCTCGAAGAGAGGATATGCAAATTTTAGCTCTTCAAAAATGTTTTCTCTCTTAAGAAATAATTTGCAAGTTTAGAAAATAATTTTGCTAACCAAGTTCACTCTCAAATAATAAGCCAAAATGGAAACAGAGAGTAATTAGAGAAAAAGAAGAAGTGAAGTAGTGTGAGGGGAGGAGAAAGCAAAGGCACTGCTTCAATGCTTGGTGTAAATGCTTCTTCAAACTCCTTCTCTATTTATAGGCACATAAGGCATGACACTTGCAATTAATTATTCCATCAGATTGTTGGTGCCTATCTTATCAAAGTCTAGCATGCATAGTGGAACTTGGAATAACAAGGTGGAATTCAGTGTGTGTTGGTAGCAGCTTGGACAAGCATGGTTCTTTTCCATTTGAAAATTTCCAGCGTGCAAATTGAAATTGGAACAACAAGGTATCTTTCAGTTTTTGTCTCTGGCAGCTTGGACATGGCATGGTGCTTCATAGAGTGTTGAATTAATTTATAACTTCAAGCATAGTACAGTATGGTGAGCGGAGCATTTCAGAAATTGTTGGCACTTGAAACTTTCGAGACTTTCAAATTTCAAATTTTAGAACCATTTGAACTAAATGAATTGATTCATTTTCAAAATGAATAGGTTCATTTAGTGTATTTACGTAACAAAATTGGAATGAATAGATTCAAGCTTGAAATGAATGGATTCAATCTCCTGGAGAACGTATGAATGGATTCATTTTGGAAATGAATAGATTCATTTTGAAAATGAATAGATTCATTTTGGAAATGAATAGATTCATTTTAAAAATGAATAGATTCATTTTGAAAATGAATAGATTCATGTAATTTGTTTTTCTTCCTGACAGACGTATGAATGGATTCATTTTGAAAATGAATAGATTCATTTTGAAAATGAATATATTCATGTAATTTGTTTTTCTTCCTGACAGACGTATGAATGGATTCATTTTGAAAATGAATACATTCATTTTGAAAATGAATAGATTCATTTTGAAAATGAATATATTTATGGCCTTCAAAATGCATCAGAATTGATTTAATGCCATTACCAACGTATGAATCGATTCATGCATGAAATTTTCAAGTTCCTGCACATAAAAACCGTATAAATCGATTCAGGCATGGATAAATCGATTCATCCACCTGATTCTCCATTTTTGTGTATTGTTTTTGTTCCTTTTGATATGTAATTGTGTATTGGTTTAATTCCTTTAAGTCTTGGGCACTTTAATGAGTATATTCCATTGATTTTAAGCTTCATAAAATGCCTTGAATCATTCTTTTGAATTTCATCATCAAACATAATTAATTTGCTTGATAACATCCTTAATATATCTTCATTTATTGTCTCATTATCAAAACCTGCATCAACATAAAAATACATTCTCCCCCTTTTTGATGATGACAACAAATGTTTGTCTCTTGGGATGTTAGTATCATAATAGTTGAAATACATTGCAAAAATAACTCCCCCTTTCACATGCAATTTTAACGATCTCCCCCTTAATCATTCAACATATGTCATTAAAAAAAATTTCATTGAAAAGATCTCTCCCCCTTTGTAAGATAAATATATTCTCTCCCCCTTTGGCAACATCAAAAATCTCCCTTATGATTTTATACAAGATAGTTTTAGATAAGGTATTTGCATATGAAACTCCCTTTAAGAACATGCAACAAAGATTACATAGTAATTCAAAACATGTAAGCAACCAAAGTCACATGGGAATCGATTCATCTATGTATGAATTGATTCATCTAGCTATTTTTACGCAAGTTTGAAGAATCATGTCACTAGATGGGTGTTTTGTGAGGGGTTTATACAAGGATTTAAATTTTGCAAGTTGCCAATGATTTTGTTACACAAGAGAGTCAAGAAAATCAAAGGTTGTTTGCCATTTATTTTTGAGAACCATGTGGTACATAGGAGATTATTTTGTGTCAAAAATATGTTTAATGAAGTAAAGACTACTCGGAACGTCAATAAAACATGTGATTTGTGGAGCATTAACATGATTATTGATAATGTAATTGACTTTTCAATGAAAAAGATTTGACCATATATCATAAAGTAAATCACTATGTTTAAAGAGTAAGAAAATAACTTAATTAAACAATTTCCAAAATTCCTAATTCCCTTCTAATATTTATAAATTGTTCTTTTGGAAGAGGTTTTGTAAAAATATCCACTAATTGTTTTGAAGTTTCAACATATTCAAGAACACAATCTCCTTTCAAAACATGATCTCTTATAAAATGATGTCTTATTTCAATATGTTTAGTCCTAGAGTGCATGACCAGGTTTTTGGATATATTTATAGCGCTGCTGTTATCACATTTAATAGGCACTTTGTTTAAAACAACACCAAAGTCAAGAAGGTGTTGTCTCATCCAAAGAATTTGAGCACAACAACTACCAGCTGCTACATATTCTGCCTCAGCTATCGATAAAGCAACACTTACTTGCTTCTTGCTATGCCAAGAAACAAAGGAACTACCAAGTAAATGACATGTGCCACTGGTACTCTTTCTATCAAGTTTACAACCAGTAAAGTCAGAATCAGAATATCCTATGAGAATACATTCAACGCCTTTGGGATACCATAAACTAACATTTTGAGTACCCACAAGATATTTCAAAATTCTTTTTATGGCAGTAAGATGTGATTCTTTAGGACATGCTTGATATCTAGCACACATGCATACAGCAAACATAATATCAGGTCTACTAGCTGTTAAGTTAAGTAAGGAACCAATCATACCTCAGTATTTAGTTATTTCAACGTCCTTAGCCTTCTCATCTTTGTCTAAGTAGCAAGATGTACTCATGGGTGTAGCTATTTCGTTTGCTTTGTCCATTTCAAACTTTTTGGGTAGTTCTTTACAATATTTTGTTTGACTAATGAACATTCTTTCATTTGTGTGTTTGATTTGTAATCCAAGGAAGAAGGTGAGTTCTCCCATCATTGACATTTCGAATTCATCTTACATAATCTTAGCAAACTCTTGACAAAGAATTTCGTTAGTAGCACCAAATATTATGTCATCAACATAAACTTGTACCAATAGAATGTCATTGTTTTTACGTTTTATAAACAACATAGTATCAACCTTTCCTCTTTCAAAATTATTTTCTAAAAGAAATTTACTAAGTCTTTCATACCAAGCTCTTGGAGCTTGTTTCAAACCATATAAAGCTTTTCTCAATTTAAAAACATGGTTTGGAAATTTGTGATTTTCAAAACCGAGAGGTTGATCTACATAAATTTCTTCTTGAATATAGCCATTTAGAAAAGCGCTTTTGACATCCATTTGATAAAGCTTAAAATCCATACAACAAGTAAAAGCTAACAGTAATCTTATGGCTTCTAATCTAGCTACGGGAGCATACGTTTCTTCTTAGTCTATTCTCTCTTCTTAATTATATCCTTTAGCAACTAATCTAGCTTTGTTTCTTATTATTATTCCATTTTCATCTAGCTTATTTCTAAAAACCCATTTGGTGCCTATTATTAGATGGTCATTGGGTCTTGGCACAAGTTCCCAAACTTCATTTCTTTCAAATTGATTCAATTCTTCTTGCATGGCCAACATCCAATGTTCATCAATAATAGCTTCATCAATATTTTTGGGTTCTATTTGTGATACAAAAGCTAAGTGATTGCATGCATTTCTAATAGCATTTCGAGTACTTACACCTTTTGTTATTTCACCTATGATGTTGTCCAAGGGGTGATTCTTTAAGGTGATCCACTCTTTTTGTTGAGGTTCGTCATTTTGTGATGTATCTCCTTCATTTTTGTTTCCTTCTTCATCTTCTAAGTTCATTTCTTGGAAGGTACCTACAAGATCATCAATTTTCTTTCTCGAAGGATTTTGGTTAAGTTCATCAAATTTGACATGTATAGACTCTTCAATTGTACATGTTCGTTTGTTAAAGAGTCGATATGATTTACTAGTAGATAAATAACCTAAGAATATTGCTTCATCAGATTTTGCATCGAATTTGTCAAGATTATCCTTTCCATTATTTAAAACAAAACATTTGCATCCAAATATATGAAAATAAGAAATATTTGGTTTTCTTCCTTTATAAAGCTCATAGGGAGTTTTATTTAATACAGGCCTTATCAAACATCGGTTCATAACATGGCAAGCGGTATTTACCGCATCGGCTCAAAAGTGTTTTGAAATGTTACTTTCATTTAACATAGTTCTTGCAAGCTCCGCTAAAGATCTATTTTTCCTTTCAACTACTCTATTTTGTTATGGAGTTCTTGGAGCTGAAAAATTATGATCAATGCCAAATTTTTCATAAAACTTTTCAAAAGATTGGTTTTCAAATTCTCCCCCATGATCAGTTCGAATGGATGCTATTTTCAAATTTTGTTCGTTTTGGATGATCTTGGTAAGTTTCTTAAATGCATGATATGCTTCCTGTTTATGAGTAAGAAACAGAGTCCATGTATACCTAGAATAATCATCCACAATCACAAGACCATAATAGTTTCCACCAAAACTTTTAATTTTTGAAGGTCCAAACAAATCCATATATAAAAGCTATAAAGGTCTATTTGTTGAAACAACATTTTTCGCTTGAAAAGAATTTTTTATTTGTTTTCCCTTTTGACATGCGTCACAAAATTTATTTTCGAATTTCAATTTTGGTAAACCAATTACTAAATCTTTCAAAACAAGTTTATTTAAATGGTCTATATGAATGTGAGCAATTCTTCTATGCCATAGCCATGATTTATCCTCTTTAGTTATGAAGCATTGCACATCATTTGAAGCAAGACAATCAAGATTAATCATATAAATATTATCAACTCTTTGACCAACGAATTTTATTTCCTTGTTTAGCTTATTTTCTATTATGCAACTGTTTGATTCAAAAACAATTTTATAGCCCTTATCACATAATTGACTAATGCTAAGCAAGTTATGTTTAAGTCCTTCAACATATAATACATCGTTTATAGAAGTGGAAGAGTTTTTACCAACATTTTCGATTCCTAGTATTTTTCCCTTCATTTTATCTCCATAAGTAACGAATCCTTTATTTTGTGGAGTAAATGATATGAACTTACTTTTGTCTCCCGTCATGTGTTTTGAACACCCACTATCCAAATACCAATGGGTGCTATTTGCTTTAAAGC
Organism: Clitoria ternatea; assembly: GCA_037962975.1. Classification (NCBI taxonomy): domain Eukaryota; kingdom Viridiplantae; phylum Streptophyta; class Magnoliopsida; order Fabales; family Fabaceae; genus Clitoria; species Clitoria ternatea. Next base: position 62,640,713 of record CM075676.1, read on the forward strand.
ATACCTACAAAACATGTCAAGTTAAAGAACTTGGTACCTATTTTATGTTGGGTCCTTGTAGGTTAGTTTGAGGTAATGTTCCTTTAGGAACCCATACTTTTCTCACAACCTTTGGCCCTAGTTTTCTAACATTAAAATTAGATGTATTATGTCCTTTAAAACCGCAATGATTACATTTCATGAAAGGTGATGAAGTTTTACTAGGTGGTATAAAGAAGTTCTTATAATTCTTTTGTTTCTTAACGGCATTGAAACCTAAACCCGTTTTATCAAACATACACCGTTGTTTACCAAGTAAAACATTTAAGTTGTCTCTACCATTTGTAAATTTTTCTAGAGTTCTATTCAAGTCCAACACCTTAGTCTCTAGCATATCACATTTCTTTACAAATTCACAAGGTTTGGTCCTAGAGCATGCTTGAACATTTACTAATTCATCTTTCAAACATTTATTTTCTTTACAAACTTCTATAAGATCCATCTCAAGCGTGTCAATGGTTTTTCTAGATAATTTATGCTTATTAGACACTTTCATAAATTTATCATACAATTCTTCAAGAGCATCAAGTAGTTCTTCCTTATCTAAGTCATGAAAGTTTACCTCATCTTCTTCATCTTGGTGATTGGCCATAAGACAAAGGTTCGCTTCTTCATTTTCTGAATCGTCTGAGCTACTTATCTCATTTTCATCCCATGCGATATATGCTCTTCTCCTTTCTTTTCTTTATTTGTTTTTCTTCTTTAGGTTTGGACAATCTATCTTGAAGTGTCCTTCCTTTCCACATTCAAAGCAAGTAGGTGAAGTAGAATTCTCTTTAGGATTAGGTTTCTTACCTTGTGATTTGAAGCTTCTTTGGAAGCGTTTGCTCTTCATAAGCTTTCCAAAATGTTTCACGAATAGGCTTAACTCTTCATCCTCGTCAAGATCACTCTCAAATTCATCTTCAACAATTGAGGTGGCTTTGAGAGCTAGCCCTTTCTTCTTAGAGATTTTTTCTTCTTCCTCTGCTTGTTTCAAGTCTTTCAATTCTTGTTCTTGTTCTTGGAGTTTACCAAACAAAGTGGCAAGAGACATATCATTTATATTGGGAGATTGCTTGATGGCCGTAACAAGAGGTTGCCATTCCCTAGTAAGACTTTTTAGAACTTTGTGGATAAGTTCCTTGTTATTATAAGATTTACCAAGTGTAATAAGATGATTAATAATCAAAGTAAATCTCTTTTGAAGTTCTAAAATAGATTCATTGGAATTCATTCTAAAACTTTCATATTGACTAGTTAAAGTACTAATCTTAGAGTCCTTAACATCGCTAGTTCCTTCATGAGTTACTTGAAGGGTATCCCACATTTCCTTAGCAGATTTACATATAACTATTCTAAAGAACTCATCGGGACGTAAGGCTAAAGTGATAAGATTTTTTGCTTTGTAATTATATTGTACTTTCTTCTCTTCCTCACTAGTCCAATCATCCATAGGTTTTTCAACTTGTTTATCATTAACAATATGCATAGGTACAAAAGGACCATTTTCAATAGCATTCCATACTTTCAAGTCAATTGATTGCACAAAAATTTTCATCCTTGCTTTCCAAAAAGCGTAGCCCTCACCATTGAAAGCGGGAGGTCTATTTGTGGCACCATCCTCAGGAAAAAGGTTTAGAGAATTTGAGGCCATTTGTTCTCTTGAAGCTGTTAAGCTTGATCTACCAAGAGTCAAGCTCTGATACCACTTGTTAACCAAGTGGCCTCAATTACTCAAGAGGGGGTGAATTGAGTATTTAAAATTTTTACTTTGAATGCTTTTGAAGTTGATTCTTTAGTTACTATGTTTATTGAAGATGATAAACTTAATGGCAAGTAGTAACAATTTATACACAAGACAAAATAATAAGCACTTAAAAGGTCTAAGTAATATTCAAGAAGTGGAATCAAATTAATCACAACACTATTTATGGTTCTCAAATTAATTCAAGAATATTACTTAAGGCTAATTTCAATAATATTAATCAAAATAATTTACAACTTAATATAACAAGCACTTAGTCCAAATTAATTGGCAATAATACAATAAATCAAGCAAGCAAGTTAAGGGCACAAATTAAATAAGTTTAGGGAAGAGAGATTTGCAAACCGATATATACGAGTTCCACCACACCGGTGTACGTCTCACCTCTAAGCAACCCACTTAGAGGATTTCCACTATTGGAGATTAAAGATACAACTTTGAGCAATCACGGCTTCCTAGTGTCCCACACTCAAGAACCCAATTCTCACAAGTACAAGGGCACCCCACCTAATCTCTCAATCTCACAATTTACAAGGTTGAAACCCAACCCACAACTCTAGAAATTTTGGTGTTTAGAATACAAGAGTGACTCTCAAATAGAGTGGATATACAAATTAAAGCTTTCACCAAATGATAACTCTCGAAGAGAGGATATGCAAATTTTAGCTCTTTAAAAATGTTTTCTCTCTTAAGAAATAATTTGTAAGTTTAGAAAATAATTTTGCTCACCAAGTTTACTCTCAAATAATAAGCCAAAATGGAAACAGAGAGTAATTAGAGAAAAAGAAGAAGAGAAGTAGCGTGAGGGGAGGAGAAAGCAAAGGCACTGCTTCAATGCTTGGTGTAAATGCTTCTTCAAACTCCTTCTCTATTTATAGGCACATAAGGCATGACACTTGCAATTAATTATTCCATCAGATTGTTGGTGCCTTGCTTATTAAAGTCCAGCGTGCATAGTGGAACTTGGAATAACAAGGTGGAATTCAGTGTCTGTTGGCAACAGCTTGGACAAGCATGGTTCTTTTCCATTTGAAAATTTCCAGCGTGCAAATTGAAATTGGAACAGCAAGGTATCTTTCAGTTTTTATCTCTGGCAGCTTGGACATGGCATGGTGCTTCATGGAGTGCTGGATTAATTTATAACTTCAAGCATAGTACAGTATGGTGAGTGGAGCATTTCAGAAATTATTGGCACTTGAAACTTTTGAGACTTTCAAATTTCAAATTTTAGAACCATTTGAACTAAATGAATTGATTCATTTTCAAAATGAATAGGTTCATTTAGTGCATTTACGTAACAAAATTGGAATGAATAGATTCAAGCTTGAAATGAATGGATTCAATCTCCTGGAGAACGTATGAATGGATTCATTTTGGAAATAAATAGATTCATTTTGAAAATGAATAGATTCATTTTAAAAATGAATAGATTCATTTTGAAAATGAATAGATTCATTTTGAAAATGAATAGATTCATTTTGAAAATGAATAGATTCATGTAATTTGTATTTCTTCCTAATAGACGTATGAATAGATTCATTTTGAAAATGAATAGATTCATGTAATTTGTTTTTCTTCCTGACAGACGTATGAATGGATTCATTTTGAAAATGAATACATTCATTTTGAAAATGAATACATTCATTTTGAAAATGAATAGATTTATGGCCTTCAAAATGCATCAGAATTGATTTAATGCCATTACCAACGTATGAATCGATTCATGCATGAAATTTTTAAGTTCCTGCACATAAAAACTGTATGAATCGATTCTGGCATGGATGAATCGATTCATCCACCTGATTCTCCATTTTTATGCATTGTTTTTGTTCCTTTTGATATGTAATTGTGTATTAGTTTAATTCCTTTGAGTCTTGGGCACTTTAATGAGTATATTCCACTGATTTTAAGCTTCTTAAAATGCCTTGAATCATTCTTTTGAATTTCATCATCAAACATAATTAATTTGCTTGATAACATCCTTAATATATCTTCATTTGTTGTCTCATTATCAAAACCTGCATCAACATAAAAATACAATCTCCTGATAACTCCATCTACTCCTATCTTATAAAGAAATGGATCATCCCAAAGAAAAGTTTTACTATCATGAAAGAATTTTTTCTTTATTTGGGCTGTCCAACCTTCAGGTACCACAAAGGCACTTTTAAAGTTGGCCATATCAGCATGCCATGGCCTTATGATAATTGCCATCAACCTCTCATCTGGGAATTCCTCTTTAATCAATATAGAATCTGATTCACCCTCTAGACAAGAGAGTTGATCAGCCACTGAGTTCTCCACTCCCTTTTTATCCCTTATTTCCAAATCAAACTCTTGGAGTAATAGAACCCATCTGATCAATCTTAGCTTTGATTCTTTTTTAGCTAGCAAGTACTTGATTGCTAAATGATCTGTATAAATAATGACCTTAGCACCAATCAAGTAAGCTCTGAATTTATCAAATGCATACACCACAACAAGCATTTCTTTTTCAGTAGTGGGGTAATTAATTTGATTCTCATTTAATACTTTGCTAGCATAATAAATGTCATGTGTTAATTTTTCTTTCTTTTGTCCTAGCACAACTCCTACAACAAAATCACTTGCATTACACATTAGTTTAAATGGTAAAGACCAATTAGGTGCTGCAAGGATCGGAGCTGAAACTAATCTTTGTTTCAAATTTTCAAAAGCCTTGACACAGTTTTCATCAAAAACAAAAGCATGATCTTTCACAAGTAAATCAGTCAAAGGCTTAGCTACTTTTGAAAAATCTTTAATAAATCTCCTATAAAAGCCAACACATCCTAAGAAACTCCTCACTCCTTTCACATTGATTAGAGGAGGAAGTTTTTCAATGATATCAATCTTGGCTCTATCTACCCGGATGCCCTTAGCAGAGATTTTGTGGCCAAGGACAATCCCTCCTCTAACCATAAAATGACACTTTTCCCAGTTAAGAACAAGATTAGTCTCCTGACATCTCACCAGCACCTTAGAAAGGTTGTTGAGGCATATATCAAAGCTATTTCCAAATACAGAGAAGTCATCCATAAACACCTCAATGAACTTTTCTACCATATCCCCAAAAATTGCCAGCATACACCTTTGAAAGGTTGCTGGTGCATTGCACAAACCAAAAGGCATGCGCCTATATGCAAAGATTCCATAAGGACGGCTAAAGGCTGTCTTCTCTTGATCTTTTGGATCAACCACAATTTGGTTGTAACCAGAATATCCATCAAGGAAGCAGTAATACTCATGACCTGATAGCCTTTCAAGCATTTGGTCTACAAATGGTAAAGGAAAATGGTCTTTTCTAGTGGAGTCATTAAGCCTTCTATAATCTATGCACATTCTCCAACCTGTAGTTGGTCTAGTGGAAATGACTTCACCTTCCTCATTCATAACAATGGTCATCCCTCCTTTCTTAGGCACCACTTGGACTAGACTAATCCAAGCGCTGTCCGAGATAGGATAGATAATTCCTGCATCAAGAAGTTTAACCACCTCTTTCCTTACAACTTTTTTCATTATGGGGTTTAATCTTCTTTGTGGCTGAACAACAGGAGAATAGTCATTCTCCATCAAAATTTTATGCATACAGAATGATGGACTAATTCCATTTAAATCAGAAATGTTCTAGCCAATAGTAGATTCATGCTTCCTTAACACCCCTATCAATTTTTCTACATCCTCATCTTTTAAATCAGCATTAATGATTACAGGATGTGATTCATTATCTCCTAAGAACATATATTTCAAATGAGAAGGCAAAGGTTTTAAATCAAGTTTTTCTTCAAACACTTCCTTACCTTTCTCTAGTTCAGTATTATTCAAATTTTCTTTATTTTCACTTTCAAACTCACCTACTTCACATGCTTCAAGTAGGTTCAGCAACTCAGTATATGAGTCATTTAACTCCTCAGTCTCAGAGTCAAAATCATCCTCTAAAAAGGCTTGTAAAACCTCTTCTTCAATTTTTAACAGCATAGGAGTCTTATAACTTTTAATTTCTTCAATCATAAAACAATCCATCTTCTTAACTGGATGTTTTATAGCATTAAAGACATTCAAAGTTACTTACTCCTCTTGAACTCTTAGCATGAGTTCTCCCTTTTCTACATCAATTAAAGCTCTGCCTGTAGCTAAAAAAGGTCTTCCTAAAATCAAAGGAATTTCTCTATCAGCTTCCATATCTAAAACTATAAAATCTGCTGGAAAGATGAACTTATACTAATAGATCTTCCAGCATCCCATGAGGATATTTGATAGACCTATCTGCCAACAGCAAAGACATGTGAGTTGGTTGCAGGTCATTAATTCCTAACTTCCTCATTAAAGACAAAGGCATCAAGTTTATGCTAGCTCCTAGATCACATAAGGCACTTCTTACATGAACATCCCCTATTGCACAAGGTATTGTAAAAGATCCAGGATCTTCCAGTTTTTGAGGGAGTTTCTTTTAAATAATTGCACTACACTCTTGAGTGAGAGCAATCATCTCATCTCCCTTAAGCTTTCTCTTCTTAGACAGAAGTTCTTTAAAAAATTTAGCATATGAAGGCATTTCTTGCAATGCCTTACCAAAGGGAATATTTATGTGAAGCTTTTTAAACACATCCAAGAACTTAGCAAACTTTTGCTCCTCTATTTGTTTCTTAAATCTGTGTGGAAATGGAGCATTCTTTAGTTTCTCAGGAGTTAGCTTAGAAGCTTCCTCCAAAATCAAATCAATCTTTTTCTTTTTCTTTTGATGGATTTGGTTTTGTTTTTCTATTTCTGTTTCTACTTCATTTTCAATTCTATAATCAACAGCTTGCTCACTTTCTTGCTCTATTTCTTTAGTTGTTTCTTTTTCTAAGCTTACTTCATGATTTGGAGTAGGGAGAAGAGTTTTCCCACTCCTAGTAGTTATCGCTTTGCAATGTTCCCTAGGATTTACCTCAGTATCTCCAGGAAAATTTCCTGATTGTCTCTCAGCTAATTGTTTTGACAGCTGTCCAACCTGATTTTCCAAATTTTTAATGGACGCTTCTTGATTTTTAAAGCTGGCCTGAGTGGCCTGAATGAACTGAGATAGCACATTCTCAAGTTCAGACTTTTCCTTAAAGGGAAGGGGAAGCAATTGTTGTCTATTTGTGGTTTGATTTTGTGGCATATTTTGATTCAAATATGGACCTTTCTGCCATGAAAAATTAGGGTGATTCCTATAGTTAGGATTAAAGGAATTAGAGGGATAATTCCTTTGAAATTGTTGCTGCCCCATATAATTCACTTGCTCAGCAGGCACATTTGGATCACACATGCCATTTTCATGGTCTCCACCACAAAAATCACAACTCATCATACAAACTTGACTAGGCTTTTGAAGTTCTGAAATTTGTACACTAAATTTTTCCAAAGCCTGAGTCATCAACTTACTTTGAGCCAAATAAGCATCCTGTGCTTCTAATTCTAATATCCCTCTCTTAGGGATTTGGCTCCTCTCACTTACTAAACATTCATTAGAAGTCATAACATCTATCTGCTCTATAGCTTCTTCTATAGTTTTTATGGTCAATGAACCTCTAGTTGAGGTATCAATCAAGACCCTAGTTGCTGGTCTTACACCATTATAGAATATGGTAACTTGCTACACACCAGGAATCCTATGGTGAGGACATTTCCTTAAGCTCTCCTCATACCTATCCCATGCTTCCATTAGAGATTCACCTTCTCTCTGCTGGAAACAAGTGATTTCAGTGTGCAACTTGGCATATTTGGAAGGAGGAAAATATTTAATCAGAAATTTTCTTTGTAAATCCTCCCAAGTGGAAATACTACCTCTTGGTTGGCTTTGCAACCAAGCCTTAGCCTTGTCCCTTAAAGAAAAAGGAAATAATCTCAGTCTTATTGCTTCTTCAGAGACTCCATTCATTTTCATAGTATCACAAATTTGGAGGAAGGTTGCTAGATGCAAATTTGGATCCTCAACCTCACTTCCTCCGAATTGATCATTTCTAACCAACTACAACAAAGCCGGTTTAAGTTCAAAGTTATTAGCTGCAATCGGAGGCCTAAGGATGCTAGATTGCGATCCTTCTTCAGTAGGCCTAGAGTAGTCATCTAGTGTAACTCTCTTCTGTTTTATTTCTTTCTGCTCTTTTTGCTTTTTCTCCTTTCTAAGCTTACGCTCTAACAAATCAATATCAGGATCAAAGAAGAAAGGCTCTCCTCTGTTCCTTGACTGCATACACCAAATGTTAGACACAAACAATATAAAGCTACTGCTATAGCTACATAAAAACAAACTACTCCTATACTAAAACAAGAATTAAAGTACTTACTAAATACAAAAACAAAATTAAACGGTTCAGTCTAGTACTATTCCAAGGATTGTTGATATTACTCAACAATCCCCGGCAACGGCGCCATTAACTTGGTTGGAAAATCTTGAATTAATATTGACTTAAAATATGACTCTCGGAAGATTTATTTCTTTTGACAAGCGCACAAATCGTTAAATTTGTAATATATTTGATCGTTCCCACAGGGATTGTGGTAATTACCGCAATCTTAGACTAGCACAAGCTGAACCAACGCAATGCAGATAGAATTCATTCTGTTTTTGCTGTTTTTATGCTTTCTATGTTTTTGTATTTTCAGAGATAGTATGAAAGATGAAATGTGATTAATGGAAGATAGGTTAGGATTACTTCAGTTTACAACTTCATCAAGAAACATGTAATCGAGGTTCAATCAAGCTTCAGATGTAAGAGGATAATTCACAGATGGTTAACCCCTAATTCCTTAGGTGAATAACACTAATTCCTAAGCATTAAACCCTAATCCCTTAGGTGTTCAATTACAGAGAAATCTAATGCGAAATTGGGGGTTGAACCCTAACTATTCACCTAATTACTAGGCCTGAATTAGTTAGGAAGCCAGAAGTTACCTAAGCCTCAACCATGATTCCTCACTGGTGAGTTTCTTAATCAGATCTGGATTTGTCAATCTAGCAAACTAGATCCACTTCTTAGCTTGTTCTCCTTATGCATTAGAAATTGACTTCCTCAATACACCTTTAAGAATTCATTACAAACCTTCGCAATCCCAACCCTAGGGGTTTAGAAACCCACGGAAATGGATTCTGATGAAGGAATATGGAGAGACATGGATGAGAGAATTTAGAGAGAGAAAGGAACTAGAGAGAGATTGGAAATGGAAAAATGAATCGTGTTATGTTTTGTACTCCATTCTCCACTTTATAGTGTATGTACGGGTATATATATATAGACAAATAACTAACTAACTAACTTAATTAATTACAAAGAAAGCTTAATTAATAATTAACTAACTAAACTAAATACATAATTACAAATAAATAAATAATTACAACTCAATACTTAAGTTACTATAGTACAACAGCAAAACAGGGGACAGCAACGGTGTAGCGCTTCATTTGGAGGGAGAAATAACAAACTGGGCAACTAACACCACGCTTGAGCGTGACTAACTGGCGCTTAAGCGCGAGTGTTAAATTCATGGTGCAGTGAAGTCACGCTTAAGCGTGACTATGGTCCGCTTGAGGGTGATCGTGTTTTCATGCTGCATGCTTTGGTTTCCATTCTGTATACGTAATTTGCATGTTGTCTCACGCTTAAGCATGAACTTGTCAAGCTTGAGTGTGAACTGCACCTGCACATGAAAACAAATAATTGCCTAGCGTTTGTACGCTGGCTGTCCAGCGTATATACATTGGGTTAGTTAAATTACAAATAAATAAATTTCCTTAACTAATTATTATTTTTAACTATTTTCTTGCATAATTTAAACACTTTTGAAATAAATAAATAAAATAAGAATTATTGACAATTTATTAAATAATAGTGCCAAAATAAACAATATTTAATGGATTAAGTTAAATTAAGGGTGGAATAATTAAGTCTTTTCAAGACTTATCACATCCCCAAACTTAAAACTTGCTTGTCCTCAAGCAAATGCTCAGATTAATTAAATCAATTGCATTTACTCAAGACAATCAATCTTTCCTTAACTTAGTTCATACCATAATTATTGAATACCATTCATGCTTTATTTTCACAAATTCTGAAAATATAATAACTCACACCTCCTTTGGGAACAAGTTGGTGATGCTTTCCTCACTGGATTAGTGTTTCACTCTTCTCTCAGTGTATAAGGTAAATTAAATGCACTCATCACCTGCATAATTGTTAGATCAATATAGGCTTGCAACAGTTCTAAACATCATGACATATGCTAGCACAATTGGATCAGTAAGGACTTTTTAAGCTTGTAATGGGGTTAGGCTACAGGATCTATTTTTGTTTTTCTAGTCAATGTTGGGTTAAAAGATGTGCCCACTGATGCCTTGCCTCAATCTTAACTTAAATGCCTTCACTAACTAGCTCTTTTCTTTCATTATTTTTTAGATGAAGGATGCTTTGTACTTCCTTCTCTTTCAGTCCTTTGGACTCTTTCTTTCTTTTCTTCCATCTTTTCCAATTTTTTTTTCAATACCATTTTTTTTCTTTTATTATAAGACTTGCTTTACAGATTTTTCACTTTTCTTTTGCTTTTGTTGTTCTTCCTTTCATTTTTCAAAATCCTCATCTATAATTAAGGTCAGAGTGTGTCCTTTGATTGCTGTTAGGCACACTCTTCATCCCTAAACTTAGAACTTGCTAGTCCCTAGTAAAAAGATAAGACTCAGCAGTCCATCAGGGGAACATCTAAGGATAATTCATTTTGTTTTTCTCAGATAAATTGGCTTATAAAGTTAGGTACATAATCAGAATGAAAGGGTCTCAGGCTCAAAATATAATTGTTAGGTCAAAGGATAATTAATAATATTAAGGATGGCTAAATTTGGCCCTGGCTAAATTAACAAAGATGACCTTCATCATTTCTAATTGGCAAACATATAATCACTTAGCAAGTACTGAAGCAAATTCTGTCTCACTAAACAAGAATGCAGGCACACTCAGCAAAAAATTAATAAAGGCTCAAAAGCTAATAATATAACAGGGAATCATAAACCCTAAACCCCAAACCCCAAACCGTAAACCCTAAACCCCAAACCCCAAACCGTAAACCCTAAACCCTAAACGATAACCCCTAAACGCTAAACCCTAACCCCTAACCCTTAAAACCCTAAACCTTAAACCATAAACCCTAAACCATAAACCCTAAACCTTAAACCCCAAACCCTAAACCCTAAAAGCTAAACCCTAAGTCCTATACCCTAAACCCTAAACCCTAAACCCCAAACTCTAAACGCCAAACTCTAAACCCTAAACCCCAAACCCTAAACCCTAAATCCTAAACCCTTAACTGTAAACCCCAACCCCTAAACCTGAACCGGTAATCCTTAAACCCTAAATCCTAAACCATAAACCATAAACCCTAAACCCTAATCTTCAAACAGTAAAACCCAATCTCTAAACCCTACTCCTAATCCCTAAACCCTAAATGATAAACTCTAAACCCTAAACCATAAACCATAAACCATAAACCTCAAACCCTAAACTATAAACCCTAAACCCTAAACCTTAAACAATAAACCATAAAACATTAACCCTAAACACTAATCTTCAGACAATAAACCCTAATCTCTAAACCCTAAACCCTACACCATAAACCCCAAACCCTAAACCCTAAACACTAAAAATTAACCCCAAACCCTAAACCGTAAACCCTAAACCATTAACCCTAACCCCTAAACCCTGATCTTTAAACAATAAACCCTAACCCCTAAACCCTAAACTATAAACCCTAACCCGTAAACCATAAACCCCAAACCCTAAACCTAAAACCCCAAACCCTAAACCCTAAACCCCAACCTCTAAACCCTAAATCAAAACCCAACCCCTAAGTACTAAACCCTAAACCTTAAACCCTAAACACCAACCCTAAACCTTGAACCATGAACACTAAACCCTTAACCCCAAACGCTAACCTCTAACCCTAAACCTCAAACCTTAAACCCCAAACCCTAAACCCTAAACCATAAACCCTAACCCCTAACCCCTAACCCCTAAACCTCAACCCCTAAAAGCTAAACCCTAGAACTTAAACCCAAAATACCAACCATAAACCCTGTACCCTAAACCCTAAACCCCGAACCCTAAACCCTAACCCTTAAACCTTAAACCCTAAATACCAACCATAAACCCTAAACCATGAACCTAAACCCCAAACCCTAAACCCTAAACCCCAAACCCTAAACCCTAAACAACAAGCCCTAACCCTAAAACCTAAACCTTAAACCCTAAACCCTAACCCTTAAACCACAAACCCCAAACCCTAAACCCCAAACCCTAAACCCTAAATCGTAAACACTAAACCCTATACCCGAAACTCCAACCTCTATACCCTAACCCATAAACCCTAAACCCTAATCTTCAAACAATAAACCCTAAACCCTAAAACCTAAACTACAAACGCTGAAAACTAAACCATAAATCCCTAACCCTAAACCCTAAACCCCAAACCATAAACCGTAAACCCTAAACCCCAAACCTTAACCAATAAACCCTAAACCCCAACCCCTAAACCATAAATCCAAAACTGTAAACCCTAACCACTAAAACCTTAAATCCTAAAGACCAACCTTAAACATTAAACCATGAACCCTAACCACTTAACCCTACACGGTAACCCCTAAACCTTAAATCCCAAACCCCAATTCAAACCCATAGACCCCAAACTGTAAACCCTAAACCCTAAACCCTAAACCACTACCCCTACACCCCAAACCCTAAACCCTAAACCCTAAACCCCAAACCGTAAACCTTGAACAACAAACACTAAACACTAAACCCTAACCCCTAACCCCTAAAACCCTAACCTTAAACCTTAAACCCTACTCTTCAAACAACAAACCCTAATCTCTAAACCCTACACCCTAATCCCTAAACCCTAAACAATAAACCCTAAACCCTAAACTCTAACCCATAAACTCTAAACAATAAACCATAAAACATAAACCCTAAATATTAATCTTCAAACAATAAACACTAATCTCTAAACCCCAAACCCAAAACCCTAAACCCTAAACACTAAACCCTACACCCCAAACCCTAACCCCTAAATCCTAAACCCTAAACCATTAACCATAAACCTTAAACCCTAATCTTCAAACCCTAAACCCTAATCCCTAAACCCTAAACTATAAACGCTAAACCTTAAACCCTAAACCCCAAACCCTAAACCCCAAACCCCAAACCATAAACCTTAAACCCTAAAACCTAAACCCCAACCCATAAACCCTAAATCCAAAATCGTAAACTTAAGCACTAAAACCTTAATTCCTAAACACCAACCTTAAACATTGAACCATGAACCCTAAACCCTTAACCCTAAACGGTAACCCCTAAACCCTTAACCCCAAACCCCAATCCAAACCTATAGACCCCAAACCGTAAACCGTAAACCCTCAACCCTAAACCCTCAACCCTAAACCCTCAACTGCTACCCCAAACCCTAAACCCCAAACCATAAACCCCAAACCGTAAATTCTAAACCCCAAACGACAAACCCAAAATGCTAACCCTAACCCTAAACCTTAAACTAAAAACCCTAAGCTCTAAACCCCAAACACTAAATCCTAAAAGCTAAACCCTAAATCCTAAATCTTAAACCCTAAACTGTAAACTATAAACCCTAAATCCCAAACCCCAAACCCCAAACCCCAAACCCCAAACCCTAATCCTTAATCTATAAACCCCAACCCCTAAACCTGAACCACTAATCTTTAAACCCTAAATCCTAAACCATAAACCATAAACTATAAACCCTAAACCCTAAACCCTAGTCTTCAAACAATAAACCCTAATCTCTAAACCCTAAACCCTAAACCATAAACCCCAAACCCAAAACCCTAAACCCTAAGCACTAAACCCTACACCCCAAACCCTAACCCATAACCCTTAAACCCTAAATCATTAACCATAAACCTTAAACCCTAATCTTCTAACAAAAAACCCTAATCCCTAAACCCTAAACTATAAACGCTAAACCCTAAACCATAAACCCCAAACCCTAAACCCCAAACCCCAAACCATAAACCCTAAACCCTTAACCCAAAACCCCAACCCTAAACCCTAAACCTTAAACCCTAACCCTTAAACCCTAAATCCAAAACCATAAACCTTAAGCACTAAAACCTTAAATCCTAAACATCAACCTTAAACTTTGAACCATGAACCCTAAACCCTTAACCATAAACGGTAACCCCTAAACCCTAAACCCCAAACCCCAATCCAAACCCATAGACCCAAAACCGTAAACCGTAAACCGTAAACCCTAAACCCTTAACCCTAAACTGCTACCCCTAAACCCCAAACCTTAAACCCTAAACCATAAACCTTAAACTATAAACCCTAAACCCTAAAAAACAAACACTAAACGCTAAACCCTAACCCCTAACCCCTACAACCCTAAACCTTAAACCCTAAACCCTAAACTTTAAACCCCAAACCCCAAACCCTAAAAGTTAAACCCTAAATACTAAACCCTAAACCATAAACCCCAAACTCTAAACCCCAAACCCTAAACCTTAAACCCCAAACCCTAAACCCTAATTCATAAACCCCAACCCCTAAACCTAAACCGCAAATCCTTAAACTCTCAATCCTAAACCATAAACCATAAACCCTAAACCCTAAACCCTAATCTTCAAACAATAAACCCTAATCTCTAAACCCTAAACCCTTGTCCCTAAACCCTAAACGATCAACCCTAAACCCTAAACCCCAAACCCTAAACCCTAAACCATAAACCCTAAACAATAAACCATAAAACATAAACCCTAAACACTAATCTTTAAAGATTAAACCTTAATCTATAAACCCTAAACCCTAAACCATAAAAACCAAGACCTTAACCCTAAACCCTAAACACTAAATCCTACACCCCAAAACCCAACCCCTAAACCTTAAACCCTAAACCATTACCCCAAAACCCTAAACCCTAATCCTTAAACAATAAACCTTAATCCCTAACCCCTAAACTATAAACACTAAACCCTAAACCATAAATCCTAAACTCGAAACCTTAAACCCTAAACCCTAAACCTAAAACCCCAACCCTAAACCCTAAACATTAAACCCCAAACCCCAAACCCCAAACCCCAAACCCTAAACCCTAAACCCAAACCTCAACCCCTAAACCGTAAACCCTAAACCCTAAGCCCTAAACCCTAAATCCAAAACCCTGGCCCTAAGCACTAAACCTTAAACCTTAAACACCAAACCTAAACCTTGAACCATGAACACTAAACCCTTAACCCCAAGCACTAAACCCTACACCCCAAACCCTAACCCATAACCCTTAAACCCTAAATCATTAACCATAAACCTTAAACCCTAATCTTCTAACAAAAAACCCTAATCCCTAAACCCTAAACTATAAACGCTAAACCCTAAACCATAAACCCCAAACCCTAAACCCCAAACCCCAAACCATAAACCCTAAACCCTAAACCCTAAACCCCAACCCTAAACCCTAAACCTTAAACCCTAACCCTTAAACCCTAAATCCAAAACCGTAAACCTTAAGCACTAAAACCTTAAATCCTAAACATCAACCTTAAACTTTGAACCATGAACCCTAAACCCTTAACCATAAACGGTAACCCCTAAACCCTAAACCCCAAACCCCAATCCAAACCCATAGACCCAAAACCGTAAACTGTAAACCATAAACCCTTAACCCTAAACTGCTACCCCTAAACCCCAAACCCTAAACCCTAAACCATAAACCTTAAACTATAAACCCTACACCATAAACAACAAACGCTAAACGCTAAACCCTAACCCCTAACCCCTACAACCCTAAACCTTAAACCATAAACCCTAAACTTTAAACCCCAAACCCCAAACCCTAAAAGTTAAACCCTAAATACTAAAACCCTAAACCCTAAACCATAAACCCCAAACTCTAAACCCCAAACCCTAAACCTTAAACCCCAAACCCTAAACCCTAATTCATAAACCCCAACCCCTAAACCTAAACCGTTAATCCTTAAACTCTCAATCCTAAACCATAAACCATAAACCATAAACCCTAAACCCTAATCTTCAAACAATAAACCCTAATCTCTAAACCCTAAACCCTTGTCCCTAAACCCTAAATGATAAACCCTAAACGATAAACCCTAAACCGTAAACCCTAAACCCCAAACCCTAAACCCTAAACCATAAACCCTAAACAATAAGCCATAAAACATAAACCCTAAACACTAATCTTTAAAGATTAAACCTTAATCTATAAACCCTAAACCCTAAACCATAAAAACCAAGACCTTAACCCTAAACCCTAAACACTAAATCCTACACCCCAAAACCCAACCCCTAAACCCTAAACCATTACCCCAAAACCCTAAACCCTAATCCTTAAACAATAAACCTTAATCCCTAACCCCTAAACTATAAACACTAAACCCTAATCCATAAATCCCAAACTCGAAACCCTAAACCCTAAACCCTAAACCTAAAACCCCAACCCTAAACCCTAAACATTAAACCCCCACCCCTAAATCCAAAACCCCACCCCTAAGCACTAAGCCCTACACCTTAAACCCTAAACACCAGCCCTAAACCTTGAACCATGAACACTAAACCCTTAACTCCAAATGCTAACCCCTAACCCCAAACCCCAAACACCAAACCCTAAACCCCAAACCCCAAACCCCAAACCCCAAACCCTAAACCCAAACCCCAACCCCTAAACCGTAAACCCTAAACCCTAAGCCCTAAACCCTAAATCCAAAACCCTGGCCCTAAGCACTAAACCTTAAACCTTAAACACCAAACCTAAACCTTGAACCATGAACACTAAACCCTTAACCCCAAACGCTAACCCCTAACCCTAAACCCCAAACCCCAAACCCTAAACCCTAAACCCAAAACCCCAACCCCTAAACCATAAACCCTAAACCCTAAGCCCTAAACCCTAAATCCAAAACCCTGGCCCCTAAGCACTAAACCTTAAACCCTAAACACTAACCCTAAATCTTAAACCATGAACACTAATCCCTTAACCCCAAACGCTAACACCAAACCCTAAACCCTAAACCTCAAACCCTAAACCCTAAACCCTAAACCCTAATCCGCTACCCCTAAACTCCAAACTCTAAACCCCCATCCGTAAACCCTAAACTTTAAACGATAAACCCTAAATGCTACATCTTAACCCCTAACACCCCAAACCCTAAACCCCAAAAGCTAAACCCTAAACCCTAAACCTTAACCACAAACTCTAAACCCTGAATCCTAATCCTTAACCCGTAAACCCCAAACCCTAAACCCTAAACCTCAAACCCTAAACCCTAAATCGTAAACCCCAACCCCTAAACCCAAACCGCTAAACCTTAAACCCTAAATCCTAAACCATAAAGCATAAACCATAAATCGTAAACCCTAATCTTTAAACAATAAACCTTAATCTCTAAACCCTACACCCTGATCCATAAACCCTAAATGATAAACCCTAAACCTTAAACCCTAAACCCTAAACCCCAAACCCCAAACCCTAAACACCAAACCCGCAATCTTCTTTAGGTCATGCTTGATATCTTGCACATATGCATACAACAAACATAATATCGGCCTACTCGCAGTTAAGTAAAGTAAGGATCCAATTATACCTTGGTATTTTGTTATCTCATGGGTGTTGCTATTTCGTTTGCTTTGTCCATTTCAAACCTTTTAAGAAGTTTCTTACAATATTTTGATTGATTTATAAAAGTTCCTTCTGTGGTTTGCTTAATTTGTAGCCCAAGGAAGAATGTAAATTCTCCCATCATGGATATTTCAAATTCATTCTGCATAATCTTGGCAAACTCTTGACAAAGAAGTTCGTTAGTAGCACCAAATATTATATCGTCGACATAAATTTGTGCTAAGAGAATGTCATTATTTTTACGTTTTATAAATAGTGTAGTACCAACCTTTCCTCTTTCAAAATTGTTTTCTAAAAGAAATTTGCTAAGTCTTTCATACCAAGCTCTTGGAGCTTGTTTCAATCCGTATAAAGCTTTTCTCAATTTAAAAACATGATTTGGAAATTTATGGTTTTCAAAACCAGGAGGTTGATCTACATAAACTTCTTTTTGAATATGACCATTTAGAAAAGCACTTTGACATCCATTTGATGCAGTTTAAAATCCATGCAACAAGCAAAATCTAATAATAATCTTATGGCTTCTAGTCTAGCTACGGGTGCATATGCTTCCTCATAAATCCTAAATCCTAAACCCTAAACTTTAAACTCTAAACCCTAAATCCCAAACCCCAAACCCCAAACCCTAATCCTTAATCTATAAACCCCAGCCCCTAAACCTGAACCACTAATCTTTAAACCCTAAATCCTAAACCATGAACCATAAACCCTAAACCCTAGTCTTCAAACAATAAGCCCTAATCTCTAAACCCTAAACCCTAAACCATAAAACCCAAGCCCAAAAGCCAAAACCCTAAGCACTAAACCCTACACCCCAAACCCTAACCCATAACCCTTAAACCCTAAATCATTAACCATAAACCTTAAACCCTAATCTTTTAACAAAAAACCTTAATCCCTAAACCCTAAACTATAAACGCTAAACCCTAAACCATAAACCCCAAACCCTAAACCCTAAACCCCAAACCATAAACCCTAAACCCTAAACCCAAAACCCCAACCCTAAACCCTAAACCTTAAACCCTAACCCTTAAACCCTAAATCCAAAACCGTAAACCTTAAGCACTAAAACCTTAAATCCTAAACATCAACCTTAAACTTTGAACCATGAACCCTAAACCCTTAACCATAAACGGTAACCCCTAAACCCTAAACCCCAAACCCCAATCCAAACCCATAGACCCAAAACCGTAAACCATAAACCCTAAACCCTTAACCCTCAACTGCTACCCCTAAACCCCAAACCCTAAACCCTAAACCATAAACCTTAAACTATAAACCCTAAACCCTAAACAACAAACACTAAACGCTAAACCCTAACCCCTAACCCCTACAACCCTAAACCTTAAACCCTAAACCCTAAACTTTAAACCCCAAACCCTAAACCCTAAAAGTTAAACCCTAAATACTAAACCCTAAACCCTAAACCATAAACCCCAAACTCTAAACCCCAAACCCTAAACCTTAAACCCCAAACCCTAAACCCTAATTCGTAAACCCCAACCCCTAAACCCAAACCGATAATCCTTAAACTCTCAATCCTAAACCATAAACCATAAACCATAAACCCTAAACCCTAATCTTCAAACAATAAACCCTAATCTCTAAACCCTAAACCCTTGTCCCTAAACCCTAAACGATAAACCCTAAACCCTAAACCCTAAACCCCAAACCCTAAACCCTAAACCATAAACCCTAAACAATAAACCATAAAACATAAACCCTAAACACTAATCTTTAAAGATTAAACCTTAATCTATAAACCCTAAACCCTAAACCATAAAAACCAAGACCTTAACCCTAAACCCTACACACTAAATCCTACACCCCAAAACCCAACCCCTAAACCCTAAACCCTAAACCATTACCCCAAAACCCTAAACCCTAATCCTTAAACAATAAACCTTAATCCCTAACCCCTAAACTATAAACACTAAACCGTAAACCATAAATCCCAAACTCGAAACCCTAAACCCTAAACCCTAAACCTAAAACCTCAACCCTAAACCCTAAACCCTAAACCATAAACCCCAAACTCTAAACCCCAAACCCTAAACCTTAAACCCCAAACCCTAAACCCTAATTCGTAAACCCCAACCCCTAAACCCAAACCGATAATCCTTAAACTCTCAATCCTAAACCATAAACCATAAACCCTAAACCCTAATCTTCAAACAATAAACCCTAATCTCTAAACCCTAAACCCTTATCCCTAAACCCTAAATGATAAACCCTAAACCCTAAACCCTAAACCCTAAACCCTAAACCATAAACCCTAAATAATAAACCATAAAACATAAACCCTAAACACTAATCTTTAAAGATTAAACCTTAATCTATAAACCCTAAACCCTAAACCATAAAAACCAAGACCTTAACCCTAAACCCTACACACTAAATCCTACACCCCAAAACCCAACCCCTAAACCCTAAACCCTAAACCATTACCCCAAAACCCTAAACCCTAATCCTTAAACAATAAACCTTAATCCCTAACCCCTAAACTATAAACACTAAACCCTAAACCATAAATCCCAAACTCGAAACCCTAAACCCTAAACCCTAAACCTAAAACCCCAACCCTAAACCCTAAACATTAAACCCCCACCCCTAAATCCAAAACCCCACCCCTAAGCACTAAGCCCTACACCTTAAACCCTAAACACTAGCCCTAAACCTTAATCCATGAAATCTAAACCCTTAACTCCAAATGCTAACCCCTAACCCTAAACCCCAAATACCAAACCCTAAACCTCAAACCCCAAACCCCAAACCCCAAACCCTAAACCCTAAACCCAAACCCCAACCCCTAAACCGTAAAACCTAAACCCTAAGCTCTAAACCCTAAATCCAAAACCCTGGCCCTAAGCACTAAACCTTAAACCTTAAACACCAAACCTAAACCTTGAACCATGAACACTAAACCCTTAACCCCAAACGCTAACCCCTAACCCTAAACCCTAAACCCCAAACCCTAAACCCTAAACCCCAAACCCTAAACCATAAACCCTAAACCCTAAACCCAAAACCCCAACCCCTAAACCGTAAACCCTAAACCCTAAGCCCTAAACCCTAAATCCAAAACCCTGGCCCCTAAGCACTAAACCTTAAACCCTAAACACTAACCCTAAATCTTAAACCATGAACACTAATCCTTTAACCCCAAACGCTAACACCAAACCCTAAACCCTAAACCTTAAACCCTAAACCCTAAACCCTAAACCCTAAACCGCTACCCCTAAACTCCAAACTCTAAACCCCCATCCGTAAACCCTAAACTTTAAACGATAAACCCTAAATGCTACATCTTAACCCCTAACCCCTAAAACCCTAAACCTTAAACCCTACACCCTAAACCCCAAAAACTAAACCCTAAACCCTAAACCTTAAACCACAAACTGTAAACCCTAAATCCTAATCCTTAAACCGTAAACCCCAAACCCTAAACCCTAAACCTCAAACCCTAAACCCTAAATCGTAAACCCCAACCCCTAAACCCGAACCGCTAAACCTTAAACCCTAAATCCTAAACCATAAAGCATAAACCATAAATCGTAAACCCTAATCTTTAAACAATAAACCTTAATCTCTAAACCCTACACCCTGATCCCTAAACCCTAAATGATAAACCCTAAACCTTAAACCCTAAACCCTAAACCCCAAACCCCAAACCCTAAACACCAAACCCACAATCTTCTTTAGGACATGCTTGATATCTTGCACATATGCATACAACAAACATAATATCGGCCTACTCGCAGTTAAGTAAAGTAAGGATCCAATTATACCTCGGTATTTTGTTATCTCATGGGTGTTGCTATTTCGTTTGCTTTGTCCATTTCAAACCTTTTAAGAAGTTTCGTACAATATTTTGATTGATTTATAAAAGTCCCTTCTGTGGTTTGCTTAATTTGTAGCCCAAGGAAGAATGTAAATTCTCCCATCATGGATATTTCAAATTCATTCTTCATAATCTTGGTAAACTCTTGACAAAGAAGTTCGTTAGTAGCACCAAATATTATATCGTCGACATAAATTTGTACTAAGAGAATGTCATTATTTTTACGTTTTATAAACAGTGTAGTATCAACCTTTCCTCTTTCAAAATTGTTTTCTAAAAGAAATTTGCTAAGTCTTTCATACCAAGCTCTTGGAGCTTGTTTCAATCCGTATAAAGTTTTTCTCAATTTAAAAACATGATTTGGAAATTTGTGGTTTTCAAAACCAGGAGGTTGATCTACATAAACTTCTTCTTGAATATGACCGTTTAGAAAAGAACTTTGACATCCATTTGATGCAGTTTAAAATCCATGCAACAAGTAAAATCTAATAATAATCTTATGGCTTCTAGTCTAGCTATGGGTGCATATGCTTCCTCATAATCTATGCCTTCTTCTTGATTATAGCCTTTTGCAACTAGCCTAGCTTTATTTCTTGTCATTATTCCATTTTTATCTAGCTTATTTCTAAAATTCCATTTAGTACCTATTATTTGATGATCATTGGGTCTTGGCATAAGTTCCCAAACTTAGTTTCTTTCAAATTGATTTAACTCTTCTTGCATAGCCAACATCCAATATTCATCAATAATAGCCTCATCAATAACTTGCATTTCTAATGGCATTACGAGTACTTACACCTTTTGCTATTTCACCTATGACATTGTCCAAGGGATGATCCTTTAAGGTAATCCACTTTTTTTGTTGAGGTTCCTCATTTTGTGTTGTATCTCCTTCATTATTGAATTCTTCTTTATCATCCAAGTTCATTTCTTGGAAGGTACCTACAAGATCATTAACTTCCTTTCTCGGAGGATTTTGGTTAAGTTCCTCAAATTTGACATGTATAGACTCTTTATTTGTACAAGTTCGTTTGTTAAAGAGTCGATATGTTTTACTAGTAGATGAATAATCTAAGAGTATTGCTTTATCAGATTTTGCATCGAATTTACCAAGATTATCCTTTCCATTGTTTAAAACAAAGCATTTGCATCCAAACACATGAAAATAAGAAATGTTTGGTTTTCTTCCTTTGTAAAGCTCATAAGGTTTTTTCTTTAAAATAGGCCTAATCAAACATCTATTCATTACATGACAAGCGGTATTTACTACATCGGCCTAAAAATGTTTCGCAATGTTATTTTCATTTAACATAGTTCTTGGAGCTCCATTAAAGATCCATTTTTCCTTTCAACTACTCTATTTTGCTGTGGAGTTCTAGGAGCCGAAAAATTATGTTCAATGCCAAATTTTTCACAAAATTTTTCAAAAGGTTGATTTTTAAATTCTCCCCATGATTAGTTCGAATGGATGCGATTTTTAGATTTCCTTTATTTTGGATAATCTTGGCAAGTTTCTTAAATGCTTGATATGCTTCATGTTTGTGAGTAAGAAATAATGTCCATGCATATCTAGAATAATCGTCTACAATCACAAGACCATAATAATTTCCACCAAAACTTTTAACCTTGGAAGGTCTAAATAAATCCATATGTAAAAGTAGTAAAGGTCTATTTGTTGAAACAACATTTTTTACTTGAAAAGAAACCTTTACTTGTTTTCCTTTTTGACATGCGTCACAAAATTTGTTTTCAAATTTCAACTTTGGTAAACCTATTACTAAATCTTTCGAAACAAGTTTGTTTAAATGGTCTATATGAATATGAGCAATTCTTCTATGTCATAGCCATGATTCATCTTCTTTAGTTATGAAGTATTGTACATCATTTGAACAAGACAATCAAGATTAATCATATAGATATTATCGATTCTTTAACCAACGAATTTTATTTCCTTGTTTAGTTTATTTTCAATTATGCAGCAATTTGATTCAAAAACAATTTCATAGCCTTTATAACATAATTGTCTAATACTAAGCAAGTTATGTTTAAGTCCTTCAACATATAATACATCATTTATAGAAGTTGGGGAGTTTTTACCAACATTTTCGATTCCTAGAATTCTTCCCTTCGTGTTGTCTCCATATGTAAAAAATCCTTTATTTCATGGAGTAAATGATATAAACTTACTTTTATCTCCCGTCATGTGTTTAGAACACCCATTATCCAATTACCAATGGGTGTTACTTGCTTTAGAACATACCTAAAAAACAAGTCAAGTTAGAGAACTTGGTACCCATTTTATGTTGGGTCCATGTAGGTTAGTTTGTGAAAATGTTCCTTTAGGAACCCATACTTTTCTTACAACCTTTGGCCTTAATTTTCTAACATTACAATTAGATGCACTATGTCCTTTAAAACTATAGTGATTACATCTCATGAAAGGTGATACAGTTTTACTAGGCAGTATAAAGAAATTTTATAATTCTTTTGTTTCTTATAGGCATTAAAACCTAATCCCGTTTTATAAAAAATGCAACATTGTTTTCCAAATAAAACATTTAAATTGTCTATACCATTTATAAATTTTTCTAAGGTTCTATTCAAGTCTAAAACCTTAGTTTCTAGAATGTCACATTTCTTTGCAAATTCACAAGGTTTAGTCTTAGAGCATGCTTGAACATTTACTATTCCCTTTTTCAAAATTTCATTTTCTTTACAAAGTTCTACAAGATGCATTTCAAGAGTATCAATAGTTTTCGTAGATACCCTAATCTCTAAACCCCAAACCCTAAACCTTAAACCCCAAACCCTTTACCCTAAACCCTAAACCCTAAACCCCAAACCATAACCCAAACCCAAGCCCTAAACCTTAAACCCTACACAACAAACCCTAACCCCTAAGAACTAAACCCTAAACCCTAAACCTCAACCCAAAATCCTAAACCATAAACCCTAAACCTAACCCCTAAATCCTAAGCCCTAAACCCTGACCCACAAACACTAAACCATAAAACATAAACCCTAACACCCAAAACCCCAAACCATAAACCCTAAACCCTAAACCCCAAACCCCAAACCATACACCCTAAACCCTAAACCCTAAACCCTAAACCCTAAACCCCAAACCCCAAACCCGAAACACCAAACCCTAAACCATAAACCCTAAACCATAAACCCTAAACCCCAAACCCCAAACAGTAAACCCCAAACCCCAAACTCTAAACCCCAAACTATAAACCATAAACCCTAAACCCTAAACCATCAACCATCAACCATAAACCCTAACCCTAAACCCTAAACCCTAAACATTAACCCCAAACTCCAAACCCTAAACCCCAAACCCTAAACCCTAAACAATAAACCATAAACCCTTAACCCTAAACCCAAAACCCCAAACCCCAAACCATAAATCCTAAACCATAAACCCTAAACCATAAACCATAAACTCTAAACCTCAAACCCCAAACCCTAAATCCTAAAGCCTAAACTCCAATCCCTAAAGCCTAACCCCTAACCCCTAAACCCTAAAAACTAAACACGAAACACTACACCCTAAACCCTAAACCCTAAACCCTAAACCCTAAACCCAAACCTTAAACCATAAACCATAAACCCTAAACCATAAACCCTAAATACTAAACACCAAACCCCAAACCCCAAACCTTAAACCCTAAACCATAAACCAGAAACCCTACACGCTAAACCTAAACTCTAGCCCTAAACCCCAAACCCCAAACCCCACACCATAAAGCCTCATTCCTAAACCACAAACCCTAAACCCTAAACCCAAAACCCAAAACCCTAAACCCTAAACCCTAAACCCTAAATCCTAAATCCTAACCATAAACCTTAAACCTACACCCTAAACCCTGAAACCCTAAACCCTGAACCCCCCACCCTAAACGGTAAACCACAAAACCAAAACACTAAACCCTAAACACTAAACCCTAAACCCTAAACCCTATACCATAAACCATAAACCCCAAACCCTAACCATTAAACCCTAAACCCTAAAGCGTAAAGCCTAAACCCTAAACCCTAACCCCTAACCCCTAAACAATAAACCCTAAACCCTAACCCCTAAACAATAAACCTTAAACCCTAAATCCTAAACCCCTAATGCTTAACTCTAACCACTAAAACCTTAACCCCTAAACCCCCAAACCCTAAACCATAAACCATAAACCCTAAACCATAAACCCTAAATACTAAACCCCAAACCCCAAACCCCAAACCTGACAGGGCCCACAAGCGCACGGGTTATATCGCGTAATATAAAAGATTATCGTTCTCCACAGGGACTGTGTTCAAAGTACCAGCATATTGAAATTTAATTATCCACACAATTAATTTTTAAGATTTTTATAAAATAAAGCACAAATTAAAGTTGCACAGAATATGAATAAATATAAAAATAAAATTTACTTGACACTAAAAAATGAGAGTTGAGAGTATCTTGGGATTTTGGGGGATTAAGACTCTATTTTATGTTTAATGAATTTTAACTTTTCATAAATAAGAATCGAATTAAGTTTTCCAAGGCGAATTTTCCAAAAGCTAATTAATATGTTCCTCTCGGAATCCTATTAATGTACCTAACCTATGGAAAGCGCTGCTTAATCCTCAGAAAGGCCCATTATCGTTTTATGAAAATCCCTTTTATTTCCTCAAAAGAATTTTGATTACTTTCACGGTTTTACCGAGGTCACAAAAAGCATTTCAAAAATCTTAGGTTTAGTTCAAAGCTTTCCGGTAAAAATAAATCTCTCGATTCTATTTATTACCTAAACTTACTAATATACCCGTAAGTATATAGTTTTATCATTTAGGTTCTTGTTAGGAATTACTAAAAGCATTAAGCATAATTGAACTAAATGGAAAACAGAAATTTATTTAATTCCAAGTCAAAATAACATTAAAATAAAATATTATCATACCCCCTTTATCCCAAGATAATTAATTTAGCTACTCATGAAATAATTTAAATTCATGTAAATAATGGAAAAATAAAACGTACAAGACATGGTAAAAATAAAGACTTACGGGTTTCTCCAAAAGCTCAAAATAATTTCCCACTGTATTTCCTTGTTGCAATATTCTCCACCAATTACAAATTTAAATTCTCACTTTTACAGCCCTCACACTCTTACAAAATAAAAGAAAGAAAAGAAAATAGAAAGAAAGAGAAGAAAAACGAACAGAGAAAGAAAAATGGAAAAGAAGAAAACTAAAGAGAAAAAGAGAGAAAGTAACGAAGAAAAGAAAAGAAATCTGATGGTAATTGATGGAAGTGATGACTGATTGCTCCTGGTTGCTCTCCCTTTTATAGGCAAATGGATGAATGAATCCAGCTAAGGAAACGCGTTAAAATTTGCAAGTGGGAGAAACTTTCGGTGCATGTGAATTCCAGCTGTACCAACTTGTTTCCAATTTGCATATTTAATATTTCCAATAATTCGGTGCTTGGATTTTAGTGAAGATTGGTGCAGAATGATGAAATTCATAGTGGAAAAAATGTTATTTTCCCACAAATCCGAGTGAAAGCTTGCTGGACGGTGTAGGTGCGAACTGGACAACGTGGAGAGGAGTTGCTGTTAGATGGAGATCTGGACGTTGTGAGCTGGACGGTGTTGAATTGATGAAAAGTCTGGGCGGTGTTGAGAGAGGGTTACTGGACGGTGTCATGTATTAGAAGAAGAAAGGGAGACGGTGTCTTAGGTGAGGTAGAGAGCTGTGTTGAGGAAGGAATACGGTGTGGGTGATGGAGAGGAAAGGGACAGCGGATAGAAGAGGGAATGAGACGGTGTTGGGAAATGAGGATGGTTGGGCGGTGTGTTGAGAGGTGAGGACGGTTGTGGATGGAAAGGAAAAGAGTCTGGGCGGAGTTGTGGATTAGGAGGATTGTTGGGCGGTGTGGAGAGTATTGCAAAGGAGAGGACGGTGTTGTGGATGGAAAAGAAAGGAGTCTGGGCGGTATGGTTGATTGATGGAGAGAAAAGATGAAGTGGGACGGTGTTCTGGATTGAGGACGGAGTTGAGTTGATTTTGGTGTGGCTGAAGAGTTGGAAGGAGACAGCGGTGTTGATGGAGGTAGTGATCCAGGGTTGCATTGTGGAGAATTGGGTCGGTTTTCTCTCTAGAATCCGAGTGAAAGCCAGTCAGTGTTATTGGGGGGTCGATCTTTGGAGGAGAACCGGTCGGTGATGACGCTGGATGAAAGGACGAGTGAAGAGTGACTGAAGAGTAACTTCTGATTGAGCCATTCAGTCAGAATTGCCTGCAGAAGGACTCGGAACCGACTGAAACCATTCACTCGGCTCAGGTTCATGGAGTTCATTCGGAACAGATTGAAGACTCACTCAGGATCAGAATTTATTCAATCGGTTCCCAACCCCTTTCACTCGGCTGTCTCTGAATTTGAACCACTCGGTTAAAACTTTGCTCAGATTTTGCATTGGAATTCACTCGGACAAATTTATTTACTCATTCAAATGATAAAATCACATCTTCACTCGGAAGTCCGAGTTAATTTCCACTCGGAATTGACTTCACTTTCACTCAGAAACTTGGACTTTGAATGACTGGAATCTGGCTGATAGAATTCTTCCATGTCCCAGCCTTGCTTTGCTCAGAAATGCATCTTTCTGACCCAACTCACTCGGATGTACTTTCCTTGGAGACTTCTCACTTGGGCTCAGTGTGAAACTTGAGAGTCTGCCCGAGTGTGATTCATTTCCGGTCAGATTTTTCCTTCCTTGCTAAGAGTTACTCGGGAATGCTTTGTTCTGCTTGAGAATGCCATTTTCTCTGAGTGAGACCACTCGGATTCCTCCTTAGTCAGCATTTATTCATTTCAGTGGCCTCTTCTACTCAGAATCCATTCACTCGGAACAGCTTTCACTTGGATTAGTTGCAATCAGAAAGCTCCCACTCGGATTCACTTCAATCAGCAAGCTTTTCACTCGGAAAATAGCTTTGGACATATTTATTGGAGGTCAGTCTCCTTTTTTCACTCGGAATGGATGCAGTCGGGGAGTTTCTACTCAGAATCACCTTCAACCGAGACTTATTCCATTTCAGCATTGGTCCTTCACTCCAGTCAGCTATTTATCACTCGGAATGGCTTTGACAGGGAACATTTCACTCGGATTTTCCTCCAGCAGTGCAGTATTCCACTCGGCAATGCTCTATTCTGAGTCCTTCCACTCGGATTTGGTCATTTCTGAGTTATCCCACTCAGATTTGGCCATTTTGAGTCGGATTTCAGTGCTCTCTGAGTCGAATTTCAGCTTTAAAAAGAGAATTCTTTCCACTTTGGGCTTGTTCTTCTTGTTTCTTTATCATTTTATGGTCGTTTTCTCTTGTTTTTGACCCTTTATTACCTTAATTCCTGCAAAATAACATACCCAAGTAGACTAGAGTGGAAAGAAAGTAAAAATCGCAATAAATAAAGGAAATACAGTGGATAATGACTAAAATCGTAAGCAAACTAAATCTATTTTATTGTATTAAAAAGCACTTATCAAAATACCCCAAACCAAAACATTGCTTGTCCTCAAGCAATCACCATATTCACAAGATAAAATACAGAAAACACTAAGCTTAATAAACTAAGGAATCCAAAATGGAGAAACTGATTTATTCAAATGCCAATTTTAATTTACTTATGTGAATCAAATTTCAATGTCAAGACTTGAGATACTTTTCTCACAATTTTCACTCAAGTGTTTCAAGGTTTGTGTATCTCTCAAATCATCATAGTCAAAAAACATTACCATAAGCTTGTTAATAAACCAGAAACTCCATAGTTTATATAGAAAATACGTCAAAGTCTAAAGGTCTTTCAAAGGTTGTAATGTGGCCTTGGGTTGTTAAGGTGGGAATTTCAAGAAAAATGGAATACAAAAGGGCTTTAACAGTCATGAATGATTCAAATCATCATTATAAATTTAACAGAGCAAATTTTTGAACTTTTATGGACTTTTTGGAATTCATTCAATATTATCCTTTTGATTTTCTTTTTCTTTTTCTTGCTTTTCTTTGCATCCAATACCATATTTTTCTTAAGTCCCCCTTTTTTTTTTTATTTCTTTGCTCCACTAAATTTTCAACTTTTTCACCATTAAGAGAATATCAGTCAATGAAAGGTTTCAAAGAAAAATTTTCGCTTTTAGGCTCAAAAGGGGCAACTAGGGGTCAAATTATACAAAATTCTGAGGCTTAAGAATAAGACCTAATTGTGCCTTTATCATCCTAAGACATATAATCAAAAACCATTTTGAATCGGTTGAAAAACAAGTTCTAGAATATTAATGACTGTGAGACTCACTCAATCAAGAAGATATGGGTTTTGAAAATTTGTTTGATAAATAACCCATTTTGGCTCAAGTCTAACCATGGAAAGTCTTTTCAAAGAAAATTTTAATCACATAAGGTTCATTTAAGCATTTATTTGGCATTTAAACAATTAAATTTTTGAAAATTTTACTCAAACTTTTGGGATCCTTAGATACTTTAGCCTTGTGTTCAAAGTAAATTTATCATGCAATCATGGTAAATTACAAGATTACAAACAAAGCAAGGAAAACACACATGCATAATAAAATAACAATCACACAACATAAACAAAACAGTTCAGTTTTCTTACCTACCACCCCAAACCAGAATTTGACATTGTCCTCAATGTTAAAATGGATGATAAAAGGATAAGAAAACTTACCTGGAATAACCCCAAACCAGCATCTGACATAGTTGGTTTATTTTTTTTTAAGAATAAAAGCTTAAAATAAAACAACAACTTTTTATAGGGTTACCTCCTTATCAGTGCTAAGTTTTAAGTCTTCAGCCAGACTTCTCACCGTTTGGATTTACTCATCAGGAGCATCAAACAAGTCTAAGTCACTTGCTTGTTGTATTGGTTGACCGGTGAAGTAATGCTTTACTCTCTGTCCATTTACCCTAAATGTACCAGATTTCTCGCTCCATAGTTCGACAGCTCCAAAGGGAAAGACTTTTGTCACCTTGAATGGTCCCGACAATCGGGATCTCAGTTTACCTGGAAAAAGCTTCAGTCTGGAATTAAACAGTAAAACCATATCACCTGGATTAAATGTTCTCCGTTGGATGTGACGATCATGCAATTGTTTGGTTTTTTCTTTATAAATTCTTGCATTTTCGTATGCATCTAGACGGAGTTCTTCAAGCTCATTTAATTCCAACAACCTACGTTCACCTGCAGCATCCTTAAAAATATTTGGCCAATAGAACCCAGCTTGCAATATTTTAGCAGCTGTCTTGGAGGTGCTCATGTGCCCTCCATAGGAAAGAGAATGGCAATGATTCAAGATAGCATGGACATCATCTTGTGAAACACATCTCCGAATCATACCATCTGCACATTGCTTGAAAAGGAGTGGTTCATCCCAATAATAATGCTTGACATCTGCATAAAACTTTTTCCTTTGCTGAAAGCTAAGATTAGGAGGTAAGATACCACATGCAAGAAAATTTACAAAATCAGCATACCAAGGAACACGTTGGATACTAAGATTCAAGAGTTGTTCATCTGGAAAAGATTCATTGATGGGAATATTATCTGTTTCTTCTTTTTTAGATGTCAATCTAGATAGGTGGTCAGCGACCAAGTTCTCGGTACCCTTCTTGTCCTTAATTTCCAAGTCAAATTCTTGCAATATTAGAATCCACCTAATTAATCTAGGCTTTGCTTCCTTTTTATTCAATAGATACTTAATGGCAGAGTGGTCAGTGTAAACAGTAACATGTGAACCTACCAAATAAGACCTAAATTTATCAAAAGCAAAGACAATAGCTAACAGTTCTTTTTCAGTTGTGGCATAATTTACCTGAGCATCATCTAGCGTCCGGCTGGCATAATGAATTATATGGAGCTTTTTATCCTTTCTTTGCCCCAACACAGCTCCCACTGCGTAATCACTCGCATCGCACATCAGCTCAAATGGGAGTTTCCAATCAGGTGGTTGTACGATGGGGGCAGAGATTAGAGCTTGCTTAATCCTGCAAAAAGCTTCCATACAAGATGAATCAAAATTGAAAGGCACATCCTTACCCAGAAGAGTTGTAAGAGGCTTTGTGATCTTAGAGAAATCTTTAATGAACCTACGGTAAAACCCTGCATGTCCAAGGAAACTCCGAATACCTTTCACATTTGTGGGTAGAGGTAATTTTTCAATTACTTCCACTTTAGCCTTATCAACTTCTATACCTCTCTCAGACACCAGGTGTCCAAGAACTATGCCTTCTCTTACCATAAAATGGCATTTTTCCCAATTTAGAACCAAATTGGTTTCTTCACAACGCTGCAAGACTTGGCACAAATTTGTTAAACAATTATCAAAATCCAAACCATGCACTGAAAAATCATCCATAAAGACTTCCATCACATTTTCAATAAGATCAGAAAAAATTACTTGCATACACCTTTGAAAAGTCGCAGGTGCATTACATAAACCAAAAGGCATACGTCTGTAAGCATAAGTCCCATAAGGGCAAGTGAAGGTAGTCTTTTCTTGATCAGATGGATGAATGGGAATTTGATGAAAACCTGAATACCCATCCAAATAACAGAAATAAGAGTGTTTCGCAAGTCTTTCAAGCATCTGATCAATAAAAGGGAGGGGAAAATGATCTTTTTTCGTGGCACTATTTAACTTCCTATAATCAATGCACATGCGCCAACCAGAGACAATCCTAGTAGGAATCAAGTTATGTTTATCATTTTCAATCACAGTTATTCCCCCCTTTTTAGGCACCACATGGACAGGACTTACCCATTTACTACTATCAACAGGATATATGACTCCAGCATCAAGCAATTTCAAAATTTCCTTTTTAACCACTTCTTGCATTTTAGGATTTAATCTCCTAAGTGGTTCTACTGTGGGCCTACTTTCATCTTCTATAGTAATCCTGTGCATACAAAGAGAAGGGCTAATCCCTTTGATATCATCCATTGTATAACCTATTACCTTTCTATACAACCTAAGTTGTTTCAAAAGTTTTTCAATTTCACATGGATTCAATTCAGCATTAATAATCACAGGATATGTGGAATTAGGGCCAAGAAACTCATACCTTAATGAAGCTGGTAAAGGTTTTAATTCCACATTGGGGCTTACCACTTTGTCACACATGACCTCAGTATCATGTGGGGCCTCAGAGCAATCAGATGTTTCTGTAGGCTCAATCATGAAAATAGTTTCAAGTGGGTCATTAGGAAGGGTTGATTCCTTTACCACTTGTTCGACAAAATCCATAGTACAACAAACATCATTATAAGGTTTTTCTAAAACATTTTTCAAGTTGAAATCAACCTTTTGGTCTCCAACAGTTAGAGACAACTTACCATTCTTGACATCGATCACAGCACCTGCAGTTGCTAAAAATGGTCTGCCTAAAATAATAGGAATCAAAGAATCTTCATCCATTTCAAGCACAACAAAGTCAGCAGGTATAAAAAATTTTCCTATCTTAATAGGAACATCCTCTAAAATTCCTACAGGATATTTTACAGATCTATCAGCCAATTGTAAAGACATCCTAGTAGGTTTTAGTTCACCCAATCCTAACTTTTCAGCAACAGATAATGGCATTAAACTCACACTCGCTCCTAAATCACACAATGCTTTATCTATATTCATGTCACCAATCATGCAAGGAATAGAGAAACTACCTGGATCTTGGAGCTTGGGTGGAAGTTTCTTTTGAATTAGAGCACTGTACTCTTCAGTAAGTGCAACTGTTCCATCTTCCTCCAGTCTTCTTTTGTTGGACAGAATGTCCTTCAAGAACTTTGCATATGTAGGCATTTGCTGCAAAGCATCTGTAAAAGGAATATTAATATACAATTTCTTTAAAACATCAAGGAACTTACCAAATTGTTTGTCCAACTTTGCTTTAGCTAAGCGCTGAGGAAATGGAATAGGAGGTTGATATGGCTTAACTTCCTCCTTCTTTTCTTGTGGTTTCTCTTCTTCAATTACTGGATGAGATGAAGATTCATCGACTTTCTTTTCCTCCTTTGCTGTCTTGTCAACTGGCCCATCGTATTGAGTACCACTCCTAAGAGTGACAGCCATGGTTTGGTTAGATGGTCCAGCCTCTGGTTTCCCAGGAAATGTTCCCGGTGCTCTTTGAGAATAGGAGGCTTGTTGGGCAATTTGATTTTCCAGTATTTTGTTATGAGTGGCAAGAGAGTCCACTTTTGAAGCCAAGTTTTTTATTGCATCAGAGAATTCATCATTTTGTTTAAGTTGAGTAGCTACAAATGTCTCCATCAAGGATTCTAGCTTTGATTTTTGTGGAATATAGGTTCCTTGTTGAGGTTTGTAGTTACTTTGGAATTGAGGTGGCCTATTTTGGAAGCCAGGTGGACCTTGTGGAGGTCTGTAGTTACCTTGATAGTTTCCACCATAGTTTCCAATAGCGTCCACCTGATGCATTTCTTGTTCTTGATTAGGGGTCATTGCTAAATGGCAGTTTGTAGCTCCATGTCCTGAAACACCATAAACTTCACAAACAATATTAGTAGCACCTGTTGACCCTATTTTATCAAGTTTTAATGTTAATGCTTCAACTTTGGCAGAAAGTAAGGAAAGAGCATCAACAGAGTACTTACCTGGTGTTTTAGAAGGTAATCCTCTCTCAGAGTTCCATTGGTGAGTATTTTGAGCTATTTCCTCGATCAGGTTCTCAGCTTCATCAACATTTTTACTCATGAAGGCTCCTCCAGCTGCAGCATCTAAAGAGATCTTTTGTGTGGAAGTTAGTCCATTATAGAAAATATGGATTGTCAACCACCTTTCTATCCCATGGTGAGGACATTCTCTTAGCAACTCTCTATATCTTTCCCAGGCTTCATACAAGGATTCATCATCTTTTTGTGAAAAATTGATGATTTGTTTTCTCAGCACATCAGTCTTGTTCCTTGGGTACCATTTATTGATAAAAGCACTGGACAATTGTTCCCAAGTCGTGATGGATCCTTCAGGAAGAGAGTATAACCACGCCCTCGCTTTATCTCTTAAGGAGAAAGGGAAAAGTCTTAAGCGAATGGCATCATTGGTGGCTCCGTTCATCTTCAGGGTGTCACAGTATTCAAGAAAGATTTGAAGATGAAGATTTGGATCTTCAGAGGGTAATCCTCCGAATTGGTTCTGTTGAACCATTGAGAGTAGTGAAGGCTTCAATTCAAAATTGTTAGCCTCCACTGTGGGTCTAAGGATACTAGATCCTCTCCCATTAGTGCTTGGAGCGGCAAAATCTCTTAAGGGTCTGTGTTGGTCTGCCATTTGTTTTTCTTTTTGTTCTTTTTGTTGTTTTTGTTGTTTTCTCAAAGCTCTAAGGGTACGTTCTATCTCAGGGTCAAATCCTAAGTTTAGATCGACACTATGGCTTCGTCGCATAAATAGAAAATAAATGACAAATAAAACAAATAATTACAAAAATAAAACAACAACAGATACACAGAATATAGAACAAAATACAAAATTACAAAGAAAATAAAAATAAAAATAAAAATAACAATAAAAATATTAACAAGTATGATCTAATCGAATTTCAATATTGCCGATATTTGAGGGACAACAGTCCCCGGCAACGGCGCCAAAAACTTGACAGGGCCCGCAAGCGCACGGGTTATGTCGCGTAATATAAAAGATTATCGTTCTCCACAGGGACTGTGTTCAAAGTACCAGCATATTGAAATTTAATTATCCACACAATTAATTTTTAAGATTTTTATAAAATAAAGCACAAATTAAAGTTGCACAGAATATGAATAAATATAAAAATAAAATTTACTTGACACTAAAAAATCAGAGTTGAGAGTATCTTGGGATTTTGGGGGATTAAGACTCTATTTTATGTTTAATGAATTTTAGCTTTTCATAAATAAGAATCGAATTAAGTTTTCCAAGGTGAATTTTCCAAAAGCTAATTAATATGTTCCTCTCGGAATCCTATTAATGTACCTAACCTATGGAAAGCGCTGCTTAATCCTCAGAAAGGCCCATTATCGTTTTATGAAAATCCCTTTTATTTCCTCAAAAGAATTTTGATTACTTTCACGGTTTTACCGAGGTCATAAAAAGCATTTCAAAAATCTTAGGTTTAGTTCAAAGCTTTCCGGTAAAAATAAATCTCTCGATTCTATTTATTACCTAAACTTACTAATATACCCGTAAGTATACAGTTTTATTATTTAGGTTCTTGTTAGGAATTACTAAAAGCATTAAGCATAATTGAACTAAATGGAAAACAGAAATTTATTTAATTCCAAGTCAAAATAACATTAAAATAAAATATTATCATACCCCCTTTATCCCAAGATAATTAATTTAGCTACTCATGAAATAATTTAAATTCATGTAAATAATGGAAAAATAAAACATACAAGACATGGTAAAAATAAAGACTTACGGGTTTCTCCAAAAGCTCAAAATAATTTACCACTGTATTTCCTTGTTGCAATATTCTCCACCAATTACAAATTTAAATTCTCACTTTTACAGCCCTCACACTCTTACAAAATAAAAGAAAGAAAAGAAAATAGAAAGAAAGAGAAGAAAAACGAACAGAGAAAGAAAAATGGAAAAGAAGAAAACTAAAGAGAAAAAGAGAGAAAGTAACGAAGAAAAGAAAAGAAATCTGATGGTAATTGATGGAAGTGATGACTGATTGCTCCTGGTTGCTCTCCCTTTTATAGGCAAATGGATGAATGAATCCAGCTAAGGAAACGCGTTAAAATTTGCAAGTGGGAGAAACTTTCGGTGCATGTGAATTCTAGCTGTACCAACTTGTTTCCAATTTGCATATTTAATATTTCCAATAATTCGGTGCTTGGATTTTAGTGAAGATTGGTGCAGAATGATGAAATTCATAGTGGAAAAAATGTTATTTTCCCACAAATCTGAGTGAAAGCTTGCTGGACGATGTAGGTGCGAACTGGACAGCGTGGAGAGGAGTTGCTGTTAGATGGAGATCTGGACGTTGTGGGCTGGATGGTGTTGAATTGATGAAAAGTCTGGGCGGTGTTGAGAGAGGGTTACTGGACGGTGTCATGTATTAGAAGAAGAAAGGGAGACGGTGTCTTAGGTGAGGTAGAGAGCTGTGTTGAGGAAGGAATACGGTGTGGGTGATGGAGAGGAAAGGGACAGCGGATAGAAGAGGGAATGAGACGGTGTTGGGAAATGAGGACGGTTGGGCGGTGTGTTGAGAGGTGAGGACGGTTGTGGATGGAAAGGAAAAGAGTCTGGGCGGAGTTGTGGATTAGGAGGATTGTTGGGCGGTGTGGAGAGTATTGGAAAGGAGAGGACGGTGTTGTGGATGGAAAGGAAAGGAGTCTGGGCAGTATGGTTGATTGATGGAGAGAAAAGATGAAGTGGGACGGTGTTCTGGATTGAGGACAAAGTTGAGTTGATTTTGGTGTGGCTGAAGAGTTGGAAGGAGACAGCGGTGTTGATGGAGGTAGTGATCCGGGGTTGCATTGTGGAGAATTGGGTCGGTTTTCTCTCTAGAATCCGAGTGAAAGCCAGTCAGTGTTGTTGGGGGGTCAGTCTTTGGAGGAGAACCGGTCGGTGATGACGCTGGATGAAAGGACGAGTGAAGAGTGACTGAAGAGCAACTTCTGATTGAGCCATTCAGTCGGAATTGCCTGCAGAAGGACTCGGAACCGACTGAAACCATTCACTCGGCTCAGGTTCATGGAGTTCATTCGGAACAGATTAAAGACTCACTCAGGATCAGAATTTATTCAATCGGTTCCCAACCCTTTTCACTTGGCTGTCTCTGAATTTGAACCATTCGGTTAAAACTTTGCTCGGATTTTGCATTGGAATTCACTCGGACAAATTTATTTACTCATTCAAATGATAAAATCACATCTTCACTCGGAAGTCCGAGTTAATTTCCACTCGGAATTGACTTCACTTTCACTCAGAAACTTGGACTTTGAATGACTGGAATCTGGCTGATAGAATTCTTCCATGTCCCAGCCTTGCTTTGCTCGGAAATGCATCTTTCTGACCCAACTCACTCGGATGTACTTTCCTTGGAGACTTCTCACTTGGGCTCAGTGTGAAACTTGAGAGTCTGCCCGAGTGTGATTCATTTCCGGTCGGATTTTTCCTTCCTTGCTAAGAGTTACTTGGGAATGCTTTGTTCTGCTTGAGAATGCCATTTTCTCTGAGTGAGACCACTCGGATTCCTCCTTAGTCAGCATTTATTCATTTCAGTGGCCTCTTCTACTCGGAATCCATTCACTCGGAACAGCTTTCACTCGGATTAGTTGTAATCAGAAAGCTCCCACTCGGATTCACTTCAATCAGCAAGCTTTTCACTCGGAAAATAGCTTTGGACATATTTATTGGAGGTCAGTCTCCTTTTTTCACTCGGAATGGATACAGTCGGGGAGTTTCCACTCGGAATCACCTTCAACCGAGACTTATTCCATTTCAGCATTGGTTCTTCACTCCAGTCAGCTATTTATCACTCGGAATGGCTTTGGCAGGGAACATTTCACTTGGATTTTCCTCCAGCAGTGCAGTATTCCACTCGGCAATGCTCTATTCTGAGTCCTTCCACTCGGATTTGGTCATTTCTGAGTTATCCCACTCGGATTTGGCCATTTTGAGTCAGATTTCAGTGCTCTCTGAGTCGAATTTCAGCTTTAAAAAGAGAATTCTTTCCACTTTGGGCTTGTTCTTCTTGTTTCTTTATCATTTTATGGTCGTTTTCTCTTGTTTTTGACCCTTTATTACCTTAATTCCTGCAAAATAACATACCCAAGTAGACTAGAGTGGAAAGAAAGTAAAAATCGCAATAAATAAAGGAAATACAGTGGATAATGACTAAAATCCTAAGCAAACTAAATCTATTTTGTTGTATTCACTAGTGGAAAAAATGGATATAACAACGGGGATATATTCACGGGTAGAAGAGGATCAGTGATAAAAACATGCGCGGTGGCATTTTTGAAATTATAAGGTGAACGTTATAATCAGAGAAAACTATATATCCACGGTTAAAATCATAACCGTGGATATAGACGTAAATATATATCCACGGTTGAGGAGTAAACCGTGGATATATAGTACCTGAAATATATATCCACGGTTGTGTGTACAACCATGAATATATATTCATGGTTATGATCAGGGTTATGATATTAACCGTGGATATATATTGATGTCTATATCCACGGTTGTATTTCCAACCGTGGATATATAGTTCAGGTTTTAGGGCATAATCACTGGGGACTATATGTCCACGGTTGTTTCAATAACTGTCATTATATATTTAATATTTATCCACGGTTGTTGTCTTAACCGTGGATATAGTGTTACCATTTATCTACGGTTGTTTTCTCAACCGTGAATATATTACACATATATTCACGGTTTTAAGGGGAACCGTGGATATACATCCTTTCTGAAACTTCAAAAGCCGCGCCTTTCAGCCTTTTTCCACTTTCTCCTCTTCTTTCACTTTCTACTTCTCCTCTCGCGCTCATCTTTTCGAGTGGTTTCTCATCCTCTCCATCTGTCCCAGTGTGCTCGTTGCTATTTTTGCCTGGTTCTTGCTAGTTGCTTGTCCTGTTACACTCGTTGTCCTGTCAGGTAAGGCATCCCTATTTTTTTCTTTTTCATTTTCTGTTTCTTCGTTTAAACTATTTCTCATCTTCTCCATTTATCCCAGTGTGCTCGTTGCTTATCCCATTGTTCCAGTGTGCTCGTTGGCTTATCCCATTGTGCTCGTTGCTCATTGCTTATCCCATTGTGCTCGGTGCTTGTTGCCTCAAAAGGTAGGTCGTCCCTATTTTTACTATTAAGTTATGTTGATGCGTTATATGGGTTTTGTGCACTGTTGAAAGGGGTTTCTGTCTCTGTTTTGTTGGTTGTATATATAATGTGCCTGTTGTATTATGTTCTGGTTGTATGTATAATTACTTAGTTGTTATGCATACAACCAGAACAGTTTATTAAACTGTGATGCCTATGTTGTTAAACTGTGATGCTGAATAGTTTTTCTATTTTCCTGAAAATAGTTTCCCTTCCTCTGTTTTTATTTTCATCTCCTGAAAATAGTTTCCCTTCCTCTGTTTTATCTGCTGAAAATAGTGTTGCTGTGGTTGATGCCATTTATGGATGTTTCTCTCTTGGTTAATTTCTGTTTTAGCATTTTTAGAATTTTGAAGAACCAGAATGCACTGACTAACTGCAGACCCAATCCCATAGCCTGTAACATTGGAAGAATTAAACAAATGAAGATTATATTTTAGAAAATGCTTTCACTAAGGAAAGGGGAACAAATTATACCTTTATTAGAAGTGGGTAGTCTTTAGATAAAGTTACATAAGTGAGGCACGGTCCGACCAACATCCTGGCAACTGTAAATATGATAGCAAATAGAATCTGCCATGTAGGAAACCCAGCTTTTAGCTCATTTTGATAAATTGTTCAATTAAAAATATACACATATTTTGCTTTAGTTCGTTTTATTTTAATTATTACTCTTATTTAAATATTTGAATATCAACATTATTTAATAAGTATAAAACTGAAAAAATAAATTAAATTTATAAAAAATATATTTGATACTTCAGGTAGCCCATTATATTACTTACATCAGCAATCAAATTAAGAAGGGTATCTCTGTATCCAAGCTCCTTTAGAAGTTGCCTGAAATGCAATAATGGGCTTGATACTTCTGTTATCCACATTGCAGCCACCATTTTATTTATTTTATCTACTTCAAGATAACATAAATTAAAAACATCATACTATTTTAGGAAAAAAGTTAACTAAATTATTATACATTTTATTTTTGTTATTGTTGGTTACTCTTATATGTTATGTTTATTGCTGTTGTATATGTGTGGTTGTTAACTAGTATGAAAGTTGTTGTGCATATGAGTGAACCGTAGTTCCCCGTTTGAGATTCGACACAAATGGTCATTAAATCAATTAATGTCATCGTTTGTGTTGAATCTTGAATTGTCCGTTTGGACAGTTTGGGATGAACAATTATTTTTTATACGTCATTGTTAGTATGTACAAGTTAGGAGTTATTTTAAAATTTGATAAAATTTCGGTAACTTGTATTTTGTGTTGTTCTCTGGGTGCATATTTGGTTGTGGTTGAATTTGATTTGACCACTCTCATTTTGTGTACTTAGAGACCAATGCGAAATGCTGCCGAAATTTCATCAAATTTTAAAATAAGTCCTAACCTGTATATATGAATGACGTATAAAAATAATAGTCATGCTGAATGGGTATAGGACCACCACCTTTGTATAAAAAGTGAGGTTGATCATAGCACCTTGTAAACAGTTGGTATGGATCGGAGTTGGATTTCTGCGTCACGCCTAAGTCTGGAGTACGAGGGGGGAGTTGAATCATTTATAGAATTCGTAGCGAGGAATGCAGTGGGGGTGAATGGAAAGTATTTTTGCCCTTGTGTTAAATGCTTCAACCTGCGTCGGGTAGACTTGGAAGAGGTGCGAGAACATCTACTGTGTGACGGTTTTCTACGTAGTTATACGCGTTGGATATGGCATGGTGAAGATGTGGTGGTGCCAAGTAACAGCTCTCAGACTAAAAATCGAAGCCCGATGCATGACAACGATGTCGACATGGATGACCGACTCGAGGATATGATCCGTGATGTAGGGGTAGAAGGTTTTAAGAAAGTTCATGTATATACAACTCTGTGTCAGGACTCTGAGCAGCCGTTGTATCCAAACTGCGTCAATTTCACGAGGTTATCAGCTGTTTTGCGGTTGTTTAATTTGAAGGCCATAAACGGGTGGACGGATAAAAGTTTCACTGACTTACTGAAGTTGTTGAAAGAAATGCTCCCAGCTGGAAACACCTTGCCAAAAAGTAACTATGAGGCCAAAAAGGTGTTGTGTCCTATGGGTTTGGAGTATGAGAAAATACATGCATGCCCAAATGATTGTGTATTATTCCGGGGTGAATTAGAAATGCTGCATCGATGTCCTAGATGTGGGGTGTCACGGTATAAGAAGAAAGAGGCGAATTCTGATGAGGTATGCACTAAAGGGTCTCCTGCAAAGGTGTTGTGGTATCTACCTATAGTTCCAAGACTAAAGCGTCTGTTTGCCAATGCAGATGATGCAAAACTTATGAGATGGCATGCTGATGAGAGGGTTGTTGATGGACTACTTAGGCATCCGGCCGATGGGTCACAATGGAAGAAAATGGATAGGATTTTTCCAGAATTTGCCAATGAACCAAGAAATGTTAGGCTTGCACTAGCCACAGACGGCATGAACCCGTTTGGTAACCTGAGCACAAACCATAGTTCGTGGCCTGTTTTGTTGTTTGTTTACAACTTGCCGCCATGGTTGTGCATGAAGCGAAAATATGTGATGTTATCAATGATGATTTCTGGTCCACGACAACCAGGGAACGACATTGATGTATATTTAACTCCATTGGTTGAAGACCTCAAAAGGTTGTGGGAAGAAGGGGTTGAACTGTTTGATGGGTTTACCGGGCGATCATTCAAATTGCGTGCCATGTTATTTTGCACAATCAATGACTTTCCAGCGTATGGTAACTTATCTGGGTACAGTGTGAAGGGTCATAAAGCTTGTCCAGTATGTGAGGAGGGGACTAGTTCTGTGCGGTTGCATCATGGCAGGAAAAATGTTTATCTTCGACATCGAAGGTTTCTTAAAGCGAATCATCCGTTTCGAAGGTTGAAGAAGTCGTTTAACAGTGCCCAAGATTTTGAAATGGCTCCTCCACCACTATCTGGTCGCCAGGCATATGAAAAGGTGAAGGACGTCAACGTGCAATTTGGTAAGTGTGAAAAACAGCACCCGACACAAAACAACTGGAAGAAAAGGTCAGTGTTTTTTGACCTACCATATTGGAGGGAGCTTGATGTAAGACACTGCATTGATGTAATGCATGTGGAGAAGAATGTGTGCGACAGTTTAGTTGGTACACTCTTAAACATACACGGGAAGACTAAGGATGGCCTAAACTCGCGTATGGACTTAGAGTTGATGGGTATACGTCAAGATTTGCATCCACAATCAAAGGGCAAAAGAACATATTTGCCTCCAGCATGTCATACGTTATCAAGAAAAGAAAAGCAAAGTCTGTGTGAATCGTTACGTGTTTTTCAAGCACAAAGGAAGAACAGTTGTATGGGTGTACCCAAAAGTAAGTCAATCGTATTCATTCAAATCTTCAGTACATGTTTTTTAAGTTCCGAATTCACTTATTCCATACTATAT
Source organism: Clitoria ternatea (assembly GCA_037962975.1). Taxonomy (NCBI): domain Eukaryota; kingdom Viridiplantae; phylum Streptophyta; class Magnoliopsida; order Fabales; family Fabaceae; genus Clitoria; species Clitoria ternatea. The sequence continues at coordinate 62,683,339 of CM075676.1, forward strand.
GTCCATTGTAGTCTTACAGGCAGAAGGGTACCTTTGAGTGTGGCTATTTCGTCATGCACACTATGCTGACCATTGTCCAACATCATTTAGTAGATGGATGGACAGAGGTAATTCTCGTCACCGTGTCAATTTCTCCAATTTCATCAATTTCATGTAATAAATAAAGCTTTTGTTCTAATTGTTTTGTGCATTGTTTGCAGCACTTTAATGACCGGTCATATTTCCCAAAGGAACTTGTGGATGATGTTAAAAGGCATGGGCCTCACACTTCCATGAACTTAGGCAAAGCTAGATATAGGATATTTATTCTTTTATATATGTATGTAGTAGGATTTAGGGTTTACTTTTATTAGATTACATTCAACTTAATTGTATATACTTTTATTTTTTAGGTTGTTATGAATTAATATAGAAAATAAATTGTTATATATATATATACATACGATTCTTTCGGCATAGTGTTTCTGTGGCATACTGTATACTGTACTGGCTTGTCTGAATGCAGGGTTGGGCAACGATAAAACAGAGTGCATATTAAAAAAAAAAACCTCAGCATTTATTCACGGTTATGGCAACAACCGTGAATAAAGACAAGATTTTTCCACGGTTACTACCATAACCGTGGATATAGATACATTTTTATCCACGGTTGTCCATCACAACCGTGAATATAAGTAGTTTGTAACTGAAACTAAACCATACTTATATTCACGGTTATGATGGACAACCGTGGATATAGATACATTTTATCCACGGTTGTCCATCATAACCGTGAATATAAGTATGGTTTAGTTTCAGTTACAAACTACTTATATTCACGGTTTTGATGGACAACCGTGGATAAAATGTATCTATATCCACGGTTATTCTCGATAACCGTGAATATAAATAGTAAGTTATGTTCACAGTTGTTCTTAACCGTGGTTAGATGTGATTTATTACCACGGTTGTTAACCGTGGTTAAAGACCATCATCTACTACCACGGCTTCAACAACCACGGTTCTTTAACCGTGAATAAAGGCCTTTTTTAACCGTGATTATATCCTTTTTTTCCACTAGTGATTAAAAAGCACTTATCAAAACCTTAAACCCTAAACCATAAACCAGAAACCATACACGCTAAACCTAAACTCTAGCCCTAAACCCCAAACCCCAAACCCCAAACCATAAAGCCTCATTCCTAAACCCCAAACCCTAAACCCTAAACCCTAAACCCCAAACCCTAAACCCTAAACCCTAAACCCTAACCATAAACCTTAAACCTACACCCTAAATCCTAAAACCCTAAACCCTGAACCCCCAACCCTAAACGGTAAACCACAAACCCAAAACACTAAACCCTAAACACTAAACCCTAAACCCTAAACCTTACACCATAAACCACAAACCCCAAACCCTAACCATTAAACCCTAAACCCTAAAGCGTAAAGCGTAAAGCCTAAAGCCCAAACCCTAACCCCTAAACCCTAAGCCCTAAACCCTAACCCCTAAACAATAAACCTTAAACCCTAAATCTTAAACCCCTAATGCTAAACTCTAACCACAAAAACCCTAACCCCTAAACCGCTAAACTCTAAACCCTAAACCATAAACCCCAAACCCTAAACCCTAGACAAAAACCCTAAACCTAAACCCTAAACCTTAAACCCCAAACCCCAAACCCCAAACACCAAACACTAAACAATAAACCCTAAACCCGAAACCCAAAACCCGAAACCCTAAACCACAAACCCTAAACCATAAACCCTAAACCATAAACATTAAACCCCAAACTCCAAACCCTAAACCCTAAACTCTAAACCCCAAACCATAAACCCTAAACCATAAACCATAAACCCTAAACCATAAACCCTAAACCCTAAACCCCAAACCCTAAAACCTAAACCATTAACCCCTAAACCTTAAACCCTCAACCAAAATCCTAAACCATTAACCCTAAACCCTAAAGCCCAAACCCTAACCTATAAACCCTAAACCCTAAACCACAAATCCTAAACCTTAAACCATCCACTCTAAAACCCCAAACCCCAAACCATAAACCCTAAACCCTAAACCCCAAACCCCAAACCATACACCCTAAACCCAAAACCCCAAACCCTAAACCATAAACCCTATACCCTAAACCCTTAACCCTAAATCCTAAACCCTAAACCCTAACACCAAACCGAAACCCTAAACCTTAAACCCTACCACTACAATATTTTATAGTTTAGGCCGCAACTAAAAATCGTGGTCTAAAGTGAAAAAACTATGGCCTTTAGTTTAGGGCACGGTTTGGCCACACTTTTTGTAGCGTGGTCTAGGTGGCCGTGGTCTAAAACAAAAGGCCACGGTTTTCTACTTTCAAAAGGCCACGGTATAGACCACGGTTTTTTACATTAATTTTAGACCGCAATTTCTCAAATGTGGTCATATAATAAAGGCCATATTTTTTACATTAATTTTAAACCCTGAACCGCAAACCCTAAACCCTAACCCCTAACCCTTAAACCTTAACCACTAAACCCTAAACCCTAAACCCCAAACCCCAAACCATCAACCCTAATCCCTAAACCCTAATCCCTAAACCCCAAATCATAAACCCCAAATGACAAACCCTACACCATAAACCCCAAACCCCAAACCCTAAACCATCAACCCTAAACCCTAATCCCTACACCTAAAACCCTAAATCCTAAACCCCAAACCCTACACCCTACACCCTACACCCCAAAACCAAAACCATAAACCCTAAACCCTAAAGCCTAAAGCCTAAAGCCTAAAGCCTAAAGCCTAAACCCTCAACCCTCAACCCTAAACACTAAACCCCAAACCCTAAACCCTAAACCCTGGCCCCAAAACCATCAGCCCTAAACCATAAACCCCAAATCCTAAACCCCAAACCCTGAACCCTAAACCCTACACCCTGAAACCCAAACCCCAAACCCCTAAACCGAAAACCCTAAACCCTAAAACCTAAACTCCAAACCCTAAAACCTAAACCCCAAACCCCAAACCCTCAACCCTTAACCCTAAACCCTAATCCCTAAACCCTAAACCACAAATCCTAAACCCCAAACCCTGAACCCTAAACCCTACACCCCAAAACCCAAACCATAAACCCTAAACACTAATGCCTAAAGCCTAAAGCCTAAATCCTAAAGCCTAAACCCTAAACCCTAAACACTAAACACCAAACACTAAACCCTAGTCCCTAAACCATCAACCCTAAACGCTAAGCCCTAAACCCAAAACCCCAAATCCTAAACCCCAAACCCTGAACCCTGAACCCTACACCCCAATACCTAAACCCCAAACCCTAAACCCTAAACCCTAAACCCTAAAGCCTAAAGCCTAAACCCCAACCCCTAAAACCTAAAACCTAAACTCCAAACCCTAAACCCTAAACCCTAAACCCTAAACCCTAAACCCAAACCCTAAACCCTAAACCCCAAACCCTAAACCCTAAATTCTAAACCCCAAAACAAAAACCCTAAACCTTAAACTCTAAACCCTAAACCATAAACCTCAAACCCTAAACCCTAAACCCTAAACCCTAAACCCCACACCCCAAACCCTAAACCCTAAAACCTAAACTCCAAATCCTAAACCCTAAACCCTAAACCTTAAACCACAAACCTAAACCCTAAACCCTAACCCTTTACCCCTAAAACCTAAACCCTAACCCTAAACACTAAACCCTAACCGTTAAACCCTAAACCCTAACCCCTAAACTTCAAACCACAAACCATAAACCATAAACCCTAAACCTTAAACCCTAAACCCTAAACCCTAAACCACAAACCCTAAACCCTAACACTTAAACCCTAAACCAAAAATCCTAAACCCTAAACCCTACACCCTAAACCCAAAATGCTAAACCAAAACCCTAAACCCTAAACCTAAAACCCCAAATAAAAAACCCTAAACCCTGAATCCTAAACTCCAAACCTTAAACCCTAATCCCTAAACTCTAAACCCTAAACCATAAACCCTAAACCCTAAACCCTGAACCCTAAGCCATACACCCTAAACCATAAACCCTAAAACCTAAGCCGTAAACCCTAAACCTTAAACCCTAAACTCCAAACCCAAACCATAAACCCTAAACCCTAAGCCATAAACCCTAAACCCTAAACCCAAGCCCCCAAACCCTAAACCCTAAACTCCAAACCCCAAACCAAAAACCCTAAACCCTAAACCCTAAACCATAAACTAAAAACCCCAAACCCTAAAGCCTAAACCTAAACCCTAAACCTCAAACCCCAAATCCTAAACCCTAAACCACAAATCAAAACCCTAAACCATAACACCTAAACCCTAATCCCTAAACCCTAAATCCTGATTCCTAAACCAAAACCCTAAACCCTAAACCTAAAACCCCAAACAAAAAACCCTGAAACCTGAACCCCAAACCCTAAACCCTAATCCCTAAACCCAAAACTCCAAACCCTAAACCGTAACCCTAAACCCTAAACCCCAAACCCTAAACCCCAACCCATACACAATAAACCATAAACCATAAACAATAAACCCAAAACCCTAAAACTTAAACCCTAAACCCTAAACCCTAAACCTAAACTGTAACCTTAAACCCTAACCCGTAAACCCTAAATCCCAAACCCTAAACTTTATACCACAACCCACAAACCCTAATCTCTAAACCCTGAACCTTAACCACTAAACCCAAACCCCAAACCTTAAACCCTAAGCCCCAAACCCTAAATACTAAACCCCAAATCCTAAATCCCAAACCCTAAACCCTAAAACTTATACCCCAAAACCCAAACCAAAAACCCTAAACACTAAACCCTAAACTCCAACCCCAAACCAAAACCCTAAACCCTAAAATATAAACCCCTAACCCTAAAGCCTAAGGCCTAAAGCCTAACCCCTAAACCCTAAATTCGAAATCCCAAACCCTAACCCTAAACCTTAAACCACAAACCCTAAACCCTAACCCCTAACCCCTAACCCCTAACCCCTAAAACCTAAACCCTAACCCTAAACACTAAAGCTAAACCCTAAACTCGAAACAATAAACCATAAATCCTAAAGCCTAAACCCCAAACCCTAAACCCTAAACCCTAAACCACAAACCCTAAACCCTACACCCTAACACTTAAACCCTAACCCTAAGCCCTAAACCCTAAACCCTAAACCCTAAACCCAAATCCTAAACCAAAATCCTAAACCTAAGATCATAAATAAAAAACCCTGAATCCTAAACCCTAAACCTTAAACACTAAACCCTAAACCTTAAACTCCAAACCCTAAACCATAAACCCTAAACCCTAAACTCTAAATCCCAAACCATAAACCCTAAACCTTAAACCACAACCCCTAAACCCTAACCCCTAACCCCTAACCCCTAACCCATAAACCTTAGCCCTAAACACTAAACCATAACCCCTAAAAACTAAACCCTAAACCCTAAACTCCAAACCATAAACCATAAACCCTAAACCCTAAACCATAACCCTAAACCCTAAACCCTAACACTTAAACCCTAAACCCTAAATCCTAAACCCTCAACCCCGACCCATACACCATAAACCATAAACCTAAACCCTAAATCCTAAACCTTAAACCATAAACCCTAAACCCTAAAGCTAAACCCTAACCCTAATACTAAACCCTAACCCCTAAACCCTAAATTCTAAACCCTAAACTTTATACCACAAACCATAATTCTTAAACCCTAAACCCAGAACCCTGAACCCAACTCCTAAACCTTAAACCCCAAACCCTAAACTCTAACCCCTAAACCCTAAACCTTAACCACTAAACCCAAACCCCAAACCCTAAACCCCCAACCCCTAACCATAAATACTAAACACTAAACCCTAAACCCTAAACCCCAAACCCTAAACCCTAAACCATCAACCCTCAACCCTAAGCCATAAACCCTAAACCCTAAACCCCGAATCCTAAACCCCAAACCCTAAACCCTAAACCTTACACCCCAAAACCAAAACCATAAATTCCTAAACCCTAAACCCTAAACCCTAAACCATAAACCCTAAACCCTAACCCCCAAACCCTAAACCCGAAAACCTAAATTCCAAACCCTAAACTTAAACCCTAGACCCTTAACCCTCAACCTTTAACACTAAACCCCAAACCCTAAACCTTACACCTTATCCCCTAAACCCTACACCCTAAACTCCAAACCCCAAACCAAAAACCCTAAACCCTAAACCCTAACCCCTAACCCCTAAACCCTAACCCTAAACACTAAACCCTAACCCCTAAACATAAACCCTAAACCCTAACACCAAACCACAAACCATAGACCCTAAACCCTAAACCTTAAACCCTAACCCACAAACCCTAAACCATAAACCCTAACAGTTAAACCCTACACCTTAAACACTAAACCCTAAACCCCAACCCATACACCATAAAACATAAACCCTAAACCCTAAACTTTAAACCATAAACCCTAAACCCTAAACCCTTAAGTTAAACCCTAACCCTAAATACTAAACCCTAACCCCTAAATGTGACGTCCCAAGTAATTTTCTAAATAAATTTTTCACGTTTTTAAAAGATCATTTTAAAATTCATGAATTAAAATCAGAGTTCACATAAAAGTCGATAATAGCGGAATATTATCATGCATACTAGTCATGAATAATCAAATTCAAGGAATAATTACGTAGCGGAAACGATTTAGAAAATAACAGTACATAACATGTTGTATTTATTACAAATCATAAAATTGGAATAAATTCGAAATCCAAGCAATAATTCACATAGGCATCAACCATAGCATCACTCTTCATTTTGGGTGGCATTCACTGTAAAAATTTAATGTAAGAGTGAGACAGAATATAGAATAAATATAAAATAAATAAAATTACACAAACACAATCAACAAACTATAATGATATGATGAATATGCCAAACAAGTTCATTTATATTTAATAAGTCTTTAATTTAGTCCAATGATGTCATGTTGGATCCATTTGGTTTGGTGGGAATATTGCAGTAAAAAGTCTCATAGAGACTCCAGTAGGAATTAGCATAACCATGAATCCCTACACTTTCATGGCTCCTGTGAAATTGAGTGCACAAGTAGGAATTAGCATAACCATGAATCCCTACACTTTCATGGCTCATGCGAAAATAAGTACACAAGTAGGAATTAGCATAACCATGAATCCCTACACTTTCATGGCTCCTGCGGAAATAAGTGCACAAGTAGGAATTAGCATAACCATGAATCCCTACACTTTCATGGCTCCTGCAGAAATAAGTATACCAGTAGGAATTTGCACAACCATGGATCCCTACACTTCCATGGTTCTTGTGAAAATAGGGCTTAAACTCATCATAGAGTAACCCCCCACCAGGGTAGGCAATCATGGAACCCCTAAATTCCATGGTGCGTCCAAATGCTTATAATGCATGAATGCCTTTAATTCTCTTTATCATTTAACATACCATGATATATCAATTTCCAAAACCACTTGGAAAACCACAAGTCCTCAAAGGACACATCACATATAATAATTTTCAGAATCATGGATTTACTATTTCAACCACATATATCAATAACCGCAAGGCATTCATGTATATATATATTTATTTAGTCATTCATAATTATTTACCACCAAAATACACAAACTGAATGATGCTCATTAGACACTCATCAACATTCATAATACTTCATAATCACTCAAGAATTCAATAATAAATTGTTACCCATAGGGAAAATATCATTTTTATCCATAATAACCATTATAAGCAAATTTCAGCATTTCCAACAGCAACATACGTTAGTAAAACAGTCATAACATGAGGAAATCAAATCCTTTTCATGTGATTTCACTTTCTATAACTCAATAACATAAATATCTACAACTTTCATGAAGACCATAAATTCAAATTCTAAACAGAAACATCACTTATTCACAAAATACAAAACTGTCTTAAAGAGGATTTTTAAAACGTACACAGGTTAGTATTTTCAACGTTTCTGGAGCTACAAAAACAATTTTGGCATGAAACTAGTTCTAAATTATTCTTAACACAAATATCTACAACTTTCATGAAGGCACCAACCAGTAATTCTCACCACAAAATTCCCAGTTTTAAAAATAAGATTCGGATTTCATAGTTAACAGATTTTCATCATGAACATACTTCTGTATTTTGCGTATATCTAGAGCTACAAGCATCTTTTTAACTCAAAACCACTTTCTATAGATCCCTAACATAAATATCTACAGCTTTTATGCAGACATCAAAGTCTAAAAACATATGTATAATTCCCAGAATATTCATATATGCACAAAACACAAGATAAGTATTTCAATCGGACATGCTGTAGTATTTTGATCATAACTCATGCTATACATATCCAATTATGTCAGTTCAGGTCTCAAAATTCACATAACAAGAAGATTTACAACTTTGATGAAGACACCAATCACTAATTCTCACCACAAAGTTCCCAGTTTTAAAAATAAAATACGTATCTCAAGTTAACAGATTTACAGCTTGAACATACTTTAGTATTTTAAGCATAACTCGAGCTAAAAAAATAATTTTGACTTGAAACTACTTTCTACAGATCCATAACACAAATATCTACAACTTTCGTGAAGACATCAAAGGCTGATTATGCTTGTAAAATTCCCAGAATATCAATATATACCCAAAACATAGAACAAATATTTCACTCGGACATGCTGTAGTATTTTGGCTATAACTTTTTCTATACATATTCAAATTAATTGATTCAGGTCTCAAAATTTAGATAACAAAAATATCTACAACTTTCATGAAGAAGTCAGAATCAAATTCACATGTTTTCAATCTCAAAACTGAGCAACAAGATACGAAATTAAAACTGGAATCCTAGAACAGCATACAATTCTACCCATTTCATAGTTATTCACAACCCTGTCCCCTCTTACTTGGTTTGCCGACTGAAAATGGTCTCCTGGTTGTCCTGGCTTCTGTTCGAAGGGTCTTGAGGAAGGAGAGTAAGTGAGAGGTAGAAGGTTCACTATCTTTTCTGTTTCTTAAGAGTTTCTGAAGGGATAGTGTTTTGTTTAATAATGCAAAGGCAGTGGGGGACAAGCTCCTTGTGAGTGGATCGTAGTGCTGTTAGTGCGTTGATAAAAGGGGAATTAAAATAAGAAAGAGGGCTTATAATGGTCCACTTCTGGCCGTCCTACATACTAGGGGTGAATAATGGGTTTAGATGCATTAAAATATGCATAAGAGACAACAAAGGAGTCAAAAAGTTACTCCTGCACTGAATACCGACTGGAATCCATTCGGTTAGCCTCTAAGCCGACTGGCATCCTACCCATGCTGACTGGAAATTGTCAGTAATGTGAAAAGAAGGAAATTTGAGTCCTTCTTAGTCAGTTTTCACTCGGCACGAGCCATTCTTCACTCAGTTTTTCACTCAGCAAGACCGAGTCAACTCTCAATCTGTCTACTTGGCATCATCACTCAAGTCTGAGTCATCTCACACTCGGCTTCCCTCTTGGCATAAGAGTTTAAACCGATCCATTTTCATTCAACTAAGTCAGTCAAAGCCGACTCATACCCACATAATCTATCATTCGGGTATTTATCCTAAATACGAGTCATCACAAGCAGTCTTTCACTCAATTAAATCTTCCAGACTGATCCACACTCTTTGGTTTGTCACTCGGCAGATTACTACAAACTGACTCATTCTACTCGATTGTGCACTCGGTAAAATCAATTAAAATCGATTCCCAACACCCTGATTTCCACTCAGTAAAATAATCCTTACTGATCATCATTCACTCAGCATTTCCCTTCCAGAACTGACTCAACATCAGATCGGCCATCACTCGGCAATTTCTTTCCTTACCGACTCATTTCTTAATCAGTTCTCACTCGGTGAATTAGAAACTGAATTCTTCTCTCCTGTAGTCTTTCACTCAGCAATTAATTCCAAGACCGACCAACGCCCATTCAATCTTCACTCGGTATTCATACCCTTTCTCATCTGAGGAATAACTTAACCATTCATTCAGAAAACGGGTTACATGATTCACTACGGGTTACATGATTCACTCGGAATATGTATAATATTTTTCACTCGGATATCAACACTTAGGAATATAGAAGTATTTCCCACTCGGGTTTCACTCGGTTAATCATTACTTAGTCAAGATCAAACCAACTTCTTCAACTACGTTTCACTCAGAGTCCATCAGGTCCATTACCACTCGGAAAAAGGCCCATACCTACGAGTCTCACTCGAAATTTGGCTTATATACATGAGACTCACTCGGTTATTCATCTCTTGGCATCATAGACTAACCTTCCTTGAATTGTTCTTCACTCGGAACCCTTTAAGGCTTTCACCAGAAAAGAAGCCATATGCATAAGCTCCATTCGGAAACGAATTTTCCTTTGCTCTCCTCTCAGAAATGAAGCACTAGGGAAACTTTTATTCAGAGATGGAAACGCCTAACAATGTATGACTCAGAATTGAGTCATTGGAAAATACTTGACTCGGAATTGAGTCTTTCTGGGGTATTTGACTCGGAAATAAGTCATTTGAAGGTGTTTCACTCGGAATAAACCCTCTCAGCCATGTTCCACTCGGAAAAACACAACCTTCACTCGGAATTCTTCTTTGTCACTCAGAATTTTCATTCTTCACTCGGAATTTCAATTTGTCACTCGGAATTTCATCCTTCACTCGGAATCTCTACCTTTACTCGGAATTTTTCTCTTTCACTCGGAACAGGGTGCCTTTTTCACTCGATCAGTCCTTTCTAAGGCATGTTTCACTCGGAAAATGAATCTTATCCTTAAAGGTCTATGTAAATCCTATAATTATACCCAAAAATAAAATTTTTGGAGTATTATATACCATCCATAGAGTGTTTTATTCATTGATTAACACTTATAGACCTTTTATACCTCATAATTTACAAAATGGGACTATTATTACAAACAGGATGTTACATTAAACCCTAAATCCTAAACCCAACACTTTATACCACAAACTATAAATCCTAAACCATAAACCCTAAACCTTAAACCAAAACCCCTAAACCCTAAACCCCAAACCCTAAACCATAAACCTTAACCACTAAACCAACCCCAAACGCTAAACCCCCAACCCCAAAACATAAACACTAAACCCCAAACCCCAAACCCTAAACCCCAAACCCCAAACCCCAAACCATAAACCCTAAACCCTAAGCCTTAAACCCTAAACCCTAAACCCCAAATCCTAAACCCTAAACCCTGAACCCTAAACCTTACACCCCAAAACCCAAACCATAAATTCCTAAACCCTAAACCCTAAATCCTAAACCCTAAACCCCAAACCCCAAACACTAAACCCTAAACCCTAAAACCTAAACCAAAAACCCTAAACCCTAAACCCTAAAACATTAACCCTCAACCTTTAACACTAAACCCCAAACCCTACACCCTACACCTTAGCCCCAAAACCCTAAACCCTAAACTCCAAACACCAAACCAAAAACCCTAAACCCTAAACCATAAACCCCTAACACTAAAGCCTAAAGCCTAAACCCTAAACCTTCAACACTGAACCCCAAACCGTAAACCGTAAACACTAAACTCTAAATCCCAAACCATAAACCCTAAACCTTAACCCACAAACCCTAAACCCTAAACTCTAACCCCTAAAACCTAAACCCAAACCCTAAACACTAAAGCCTAACCTTAAACCTTAAACCCTAAACCCTAAACTCAAAACCAAAAATCATAAACCCTAAACACTAAACCCTAAAGTCTAAATCCCAAACCATAAACACTAAACCTTAAACCACAACCCCTAAACCCTAAACCCTAACCCTAACCCATAAACCCTAACCCTAAACACTAAACCCTAACCCCTAAACTCCAAACCACAAACCCTAAACCCTAAACCCTAAACCACAAACCCTAAACCACAAACACTAAACCCTAAACCCTAACACTTAAACCCTAAACCCTAAACCCTAAACCCCGACCCATACACCATAAACCATAAAGCTAAACCCTAAACCCTAAACCCTAAACCTTAAACCCTAAACCCTAAACCCTAAACCCTAAAGCTAAACCCTAACCCTAATACTAAACCCTAACCCCTAAACCCTAAATCCAAAACCCTAAACTTTATACCACAAACCATAATTCCTAAACCCTAAACCCAAAACCCTGAACCCAACCCCTAAACCCTAAACCTCAAACCCTAAACTCTAATCCCTAAACCCTAAACCTTAACCACTAAACCCAAACCCCAAACCCTAAACCCCAAACCATAAACACTAAACCCTAACCCCTAAACTCCAAACCACAAACCCTAAACCCTAAACCCTAAACCACAAACCCTAAACCCTAAACCCTAACACTTAAACCCTAAACCCTAAACCCTAAACCCTAAACCTTAAACCATAAACCCTAAACCCTAAAGCTAAACCCTAACCCTAATACTAAACCCTAACCCCTAAACCCTAAATCCAAAACCCTAAACATTATACCACAAACCATAATTCCTAAACCCTAAACCCAAAACCCTGAACCCAACCCCTAAACCCTAAACCCCAAACCCTAAACACTAACCCCTAAACCCTAAAACCATTAAACCCAAACCCTAAACCCCCAACCCCAAACCATAAACGCTAAACACTAAACCCCAAACATTAAACCCTAAACCCCAAACCCTAAACCCTAAACCATCAACCCTAAACCCTAAGCCTTAAACCTTAAACCCTAAACCCCAAATCCTAAACCCCAAACCCTGAACCCTAAACCTTACACCCTAAAACCCAAACCATAAATTCCTAAACCCTAAACCCTAAAGCCTAAAGCCTAAAGCCTAAACCCCAATCCCCAAACCCTAAACCCTAAAACCTAAACTCCAAACCCTAAACCTTAAACCCTAAACCCTTAACCCTCAACCTTTAACACTAAACCCCAAACCCTAAACCCTACACCTTAGCCCCTAAACCCTAAACCCTAAACTCCAAACCCCAAACCAAAAACCCCAAACCAAAAACCCTAAACCCTAAAACCTAACCCCTAACCCCTAACCCCTAAACCCTAACCCTAAACACTAAACCCTAAACCCTAAACACTAAACCCTAACACCTAAACGTAAACCCTAAACCCTAAACTCCAAACCACAAACCCTAAACCCTAAACCCTAAACCTTAAATCCTAAACCACAAACCCTAAACCATAAACCCTAACAGTTAACCTCTAAACCTTAAACACTAAACCCTAAACCCTAAACCCCAATCCTAAACAAAAACCCTAAACCCTAAACCCTAAACCCTAAACCCCAACCCACACACCCTAAAACATAAACCCTAAACCCTAAACCTTAACCCCTAAACCCTAACCCTTAAGCTAAACCCTAACCCTTAATACTAAACCCTAACCCCAAAACCCTAAATCCTAAACCCTAAACTTTATACCACAAACTATAAATCCTAAACCATAAACCCTAAACCTTAAACCAAAACCCCTAAACCCTAAACCCTAAAACCCAAACCCTAAACCCTAACCCCAAAACCCTAAACCTTAACCACTAAACCCAAACCCCAAACCCTAAACCCCCAACCCCAAAACATAAACACTAAACCCCAAACCCCAAACCCTAAACCCTAAACCATAAACCCTAAACCCTAAACCATCAACCCTAAACCCTAAGCCTTAAACCCTAAACCCTAAACCCTAAACCCTAAACCCTAAACCCCAACCCACACACCCTAAAACATAAACCCTAAACCCTAAACCTTAACCCCTAAACCCTAACCCTTAAGCTAAACCCTAACCCTTAATACTAAACCCTAACCCCAAAACCCTAAATCCTAAACCCTAAACTTTATACCACAAACTATAAATCCTAAACCATAAACCCTAAACCTTAAACCAAAACCCCTAAACCCTAAACCCTAAAACCCAAACCCTAAACCCTAACCCCAAAACCCTAAACCTTAACCACTAAACCCAAACCCCAAACCCTAAACCCCCAACCCCAAAACATAAACACTAAACCCCAAACCCCAAACCCTAAACCCTAAACCATAAACCATAAACCCTAAACCATCAACCCTAAACCCTAAGCCTTAAACCCTAAACCCTAAGCCTTAAACCCTAACCCTTAATACTAAACCCTAACCCCAAAACCCTAAATCCTAAACCCTAAACTTTATACCACAAACTATAAATCCTAAACCATAAACCCTAAACCTTAAACCAAAACCCCTAAACCCTAAACCCTAAAACCCAAACCCTAAACCCTAACCCCAAAACCCTAAACCTTAACCACTAAACCCAAACCCCAAACCCTAAACCCCCAACCCCAAAACATAAACACTAAACCCCAAACCCCAAACCCTAAACCCTAAACCATAAACCCTAAACCCTAAACCATCAACCCTAAACCCTAAGCCTTAAACCCTAAACCCTAAACCCTGAATCCTAAACCCCAAACCCTGACCCTAAACCTTACACCCCAAAACCCAAACCATAAATTCCTAAACCCTAAACTCTAAATCCTAAACCCAAAACCCCAAACCCCAAACACTAAACCCTAAACCCTAAAACCTAAACTCCAAACCCTAAACCCTAAACCCTAAAACCTTAACCCTCAACCTTTAGCACTAAACCCAAACCCTAAACCCTACACACTAGCACCAAAACCCTAAACCCTAATCTCCAAACCCCAAACCAAAAACCCTAAACCCTAAACCATAAACCCCTAACACTAAAGCCTAAAGCCTAAACCTTCAACACCGAACCCCAAACTGTAATCCGTAAACCCTAAACTCTAAATCCCAAACCATAAACCCTAAACCTTAACCCACAAACCCTAAACCCTAAACCCTAACCCCTAAAACCTAAACCCAAACCCTAAACACTAAAGCCTAACCTTAAACCCTAAACCCTAAACCCTAAACACAAAACCATAAACCATCAACCCTAAACCCTAACACTTAAACCCTAAACCCTAAATGCTAAACCCTAAACCCTAAACCCCAATCCTAAACAAAAACCCTAAACCCTAAACCCTAAACCCTAACCCATACACCATAAACCATTAACCATAAACCATAAACCCTAAACCCTAAACCTTAATCACTAAAGCCTAAAGCCTAAACCCTAAAGCTAAACCCTAAACCTTAACCCCTAAACCCTAAATCCTAAACCCTAAACTTTATACTACAAACCATAAACCATAAACCCAAAACCCTAAACCCCATACCCTAAACCCCAGCCCTAAACCCTAAACCCTAAACCCTAAACCTTAACCACTAAACCCAAACCCCAAACCCCAAACCCCAAACCATAATCGCTAAACACTAAACCACAAACCCTAAACCCTAAACCCTAAACACTAAACCATAAACCCTAAACCCTAAACCATCAACCCTAAACCCTAAGCCTTAAACCCTAAACCCCAAATCCTAAACCCCAAACCCTAAAGCCTAAACCTTACACCCCAAAACCTAAACCATAAACCCTAAACCCTAAACACTAAACCCCAAACCCCAAACCCCAAACCCTAAACCCTAAACCCTAAACCCTAAAACCAAAACCCTAAACCCCAAATCCTAAACCAAAACCCTAAACCCTAAACCTTCCTAAACCCTCAAACCTAAACTCTAACCCTAAACACTAAACCTTAACCGCTAAACCCTAACCCTAAACTCCAAACCACAAACCTTAAACCTTAAACCACAAAGTCCAAACTCTAAATCCTAAACCCTAAAAACAACCCCTAACCCCTAAACCCTAACCCATTAACCCTAAACACTAAAGCCTAAACCCCAAACCCTAAGCCCTAAACCTAAAACCCCAAGCAAAAACTGAACCCACAACCCCAAACCTCAAACCCTAAACCCTAAACCCCAAACCCCAAAACTCGAAACCCTAAACCCTAAACCCCAACCCATACACCCTACCCCATAAACCCTAAACCATAAACCCTAAACCAAAAACCATAACCCAAAACCCCAAACCCAACCCCTAAACCCTAAACTACAACCCTAAACCCTAAACTCTAAACCCTAATCCCTAAACCCTATACTCCAAATCCCAAACCATAAAACCTAAACCCTAAACCTCAAACCCCAAACCCCAAACCCTAAATGATAAACCAAAAACCCTAAACCTAAAACCATAATACCTAAACCCGAAACCCTAAACCCTAAACCCTAAACCCCAAATCCAAAACCAAAACCCTAAACCTTAACCTAAACCCCCAAACAAAAAACCCTGAACCCTAAACCCCAAACCCTAAACCCTAAACCCTAAACTCTAAACCCCAAACCCTAAACCCTAAACCCTAAACCCTGAACCCCAACACGTACACCTTAAACCATAAACCATAAACCACAAACCCTAAACCCTAAACCTTAAACCCTAAACCCTAAAACCTAAAACCTAAATTCTAACCCCTAAACACTAAATCCTAAACCCTAAACTTTAGACCATAAACCATAAACCCTAAACCCTAACGCTTAACCACTAAACCCCAAACCCCAAACCCTAAACCATAAACGCTAAACACTACACCATAAACCCTAAACCCCAAACCCTAAATCCTAAACCCTAAACCATTAACCCTAAAACCTAAGCCCTAAACCCTAAACCTCAAATCCTAAACCCCAAACCCTAAACCCTAAACCTTACACCCCAAAACCCAAACCCTGAACCCTAAACCCTAAACCTTAAACCTTAGCCCACAAACCCTAAACCCTAAACTCTAAACCCTAAACCCTAGACTCCAAACCCTTTACCATAAACCCAAAACCAAAAACCCTAAACCCCAAGCCACACACCCTAAACCATAATCCTTAAACCCTAAACTCCAAACCCTAAACTCCAAACCCAAACCATAAACCCTAAGCCCTAACCCCCATCCCTGAAACCCTAAACCATAAACCCTAAACCATAAACCCCAAACCCCAAATCCTAAACCATAAACCCTAAACTCCAAATCCCAAAGCATAAACCCTAAACCTTAAATCATAACCCCTAAACCCTAACCCCTATTCCCTAACCCTTAAAACCTAAACCCTAACCCTAAACACTAAACCCTAACCCCTAAACACTAAACCCTAAACCCTAAACTCAAAACCACAAACCATAAACCCTAAACCCTAAACCCTCACCCACAAACCCTAACCCCTACCCCCTAACACTTAAACCATAAACCCTAAAACCTAAAACCTAAACCCTAAACCCAAAATCCTAAACCAAAACCCTAAACCAAAACCCTAAACCCTAATCCCTAAACCCTAAACCTTAATCCTAAACCCTAAAACCTATACTCTAACCCTAAACACTAAACCTTAACCGCTAAACCCTAACCCCTAAACTCCAAACCACAAACCCTAAACCCTAAACCACAAAGTCCAAACTCTAAACCCTAAACCCTAAACAACAAACCCTAACACCTAAACCCTAACCCTTAAACCCTAAACCCTAAGCCCTAAACTCCAAATCCCAAACCAAAAAACCCTAAACCTTCAACCATAAACCCTAAACCCTAACCCTTAACCCATAAACCCTAACCCTAAACACTAAACCCTAACCCCAAAACCCTAAACTCCACACCATCAACCATAAACCCTAAACCCTAAACCATAAACCGTAAACCCTAAACCCTAACACTTAAACCCTAAACCCTAAACACTAAACCCTAAACCCTAAACCCCAATCCTAAACAAAAACCCTAAACCCTAAACCCCAAACCCCAAACCCTCAACCCAAACCCATACACCATAAATCATAAACCCTAAACCCTAAACCCTAAACCTTAAACCATAAACCCTAAAGCTAAAGCCTAACCCTAATACTAAGCCCTAACCCCTAAACCTAAATCCTAAACCCTAAACTTTATACTATAGACAATAATTCCTAAACCCAAAACCCAAAACCCTGAACCCAACCCCTAAACCCTAAACCCCAAACCCTAAACTTTAACCCCTAAACCCTAAACCTTAACCACTAAACCCAAACCCCAAACCATAAACCCCAAACCCTAAACCCCCAACCCCAAACCATAAACACTAAACACTAAACCCCAAACCCTAAACCCTAAACCCTAAACCCCAAACCCTAAACCTTAAACCATCAACCCTAAACCCTTAGCCTTAAACCCTAAACCCTAACCCCCGAATCCTAAACCCCAAACCCTGAACCCTAAACCTTACACCCCAAAACCCAAACCATAAATTCCTAAACCCTAAAGCCTAAAGCCTAAAGCCTAAACCCCAAACCCCAAACCCCAAACCCCAAACCCTAAACCCTAAAACCTAAACTCAAAACCCTAAACCTTAAACCCTAAGCCCTTAACCCTCAACCTTTAACACTAAACCCCAAACCCTAACCCTACACCTTAGCCCCCAAACCCCAAACCAAAAACCCTAACCCCTAACTCCTAACCCCTAAACCCTAACCCAAAACACTAAACCCTAACCCCTAAGCGCTAAACCCTAAACCCTAAACTCCAAACCACAAACCATAATCCCAAAACCCTAAACCTTAAGCCATAAACCACAAACCCTAAACCATAAACCCTAACAGTTAAACCCTAAACCTTAAACACTAAACCTTAAACCCTAAACCTCAATCCTAAACAAAACCCTAAACCCTAAACCCTAAACCCTAAACCCTAAACCCTAAACCTATACTCTAACCATAAACACTAAACCTTAACCGCTAAACCCTAAACCCTAAACTCCAAACCACAAACCCTAAACCATAAACCACAAAGTCCAAACTCTAAACCCTAAACCCTAAACAAAAAACCCTAACACCTAAACCCTAAAGCTTAAACACTAAACCCTAAACCCTAAACCCTAAACTCCAAATCCCAAACCATAAACCTAAACCTTAAACCATAACCTATAAACCCTAACCCTAACACTAAACCCTAACCCTTAACCCATAAACCCTAACCCTAACACTAAACCTTAACCCCTAAACCCTAAACTCCACACTATAAACCATAAACCCTAAACCCTAAACCACAAACCCTAAACCCTAAACCCTAACACTTTAACCCTATCCCTAAACCCTAAACCCTAAACCCCAATCCTAAACAAAAACCCTAAACCCCAAACCCTCAACCCCAACCCATACACCATACACCATAAACCCTAAACCCTAAACCCTAAACCTTAAACCCTAAACCCTAAACCCTAAACCCTAATGCTAAACCCTAACCCTAATACTAAGCCCTAACCCCTAAACCTAAATCTTAAACCCTAAACTTTATACCATAAACAATAATTCCTAAACCCTAAACCCAAAACCCTGAACCCAACCCCTAAACCCTAAACCCCAAACCCTAAACTTTAACCCCTAAACCCTAAACCTTAACCACTAAACCCAAACCCCAAACCGTAAACCAAAAAACCCTAAACCCCCAACCCCAAACCATAGACAATAAACACTAAACCCCAAACCCTAAACCCTAAACCCCAAACCCTAAACCCTAAACCATCAACCCTAAACCCTTAGCCTTAAACCCTAAACCCTAAACCCCGAAACCTAAACCCCAAACCCTGAACCCTAAACCTTACACCCCAAAACCCAAACCATAAATTCCTAAAGCCTAAAGCCTAAAGCCTAAAGCCTAAAGCCTAAAGCCCAAAGTCTAAACCCCAAACCCCAAACCCTAAACCCTAAAACCTAAACTCCAAACCCTAAACCTTAAACCTTAAACCCTAAACCCTCAACCTTTAACATTAAACCCCAAACCCTAACCCTACACCATAGCCCATAAACCCTAAACCCTAAACTTGAAACGCCAAACCAAAAACCCAAAACCCAAAACCCTAACCCCTAACTCCTAACCCCTAAACCCTAACCCTAAACACTAAACCCTAACCCCTAAGCGCTAAACCCTAAACCCTAAACTCCAAACCACAAACCATAAACCCTAAACCCTAAACCTTATGCCCTAAACCACAAACCCTAAACCATAAACCCTAACAGTTAAACCCTAAACCTTAAACACTAAACCCTAAACCCTAAACCCATACCTAAACAAAAACCCTAAACCCCAACCCATACACCTAAAAACATAAACCCTAAACCCTAAATCCTAAACCCTAAACCCTAAACCTTAAACCCTTAAACTAAACCCTAACCCTAAATACTAAACCCTAACCCCTAAACCCTAAATCCTAAACCCTAAACCCTATACCACAAACTATAAATCCTAAACCATATACCCTAAACCTTAAACCAAAACCCCTAAACCCTAAACCCTAAACCCCAAACCTTAAACGCCAACCCCTAAACCCTAAACCTTAACCACTAAACCCAAATCCCAACCCCCAAACCATAAATCCTAAACCCCAAAGCCTAAACCTTAAACCATCAACCCTAAACCCTAAGCCTTAAACCCTAAACCCTAAACCCCGAATCCTAAACCCCAAACCCTAAACCCTAAACCTTACACCCCAAAACCCAAACCATAAATTCCTAAACCCTAAACCCTAAACCCTAAAGCCTAAAGCCTAAACCCCAAACCCCAAACCCTAAACCCTAAAACCTAAACTCCAAACCCTAAACCTTAAACCCTAAACCTTTAACCCTCAACCTTTAACACTAAACCTCAAACCCTAAACCCTACACCTTAGCCCCTAAACCCTAAACCCTAAACTCCAAACCCCAAACAAAAAACCCTAAACCCAAAACCCTAACCCCTAAACCATCAACACTAAACCCTAAGCCTTAAACCATAAACCCTAAAGCTCGAATCCTAAACCCCAAACCCTGAACCCTAAACCTTACACCCCAAAGCCCAAACCATAAATTCCTAAACCCTAAACCCTAAAGGCTAAACCCCAAACCCCAAACCCCTAACACTAAACCCTAAACCCTAAAACCTAAACTCCAAACCCTAAACCCTAAACCCCAAAACCTTAACCCTCAACCTTTAACACTAAACCCCAAACCCTAAACCCTACCCCTTAGCCCCAAAACCCTAAATCCTAAACTCTAAACCCTAAACCAAAAACCCTAAACCCTAAACCCCTAACACTAAAGCCTAAAGCCTAAACCCTAAACCTTCAACATCGAACCCCAAACCATAAACCTAAACCCTAAACTCTAAATCCCAAACCATAAACCCTAAACCTTAACCCACAAACCCTAACCCTAACCCCTAACCCCTAAAACCTAGACCCTAACCCTTAACTCAAAACCACAAACCATAAACCCTAAACCCTAACACTTAAACCCTAAACCCTAAATGCTAAACCCTAAACCCTAAACCCCAATCCTTAACAAAAACCCTAAACCCTAAACCCTGAACCCTAACCCATACACCATAAACCATAAACCCTAAACCCTAAACCCTAACCCTTAAACCCTAAGGCTTAAACCCTAAACCCTAAAGCTAAACCCTAACCTTAAATACTAAACCTCAACCCCTAAACCCTAAATCCTAAACCCTAAATTTTATACCACAAACCATAAACCTGAAACCCTAAACCCTAAACCCTAAACCCAACCCCTAAACCCCAACCCTAAACCCTAAACCCTAAACCTTAACCACTAAACCCAAACCCCAAACCCTAAACCCCAAACCATAATCACTAAACACTAAACCACAAACCCTAAACCCTAAACCCTAAACCATCAACCCTAAACCCTAAGCCCTAAACCCTAACACTTAAACCCTAAACCCTAAATGCTAAACCCTAAACCCTAAACCCCAATCCTAAACAAAAACCCTAAACCCTAAACCCTAAACCCCAACCCATACACCATAAACCATAAACCATAAACCCTAAACCCTAAACCTTAAACCTTAAAGCTTAAACCCTAAACCCTAAAGCTAAACCCTAACCTTAAATACAAAACCTTAACCCCTAAACCTTAAATCCTAAACCCTAACTTTTATACCACAAACCATAAACCTGAAACCCTAAACCCTAAACCCTAAACCCAACCCCTAAAACCCAAACCCTAAACCCCAACCCTAAACCCTAAACCCTAAACCCTAAACCTTAACCACTAAACCCAAACCCCAAACCCCAAACCCCAAACCCCAAACCGTAATTGCTAAACACTAAACCACAAACCCTAAACCCTAAACCCTAAATCCTAAACCATCAACCCTAAACCCTAAGCCTTAAACCCTAAACCCCAAATCCTAAACCCCAAACCTTAAAGCCTAAACCTTACACCCCAAAATCCAAACCATAAACCTTAAACCCTAAACCCTAAACCCTAAACACTAAACCCCAACCCCTAAACCCTAAACCCTAAAACACTAAAACCCTAAACCCTAAAACCCAAAACCTAAACCCTAAAACCTAAACCCTAAACCCTAAACCCTAAACCCTAAACCCCAAATCTTAAACCAAAACCCTACACCCTAAACCTTCCTACCCTAAAACCTAAACTCTAACCCTAAACACTAAACCTAAACCGCTAAACCCTAAACCTAAACTCCAAACCACAAACCCTAAACCACAAAGTCAAAACTCTAAACCCTAAACCCTAAACAACAAACCCTAACCACTAAACCTTAACCCTTAAACCCTAAACACTAAACCCTAAACCCCAAACACTAAACCAAAACCCAAAACCCTAAACCTAAACCCCAAACAAAAAACCTGAACCCTTAACCCAAAACCTCCAACCCTAAACCCTAGACCCTAAACTCAAACCCCCAAACCCTAAACCCTAAACCCTAAACCCTAACCCATACACCCTAACCCGTAAACCCTAAACCCTAAACCGTAAACCCTAAACCATAACCCTAAACCCCAAACCCTAACCCTTAAACCCTAAACTACAACCCTAAACCCTAAACTCTAAACCATAATCCCTAAACCCTATACTCTAAATCCCAAACCATAAAACCTCAAACCCCAAACCTCAAACCTTAACCGATAAACCACAAACCCTAAACCTAAAACCATAATACCTAAACCCTAAACCCTAATCCCTAACCCCTAAACCCCAAATCCAAAACCAAAACCCAAAACCTTAACCTAAACCCCCAAACAAAAAACCCTGAACCCTGAACCCCAAACCCTAAACCCTAAACCCTAAACTCCAAACCCCAAACCCTAAACCCTAAACCCTAAACCCTAACCCCTAACCCATACACCTTAAACCATAAACCATAAACCACAAACCCTAAACCCTAAACCCTAAACCCTAAACCCTAAACCCTAAAACCTAAATCCTAACCCCTAAAACTAAATCCTAAACCCTAAACTTTAGACCATAAACCCTAAACCCTAACCCTTAACCACTAAACCCCAAACCATAAACCCTAAACCCCAAAACCTAAACCATAAACGCTAAACACTAAACCATAAACCCTAAACCCCAAACCCTAAACCCTAAACCCTAAGCCCTAAACCCTAAACCTCAAATCCTAAACCCTAAACCCTAAACCCTAAACCTTACACCCTAAAACCCAAACCATAAACCCTAAACCCTAAACCCTAGCCCACAAACCCTAAACCCTAAACTCCAAACCCTAAACCAAAAACCCTAAACCCTAAACTCCAAACCCTATACGATAAACCTAAAACCCAAAACCCTGAACCCAGAGCCACACACCCTAAACCATAATCCTTAAACCCTAAACACTAAACCCTAAACCCCAAACCCTAAACCAAAACCCTAAACACTAAACCTAAAACCCCAAAAAAAACCTGAACCCTTAACCCAAAACCTCCAACCCTAAACCCTAGACCCTAAACCCAAACCCCTAAACCCTAAACCCTAAACCCTAAACCCTAACCCATACACCCTAACCCGTAAACCCTAAACCCTAAACCATAAACCCTAAACCCTAACCCTAAACCCCAAACCCTAACCCTTAAACCCTAAAATACAACCCTAACCCTAAACTCTAAACCCTAATCCCTAAACCCTATACTCCAAATCCCTAACCATAAAACCTAAACCCTAAACCTCAAACCCTAACCGATAAGCCACAAACCCTAAACCTAAAACCATAATACCTAAACCTTAAACCCTAATCCCTAAACCCTAAACCCCAAATCCAAAACCAAAACCCAAAACCTTAACCTAAACCCCCAAACAAAAAACCCTGAACCCTGAACCCCAAACCCTAAACCCTAAACCCTAAACTCCAAACCCCAAACCATAAACCCTAAACCCTAAACCCTAAACCCTAACCCATACACCTTAAACCATAAACCATAAACCACAAACCCTAAACCCTAAACCTTAAACCCTAAACCCTAAACCCTAAACCCTAAAACCTAAATCCTAACCCCTAAACACTAAATCCTAAACCCTAAACTTTAGACCACATACCATAAACCCTAAACCCTAACCCTTAACCACTAAACCCCAAACCTTAAAACCTAAACCCCAAAACCTAAACCATAAACGCTAAACACTAAACCATAAACCCTAAACCCCAAACCCTAAACCCTAAACCCTTAAACATTAACCCTAAACCCTAAGCCCTAAACCCTAAACCTCAAATCCTAAACCCCAAACCCTAAACCCTAAACCTTACACCCCAAAACCCAACCCATAAACCCTAAACCCTAAACCCTAACCCACAAACCCTAAACCCTAAACCAAAAACCCTAAACCCTAAACTCCAAACCCTATACCATAAACCCAAACCCCAAAACCCTGAACCCAGAGCCACACACCCTAAACCATAATCCTTAAACCCTAAACTCTAAACCCAAAACTCCAAACCCAAACCATAAACCCTAAGCCCTAAACCCCATCCCTAAAACCCTAAACCCTAAACCATAAACCCTAAACTCTAAATCCCAAAGCATAAACCCTAAACCTTAAACCATAACCCCTAAACCCTAACCCATATTCCTAACCCTTAAAACCTAAACCCTAACCCCTAAACACTAAAGCCTAAACCCTAAACTCCAAACCACAAACCCTAAACCCTAAACCCTAACCCACAAACCCTAAACCCTAAACCCTAACCCATAAACCCTAAACCCTAACCCTTAAAACTTAAACCCTAAACCTTAAAACCTAAAACCTAAACTCTAAACCCAAAACTCTAAACCAAAACCCTAAACCCTACACCGTAAACCCTAAACCTTAATCCTAAACCCTAAAACCTATACTCTAACCCTAAACACTAAACCTTAACCATTAAACCCTAAACCCTAAACTCTAAACCACAAACCCTAAACCCTAAACCACAAAGTCCAAACTCTAAACCTAAACCCTCAACAACAAACCCTAACCCTTAAACCCTAAACACTAAACCCTAAACCCTAAACCCCAAACCCTAAACCAAAACCCTAAACCCTAAACCTAAAACCCCAAACAAAAAACCTAAACCCTCAACCCCAAACCTCAAACCCTAAACCCTAAACTCAAAACCCTAAACCCCAAACCCTAACCATAAACCCCAACCCATACACCCTAACCCATAAACCCTAAACCCTAAACCATAAACCCTAAACTAAAAACGCTAACCCTAAACTCCAAATTCCAAACCATAAACCATAAACCCCAAACCCCAACCCCTAAACCCTAACTACAAACCCTAAACCCTAAATTCTAAACCCTAATCCCTAAACACTAAACTATAAACTCTAAACCCTAAACCCCAAACCCTAACCCCTAAACCATCAACCCTAAACCCTAAGCCCTAAACCATAAACCTTACACCCCAAAACCCAAACCATAAACCTTAAACCCTAAACCCTAAACCCTAGTCCATAAACCCTAAACCCTAAACTCCAAATCCTAAACCAAAAACCCTAAACCCTAACCATAAACCATATACCCTAAACCCTAAGTCCTAAACACCAAACCCTGAACCCTAAACCCAAAACTCTAAATCCCAAACCAAAACCCCTAAACCTTCAACCACAAACACTAAACCCTAAACCCTAACCTCTAAACCCAAAAACTTAAACCCTAACCTTAAACCCTAGACCAAAACCCCTAAACCCTAAACCCTAAACCCCAACCCATACACCCTAACCCACAATCCCTAAACCCTAAACCGTAAACCCTAAACCAAAAACCCTAACCCTAAACTCCAAATTCTAAACCATAAACCATAAACCCCAAACCCCAACCCCTAAACCCTAAACTACAAACCCTAAACCCTAAAATCTAAACCCTAATCCCTAAACCCTAATCCCTAAACCCTATACTCCAAATCCCAAACCATAAAACCTAAACCCTAAACCTCAAACCACAAACCCCAAACCCTAAACGATAAACCATAAACCCTAAACCTGAAACCATAATACCTAAACCCTAAACCCTAATCCCTAAACCCTAAACCCCAAATCCAAAACCAAAACCCAAAACCTTAACCTAAACCCCCAAACAAAAAACCCTAAACCCTAAACCCCAAACCCTAAACCCTAAACCCTAAACTCCAAACCCCAAACCATAAACCCTAAACCCTAAACCCTAACCCATACACCTTAAACCATAAACCATAAACCACAAACCCTAAACCCTAAACCTTAAACCCTAAACCCTAAACCCTACACCCTAAAACCTAAATCCTAACCCCTAAACACTAAATCCTAAACCCTAAACTTTAGACCACAAACCATAAACCCTAAACCCTAACCCTTAACCACTAAAGCCCAAACCATAAACCCTAAACCCCAAAACCTAAACCATAAACGCTAAACACTAAACCATAAACCCTAAACCCCAAACCCTAAACCCTAAACCCTTAAACATTAACCCTAAACCCTAAACCTCAAATCCTAAACCCCAAACCCTAAACCCTAAACCTTACACCCCAAAACCCAAACCATCAACCCTAAACACTAAACCCTAGCCCACAAACCCTAAACCCTAAACTCCAAACCCTAAACCAAAAACCCTAAACCCTAAACTCTAAACCCTATACCATAAACCCAAAACCCAAAACCCTGAACCCAGAGCCACAGACCCTAAACCATAATCCTTAAACCCTAAACTCTAAACCCAAACCATAAACCCTAAGCCCTAACCCCCATCCCTGAAACCCTAAACCATAAACCCTAAACCCTAACCCTAAACCCTAAACCAAAAACCATAAACCCTAAACTCCAAATCCCAAAGCATAAACCCTAAACCTTAAACCATAACCCCTAAACCTTAACCCCTATTCCCTAACCCTTAAAACCTAAACCCTAACCCTAAACACTAAACCCTAACCCCTAAACACTAAACCCTAAACTCCAAACCACAAATCCTAAACCCTAAACCCTAAACCCTAACCCACAAACCCTAAACCCTAACCCCTAAAACTTAAACCCTAAACCCTAAAACCTACAACCTAAACTCTAAACCCAAAACCCTAAACCCTAAACCATAAACCCTAAACCTTAATCCTAAACCCTAAAACCTATACTCTAACCCTAAACACTAAACCTTAACCGTTAAACCTTAAACCCTAAACTCCAAACCACAAACCCTAAACCCTAAACCACAAAGTCCAAACTCTAAACCTAAACCCTCAACAACAAACCCTAACCCCTAAACCCTAACCCTTAAACCCTAAACACTAAACCCTAAACCCTAAACCCCAAACCCCAAACCAAAACCCCAAACCCTAAACCTAAAACCCCAAACAAAAAACCTGAACCCTCAACCCCAAACCTCAAACCCTAAACCCTAAACCCTAAACTCAAAACCCCAAACCCTAAACCCTAAACCCTAAACCCCAACCCATAAACCCTAAATCCTAAACCATAAACCCTAAACTAAAAGCCCTAACCCTAAACTCCAAATTCCAAACCATAAACCATAAACCCCAAACCCCAACCCCTAAACCCTAACTATAAACCCTAGACCCTATATTCTAAACCCTAATCCCTAAACCCTATACTCCAAATCCCAAACCATAAAACCTAAACCTTAAATCTCAAACCCCAAACCCCAAACCCTAAACAATAAACCACAAACCCTAAACCTAAAACCATAATACCTAAACCCTAAACCCATATCCCTAAACCCTAAACCCAAATCCACAAACAAAACCCTAAACCTTAACCTAAACCCCCAAACAAAAAACCCTAAACCCTGAACCCTAAACCCTAAACCCTAAACCCTGAACCCCAACCCATACACCCTAAACCAAAAACCATAAACCACAAACCCTAAACCCTAAACCCTAAAACCTAAATCCTAACCCCTAAACACTAAATCCTAAACCCTAAACTTTAGACCACAAACCATAAACCCAAAACCGTAAAACCTAACCACTAAACCCCAAACCCCAAACCCTAAACCCCAAACCCTAAACCATAAACGCTAAACACTAAACTACAAACTCTAAACCCTAAACCCCAAACCCTAAACCCTAAACCATCAACCCTAAACCCTAAGCCCTAAACCCTAAACCCTAAACCTTACACCCCAAAACCCAAACCATAAACATTAAACCCTAAACCCTAAACCCTAGTCCACAAACCCTAAACCCTAAACTCCAAATCCTAAACCAAAAACCCTAACCCCTAACCATAAACCATATACCCTAAACCCTAAGTCCTAAACACAAAACCCTGAACCCTAAACCCAAAACTCTAAATCCCAAACCATAAACCCTAAACCTTCAACCACAAACACTAAACCTTAAACCCTAACCTCTAAAGCCAAAAACTTAAACCCTAACCTTAAACCCTAGACCAGAACCCCTAAACCCTAAACCCTAAACCCCAACCCATACACCCTAACCCATAATCCCTAAACCCTAAACTGTAAACCCTAAACCAAAAACCCTAACCCTAAACTCCAAATTCTAAACCATAAACCATAAACCCCAAACCCCAACCCCTAAACCCTAAACTATAAACCCTAAACCCTAAAATCTAAACCCTAATCCCTAAACCCTAATCCCTAAACCCTATACTCCAAATCCTAAAGCATAAAACCTAAACCCTAAACCTCAAACCCCAAACCCCAAACCCCAAATCCTAAACAGTAAACCATAAACCCTAAACTTAAAACCATAATACCTAAACCCTAAACCCTAATCCCTAAACCCTAAACCCCAAATCCAAATCCAAAACCCTAAACCTTAACCAAAACCCCCAAACAAAAAACCCTAAACCCTAAACCCCAAACCCTAAACCCTAAACCCTAAACTTTAAACCCCAAACCATAAACCCTAAACCCTAAACCCAAACCCATACAACCTAAACCATAAACAATAAACCATAAACCTTAAACCCTAAACCCTAAACCCTAAAACCTAAATCCTAACCCCTAAACACTAAATCCTAAACCCTAAACTTTAGACCACAAACCATAAACCCTAAACCCTAAAACTTAACGACTAAACCCCAAACCCTAAACCCTAAACCCCAAACCTTAAACCATAAACGCTAAATACTAAACCACACACCCTAAACCCTAAACCCTAAACCATCAACCCTAAACCCTAAGCCCTAAACCCTAAACCCCAAATCCTAAACCCCAAACCCTAAACCCTAAACCCTAAACCTTACACCATAAAACCAAAACCATAAACCCTAAACCCTAAACCCTAAACCATAGCCCATAAACCCTAAACCCTAAACTCCAAAACCTAACCAAAAACCCTAAACCCTAACCATAAACCCTAAACCCTAAACCCTAAACCCCATACCCTATACCCTATACCATAAACCCTAAACACCAAACTCTAAACCCTAAACCCAAAACTCTAAATTCCAAACCATAAACCCTAAACCTTAAACCACAAACACTAAACCCTAAACTCTAACCTCGAAACCTAAAAACCTAACCCTAACCCTAAACCCTAAACTAGAACCCCTAAACACTAAACCCTAAACCCTAAACCCTAAACCATAAAAACTAAACCTTAAACTACAAACCCTAAACCCTAAACCCTAACCCCTAACCGCTAACCCTAAACCCTACCCCTAAACCCTAAACCTTAAACCTTAAACCCTAAACACTTAACTCCAAATCATAAACCCTAAACCTTAAACCCTAAACCCTAAACTCCAAACCATAAACCCTAAACCCTAAACCCCACACCTTAAACCCTAAACCCTAACACTTAAACCCTAACCCCTAACCCCTAACCCCTAACCCCTAAACCTAAACCCTAAACCCTAAACCCTAAACCCCAAATCCTTAACCAAAACCCTAACCCCTAAACCTAAAACCCTAAATAAAAAACACAGAACCCTGAATCCTAAACCCTAAACACTGAACTCTAAACCCTAAACTCTAAACTCCAAACCATGCACCCTAAACCATAAATCCTAAACCCTAAACTCCAAAACTAAACCATAAACCCTAACCCTAAGCCCTAAACTCCAAACCCGAACCATAAGCACTAAACCCAAACCATAAACCCTAAACCCTAAACCCCAAACCTCAAACCCTAAACCCTAAACCCTAAACTCCAAATCCCAAACCATAAACCTGAAACCTTAAACCACAAAACCTAAACCATAAACCCTAACCCCTAACCCCTAAACCGTAAACCCTAACCCTAAAATATAAACCATAAACCCCATACCCTAAACCCTAAACCTTAAAACCTAAACCCTAACCCTAAACATTAAACCCTAACCCCTGAAACCTAATCCATAAAGGCTAAACTCCAAACCACAAACCATAAACCCTAAACCCTGAACCTTAAACCCTAAACCCTAAACCATGAACACTAAACCCTAAACCCTAACCCTTACACTAAACCCTAAACCCTAAACCTTAACCACTAAACCCTAAACCCTAAACCCCAAACCCCAAACCATAAATGCTAAACACTTAACCACAAACCCTAAACCCTAAACCCCAAACACTAAACCCTAAACCCTTAACCGTACCCCAAAATCCAAACCATAAACCTCAAACCCTAAACCCTAAACTTAAACCCTAAAAC
Organism: Clitoria ternatea; assembly: GCA_037962975.1. Classification (NCBI taxonomy): domain Eukaryota; kingdom Viridiplantae; phylum Streptophyta; class Magnoliopsida; order Fabales; family Fabaceae; genus Clitoria; species Clitoria ternatea. The sequence continues at coordinate 62,714,160 of CM075676.1, forward strand.
CTAAACCCTAAACCCTAAACCTTAAACCGTAAACCTCAACCCTAAAACCCTAGACCCTAAACACCAAACCCCAAACCATAAACCTTAAACCATAAACCCTAGACCCTAAATCATAACCCTAAACCTTAAACCCCAAACCCTAAAACCTAAACCTAAACCTAAACCCTAAACGGCTAACGCTAAACCCCTAACCACTAAAACACTAACCCCTAAGACACAAACCCCAAACCCCTAACCCCTAAACCATAAACCCTAAACGCTAAACCCCAAATCTTAAACCCTAAACCCTAATTCCTAAACCCAAAACCTTAACCACAAACCCTAAACCCCAAACCCAAAACTCAAAACCCTAAACCTTAAACCATAAACCCTAACCCCTAAAACCCTAAGCTCTAAACCCTAAACTCTAAACCCCAAACCCCAAACCCCAAACCCTAAACCCTAAACACTAAACCACAAACCCTAAACCATAAACCATAAACCCTAAAACCTAAATTCTAACCCCTAAACCCTAACCCCTAAACCCTAAACCCTAAAACCTAAACCCTAAACCCTAAAACCTAAAACCTAAACTCTAAACCCAAAACCCTAAACCAAAACCCTAAACCCTAAACCATAAACCCTAAACCTTAATCCTAAACCCTAAAACCTATACTCTAACCCTAAACACTAAACCTTAACCATTAAACCCTAAACCCTAAACTCCAAACCACAAACCCTAAACCCTAAACCACAAAGTCCAAACTCTAAACCTAAACCCTCAACAACAAACCCTAACCCCTAAACCCTAACCCTTAAACCCTAAACACTAAACCCTAAACCCTAAACCCCAAACCCCAAACCAAAACCCCAAACCATAAACCTAAAACCCCAAACAAAAAACCTGAACCCTCAACCCCAAACCTCAAACCCTAAACCATAATCACTAAACTCAAAACCCCAAACCCTAAACCCTAAACCATAAACCCCAACCTATACACCCTAACCCATAAACCCTAAATCCTAAACCATAAACCCTAAACTAAAAACCCTAACCCTAAACTCCAAATTCCAAACCATAAACCATAAACCCCAAACCCCAACCCCTAAACCCTAACTACAAACCCTAGACCCTAAATTCTAAACCCTAATCCCTAAACCCTATACTCCAAATCCCAAACCATAAAACCTAAACCTTAAATCTCAAACCCCAAACCCCAAACCCTAAACGATAAACCACAAACCCTAAACCCAAAACCATAATACCTAAACCCTAAACCCCAATCCCTAAACCCTAAACCCAAATCCACAACCAAAACCCTAAACCTTAACCTAAACCCCCAAACAAAAAACCCTGAACCCTGAACCCCAACCCATACACCCTAAACCAAAAACCATAAACCACAAACCCTAAACCATAAACCCTAAAACCTAAATCCTAACCCCTAAACACTAAATCCTAAACCCTAAACTTTAGACCACAAACCATAAACCCAAAACCGTAAAACCTAACCACTAAACCCCAAACCCCAAACCCTAAATCCCAAACCCTAAACCATAAACGCTAAACACTAAACTACAAACTCTAAACCCTAAACCCCAAACCCTAAACCCTAAACCATCAACCCTAAACCCTAAGCCCTAAACCCTAAACCCTAAACCTTACAACCCAAAACCTAAACCATAAACATTAAACCCTAAACCCTAAACCCTAGTCCATAAACCCTAAACCCTAAACTCTAAATCCTAAACCAAAAACCCTAAACCCTAACCATAAACCATATACCCTAAACCCTAAGTCCTAAACACAAAACCCTAAACCCTAAACCCAAAACTCTAAATCCCAAACCATAAACCCTAAACCTTCAACCACAAACACTAAACCTTAAACCCTAACCTCTAAACCCAAAAACTTAAACCCTAACCTTAAACCCTAGACCAGAACCCCTAAACCCTAAACCCTAAACCCCAACCCATACACCCTAACCCATAATCCCTAAACCCTAAACCGTAAACCCTAAACCAAAAACCCTAACCCTAAACTCCAAATTCTAAACCATAAACCATAAACCCTAAACCCCAACCCCTAAACCCTAAACTATAAACCCTAAACCCTATACTCTAAATCCCAAAGCATAAAACCTAAACCCTAACCCTCAAACCCCAAACCCCAAACCCCAAACCCCAAATCCTAAACAATAAACCATAAACCCTAAACTTAAAACCATAATACCTAAACCCTAAACCCTAATCCCTAAACCCTAAACCCCAAATCCAAAACCAAAACCCTAAACCTTAACCAAAACCCCCAAACAAAAAACCCTAAACCCTAAACCCCAAACCCTAAACCCTAAACCCTAAACTTTAAACCCCAAACCATAAACCCTAAACCCTAAACCCAAACCCATACAACCTAAACCATAAACAATAAACCATAAACCTTAAACCCTAAACCCTAAACCCTAAACCCCAAATCCAAAACCAAAACCCTAAACCTTAACCAAAACCCCCAAACAAAAAACCCTAAACCCTAAACCCCAAACCCTAAACCCTAAACCCTAAACTTTAAACCCCAAACCATAAACCCTAAACCCTAAACCCAAACCCATACAACCTAAACCATAAACAATAAACCATAAACCTTAAACCCTAAACCCTAAACCCTAAAACCTAAATCCTAACCCCTAAACACTAAATCCTAAACCCTAAACTTTAGACCACAAACCATAAACCCTAAACCCTAAAACTTAACCACTAAACCCCAAACCTTAAACCATAAACGCTAAATACTAAACCACACACCCTAAACCCTAAACCCTAAACCATCAACCCTAAACCCTAAGCCCTAAACCCTAAACCCCAAATCCTAAACCCTAAACCCTAAACCCTAAACCTTACACCATAAAACCCAAACCATAAACCCTAAACCCTAAACCTTAAACCATAGCCCATAAACCCTAAACCCTAAACTCCAAACCCTAAACCAAAAACCCTAAACCCTAACCATAAACCCTAAACCCTAAACCATAAACCCTATACCCTATACCCTAAACCCTAAACCTTAACACCAAACCCTAAACCCTAAACCCAAAACTCTAAATCCCAAACCATAATCCCTAAACCTTAAACCACAAACACTAAACCCTAAACACTAACCTCTAAACCCAAAAACCTAAACCCTAACCCTAAACCCTAAACCAGAACCCCTAAACACTAAACCCTAAACCCTAAACCCTAAACCATAAAAACTAAACCTTAAACTACAAACCCTAAAACCTAAACCCTAACCCCTAACCGCTAACCCTAAACCCTACCCCTAAACCCTAAACCTTAAACCTTAAACCCTAAACACTTAACTCCAAATCATAAACCCTAAACCTTAAACCGTAAACCCTAAACTCCAAACCATAAACCCTAAACCCTAAACCCCACACCTTAAACCCTAAACCCTAACACTTAAACCCTAACCCCTAACCCCTAACCCCTAACCCCTAAACGTAAACCTAAACCCTAAACCCTAAACCCCAAATCCTAAACCAAAACCCTAACCCCTAAACCTAAAACCCTAAATAAAAAACCTAGAACCCTGAATCCTAAACCCTAAACACTGAACTCTAAACCCTAAACTCTAAACTCCAAACCATAAACCCTAAACCCTAAACCCTAAATCCCAAACCATACACCCTAAACCATAAATCCTAAACCCTAAACTCCAAACCTAAACCATAAACCCTAACCCTAAGCCCTAAACTCCAAACCCAAACCATAAGCCCTAAACCCAAACCATAAACCCTAAACCCTAAACCCCAAACCTCAAACCCTAAACCCTAAACCCTAAACTCCAAATCCCAAACCATAAACCTGAAACCTTAAACCACAAAACCTAAACCATAAACCCTAACCCCTAACCCCTAAACCGTAAACCCTAACCCTAAAATATAAACCATAAACCCTATACCCTAAACCCTAAACCTTAAAACCTAAACCCTAACCCTAAACATTAAACCCTAACCCTTGAAACCTAATCCATAAAGGCTAAACTCCAAACCACAAACCATAAACCCTAAACCCTAAACCTTAAACCCTAAACCCTAAACCATGAACACTAAACCCTAAACCCTAACCCTTACACTAAACCCTAAACCCTAAACCTTAACCACTGAACACTAAACCCTAAACCCCAAACCCCAAACCATAAATGCTAAACACTTAACCACAAACCCTAAACCCTAAACCCCAAACCCCAAACCTTAAACCCTTAACTATCAATGCTAAACCATAAGCCCTAAACACTAAACCCTAAACCTTAAACCCTAAATCCTAAACCCCAAACCCTAAACCCTAAACCCTAAACCGTAACCCTAAAATCCAAACCATAAACCTAAAATCCAAAACCCTAAACTTAAACCCTAAAACCTAAACCCTAAACCTTAAACCGTAAACCCCAACCCCAAAACCCTAGACCCTAAACACCAAACCCCAAACCATAAACCCTAAACCATAAACCCTAGACCCTAAATCATAACCCTAAACCTTAAACCCCAAACCCTAAAACCTAAAACCTAAACCTAAACCCTAAACGGCTAACGCTAAACCCCTAACCACTAAAACACTAACCCCTAAGACACAAACCCCAAACCCCTAACCCCTAAACCATAAACCCTAAACGCTAAACCCCAAATCTTAAACCCTAAACCCTAATTCCTAAACCCAAAACCTTAACCACAAACCCTAAACCCCAAACCCAAAACCCAAAACCCTAAACCTTAAACCATAAACCCTAACCCCTAAAACCCTAAGCTCTAAACCCTAAACTCTAAACCCCAAACCCCAAACCCCAAACCCTAAACCCTAAACACTAAACCACAAACCCTAAACCATAAACTCTAAACCCTAAAACCTAAATTCTAACCCCTAAACCCTAACCCCTAAACCCTAAACCCTAAACCTTAAACCCTAAACCACAAACACCAAACCCTAAACCCTAAACTCTAAACCCCAAACTATAAACCCTAAACCCTAAACCATAAACCCTAAACCCTAAAACCTAAATCCTAACCCCTAAACACTAAATCCTAAACCCTAAACTTTAGACCATAAACCATAAACCCTAAACCCTAAAACTTAACCACCAAACCCCAAACCCTAAACCCTAAACCCCAAACCCTAAACCATAAATGTTAAATACTAAACCACACACCCTAAACCCTAAACCCTAAACCATCAACCCTAAACCCTAAGCCCTAAACCCTAAACCCCAAATCTTAAACCCCAAACCCCAAACCCTAAACCTTACACCATAAAACCCAAACCATAAACCCTAAACCCTAAACCCTAAACCCTAAACCCTAAACCATAGCCCATAAACCCTAAACCCTAAACTCCAAACCCTAAACCAAAAACCCTAAACCCTAACCATAAACCCTAAACCCTAAACCCTAAACCCTATACCCTATACCCTAAACCCTAAACCTTAACACCAAACCCTAAACCCTAAACCCAAAACTCTAAATCCCAAACCATAATCCCTAAACCTTAAACCACAAACACTAAACCCTAAACACTAACCTCTAAACCCAAAAACCTAAACCCTAACCCTAAACCCTAAACCAAAACCCCTAAACACTAAACCCTAAACCCTAAACCCTAAAACATAAAAACTAAACCTTAAACCATAAACCCTAAACCCTAAACCCTAACCCCTAACCGTTAACCCTAAACCCTACCCCTAAACCCTAAACCTTAAACCCTAAACCCTAAACACTTAACTCTAAATCATAAACCCTAAACCTTAAACCCTAAACCCTAAACTCCAAACCACAAACCCTAAACCCTAAACCCCACACCTTAAACCCTAAACCCTAACACTTAAACCCTAACCCCTAACCCCTAACCCCTAAACCTAAACCCTAAACCTAAACCCTAAACCCTAAACCCTAAACCCCAAATCCTAAACCAAAACCCTAACCCCTAAACCTAAAACCCTAAATAAAAAATCCAAAACCCTAAATCCTAAACCTTAAACACTTAACTCTAAACCCTAAACTCCAAACTCCAAACCATAAACCCTAAAACCCTAAATCCCAAACCATGCACCCTAAACCATAAATCCTAAACCCTAAACTCCAAACCTAAACCATAAACCCTAACCCTAAGCCCTAAACTCCAAACCCAAACCATAAGCCCTAAACCCAAACCATAAACCCTAAACCCTAAACCCCAAACCTCAAACCCTAATGGTTCGGGATTGATTTGAAGGGATTGACTCGGAATTGGGGCAAATGATTCAGTCGGCTCCTTATTTGAAGGATGAGTGAAGATTGGCTAAGAAAACTGACTGACAAGGATGACTCAGAATTGGTGCAGGATTCAGTCGGTTTTTGACTTTGAAAGACGATTCGGTGAGGATAAATGGCTCAATCGGCAATGGTTCATGTTCTTTAAAAGACTTTGAAATCTTGCTCGGCAATCCTTCTGCTTGAAGCTTCACTCGGCATGTTGTCAACCGGTTTGGAAGTAAACCTCAACCCGTTCGGATTCAGTCTTGCTTTCCAGTCAGAAAATGGAATCTTGGGCAGTTTCACTCGGAAACAACTCTCTCCTCACTCAGAAGTTGAGATTTTGGTAATTTTCACTCGGAAACAACTTTCTCCTCACTCAGAACTTGGAATTTGGGTATTTTTAATTCGGATTCCCCTCCAATTGAGTGATACTCACTCGGATTTACTTCAATCAGCAATCATTTCACTCGGAAAATAGCTTTGGGCAACATCTATTCAAGGTCAGTCCCCTTTTCCACTTGGATTGGTTACAGTAGGGGATTTTTTGCTCGGATTCTCCTCTAAAAGGGTTATTTTTCATTCGGAATGGATGAAATCTGAGTCATTTCACTCGGATTTACTCTAACAGGGGCACATGCCACTCGGAAATGATCCATTCTGAGTAATTTTACTCGGATTTGATCCAACAGGCGCACATTCCACTCGGACTGGCTTGGCAGGGGAGCTATCCACTCAGATTTGATCATTTTTGGGTCATTCCATTTGGACTTCTCTTCAACATGGGCATAATCCACTCGGACTGGCTTGGCAGGGGAGCTATCCACTCGGATTCAACTTCAACAGGGGAGCATTTCACTCGGAAATGACTCATTCTCAGTGATTCCACTCGGATTTGATCATTTTTGAGTCATTCCACTCGGAAATGCTTCATTTTGACTCGGATTTGATCATTTTTGAGTTTTTTCACTCGGATTTATCTCCACCAGGGCTGTATTTCACTCGAAAATGCTTTAACCTGAGTCATCCTGTTCAGATGTGATCATTTTTTAGTCATTCCAATCAGATTTGCCTCCAACAGGGCTGTATTTCACTTGGAAAAGCTTCATTCTGAGTTATTTCGCTCGGTTCTGATTATTTTGGAGCCATTCTATTCGAATTTGACCATTCTGAATTAGAATTCAGTATAAAAAAGATTCATTCTACTTGGACCGGACCAAAAGAGGTGTTCACAGATGCCCCTTTTTACTTCTTTTTCACAAAAGAAACACGAAGCTTCTGTGTTTTTGAGGTGAAAAGGAAGTAAAGATATGAACACCGATGTAGGGGCCAAGTGGGACTTTTTGATGGCGTCTGATAGTGTCGGCAATCACGAGTCAGTGTGACTTTTCTTCTTTAAAGACGAGCATTTTCCTCTTCCGTTTCACTTTTCTCTTCTTCTTCTTTCTCTGTTTTTTTGTTTTTTGTTTTTTTTGTTTTTTTTGTCCTAAATCTGGGAAAAAAAAGAAGTGAGGCAACGCTCTAATTTTTAGCAAGAAGTGGTTAACTGGGAATTATCCTTTGAATGACATGAAGCAGAAGGATTGTCTTCCAGTTAACAAGAGGCGAGAGGATTGAGTGTCTATTCTCAATTGATTGGAGATGAAGGGTGCCTCATTCGGCGACCGGAAGAAAAAGGATACCTTCTTAGGTGACTGAAGGTAAAAAGATACCATTTGTTCAGCGACAGGAAAGTAAAGTGGTGCCATTTGATCGGCGATAGGAAAGTAAAGGTGCCATTTGATCGACGATAGGAAAGATAAAGGGGTGCCATTTGATCGGCGACAGGAAAGCAAAGGGGTGCCATTTGATCGACGACAGGAAGATAAATGGGTGCCATTTGATCGGCGACAGGGAGATAAAGGGGTGCCATTTGATCGGCGATAGGAAAGTAAAGATGCTATTTGATCGGCGACAGGAAGATAAAGGGGTGCCATTTGATCGGCGACAGGAAAGTAAAGGTGCCATTTGATCGGCGACAGGAAAGTAAAGAGGTGCCATTTGATCGGCGACAGGAAAGTAAAGGTGTGATTTGATCGGCGACAGGAAGATAAAGGGGTGCCATTTGATCGGCAACAGGAAAGTAAAGGTGCCATTTGATCAGCGACAGGAAAGTAAAGGGGTGCCATTTGATCGGCGACAGGAAAGTAAAGGTGCCATTTGATCAGCGGCAAGAAGATAAAGGGGTGCCATTTGATCGGCGACAGGAAAGTAAAGATTGGGGGAACTAACAGGACGTCTCATCCGAATTAGCTCACTGTTGACAGGAAATGTAAAGGTTGGGGGAGCTAACAGGACGTCTCGTCCGAATTAACTCAATGTTGGCAGGAAATATAGAGGTTGGGGGAGTTAACAGGATGTCTCGTCCGAATTAACTCACTGTTGGCAGGAAATGTAAAGGTTGGGGTTGACCCTCGGTTGCCATGACTGCGGGTTCTTGGGGAACTGCCCCTTGAACGCAAGAGAATGAATCTGGGGGGATGTCCCAGTTTGACATGACTGTGGGTGGTTGGGGAACTACCCATTGATTGAGAGGATATACCCGGGGAGATGCCCCAGTTTGACATGATTGGATGAAATCTTGGGGAACTGCCCCTTGAATAAGAGAATAAACCCGGGGAGATGCCCCAATTTGACATGATTGAATGAAATCTTAGGGAACTGCCCCTTGAATAAGAGAATAAACCCGGGGAGATGCCCCACTTTGACATGATTGGATGAAATCTTGGGGAACTGCCCCTTGAATGAATGAGAACAAACCTGGGAGAGATGCTCTAGTTTGAGATGATTTGATGAAGCTTGAAGGGTGGGGTACTGTCCTTTGAATGAAAGAATAAACCCGGGGAGATGCCCCGGTTTGACATGATCGAAAGAGTCTTTGGGGAAAACTGTCCCTTGACCGAAAGAAGAATCTGGGGAGATACCCCAGTTTTGGGTTGACTGGGAAGTGTAGTCCCACTGGGGAAGGATTTGGGAAGTGTAGTTTTTGGCGATTATGGTTCCACTGGGGAGAAAATTTGGTGATTCAGGGTAATGTCCCTTTGGGTGAAAGAGAATAGACTTGGGGTTTACTGCGGATATGCCAAAGGTCTGCTAAGGAGAGAGTTGGGCAACTACACATCTCGGGGATCATGGTTCCTGGCCATCCTTTAATAGAGAAACGTGAAACTAATTAAAAACTTACAGGCGGACTCCCTTGGCGACAAGCGTTGAAGTAACTCATGGCCAAAATAATTATTACTTCTGACTTCATTGAGGTTGTTTCACAGAGCTGGTTGAGCTTGCTTGAGGTAAGATCTGGCAACGGTGTCTACTTCGTTCCCTATAACTTTGTGTTTTCGTTCTTCTCAAAACTTATTTTTTTAAGAAATTCTTTTTAGGCAAAACTTGTTTATTCATTCTAGTCATGAACACATGTGAGAAGAAAGGAAACTTTTTATTTATGAACAACAGATATGTACAGGTGACAATAATAATGCAAAAATATGACAAGGTGTGAGGAATTGATGGCAAGGATGGAAGGGAAGGCCTTTTAGATCTTCCATCGATTTCCTGAGAGCGACAAGATTCCTGGTCTTTTCCATGATTTCCTGTTTATCTTCTGATTTTCCTTTCGAGGGCGTGACTTGACAATTGCTTCGATGTTCTAGACCCATCCCCTTGTCTGTGACTTGGAAAATTGGCATTGCAGTGTTGAATCTATAGGGTGTGAATTTGTTGGGGTCGCTTTCTTAGGATTTTTGACCCCACCAATTGCTCTAACTTTTGCCTAGGTCGCCTTTTCAGGTTTTCAACCTAGCGAGCCCTTTTTTTTTTCTTTTTTTTTCTTTTTTTTTACGCATAGTATCTTCTCACTGCGTCTGCGTTTATAGGCATCGGTAGATCTTCCCCATCCATGTTGGCGAGTATGAGAGCACCTCCGGAAAAAGCCTTCTTCACTACATAAGGCCCTTCATAGCTGGGAGTCCATTTGCCCCGGTGATCTTTATGCATCGACAAAACCTTCTTGAGCACCAAGTCTCCTTCTTGGAATTGTCGGGGTCGTATTTTCTTTTCAAACGCTCGCTTCATACGCCTTTGATATAACTAACCATGGCAGAGGGCAGTCAGTCTCTTACTATCAATCAGATTTAATTGGTCATGTCGAGTCTGGATCCATTCAGCTTCAACCAGTTTGGCTTCCATGATTACTCGGAGGGAAGGAATCTCCACTTCAAAAGGCAGGACTGCTTCCATGCCATAAACTAAAGAGAATGGAGTTGCCCCAGTCGAGGTCCGAACTGAGGTACGATAACCGTGCAGAGCAAAAGGAAGCATTTCGTTCCAGTCTTTATAGGTTACCACCATTTTCTGTATTATCTTCTTGATATTCTTGTTCGCCGCCTCGACTGCCCCATTCATTTTTGGGCGGTACAGAGAGGAATTATGGTGGGAGATCTTAAAGCTCTCACAAAGCTCCTTCATCATTTTGTTGTTCAGGTTTATACCATTGTCTGTGATGATTTGACTCGGTAGGCCATACCAACATATCAACTCACGCTTGACAAATTTAACAATAACACCTTTGGTTACATTAGTGTATGAAGCTGCTTCCACCCATTTTGTGAAGTAATCAATGGCGACCAAAATGAAATGATGGCCGTTTGAAGCCTTTGGTTCAATGGGACCAATGACATCCATGCCCCACATCGAAAAAGGCCATGGTGCTGACAAAACATTTAGAGATGACAGGGGTGCGTGAATATGATCAGCATATATTTGGCACTTATGACATCTCTGAGCATAGGCGAAGCAGTCTGCTTCCATGGTCATCCAAAAATAACCAGCCCTTAAGATTTTCCTTGACATGGCGTGCCCATTGATGTGGGTTCCAAAAGATCCCTCGTGGATATCCCTCATGATTCTATTTGCTTCAGCGGTATCAACGCAGCGAAGAAGGATAGAATCATGGTTTCTTTTGTAAAGCACGTCTCCACTTAAGAAAAACCCCATGGCGAGCCGTCGCAGGGTTCTCTTGTCGTTTTCTGTGGCATTGTTGGGGTATTCTTGCCTCTGGATATACCTCTTGATATCGTGATACCAAGGTTTTCCATCCGATTGTTCTTCGACTACTTGGCAGTATGCGGGCTCATGATGCCTTTCTACCTCGATGAGGGGCACGTCATAGTCATTGTTTACTTTGAACATTGAAGCGAGAGTGGCCAAAGCGTCAGCCATCTGATTATCTTCCCGAGGAACATGATAGAAAGAAATCTCTTCGAAATCTCTGATCATTTCCATAATGTGGGTATGATAGGGGAGAAGCTTGCTATCTCTGGTTTCCCACTCACCTTTTAACTGGTGGAAGACTAAAGCAGAGTCTCCGTAGACTTCCAGTGTCCTTACTTTCATATCTAATGCCGCTTGGATCCCTAAGGAGCAGGCCTCATATTCAGTGACATTGTTGGTACAATCGAAACATAGCCTGGCGCAGACAGGGATGAATTCTCTTTTTGGCGAAATCAAAATGGCCCCAATTCCGTGCCCTAAAGCATTAGAAGCTCCATCGAATCTTAAAATCCATTTGTCTTTGTTACCGCCTTCTTTTTCATCAGACAATGCCAAAATATCTTCGTCTGGGAAGTCGAATGGTATTGGTTGGTAATCACTTACGGGTTGATGAGCTAGGTAGTCAGCCAAAGCGCTCCTTTTTATGGCTTTCTGAGTGACATATGTTATGTCGTACTCAGTTAGCAGCACTTGCCATCGAGCAATCCTTCCGGTCAGGGCTGGCTTCTCAAAGATGTACTTGATAGGATCCATCTTAGAAACTAGCCAGGTAGTGTGACTCAACATATACTGCCTTAAGCGCTTCGCAACCCATGCTAGCGCACAGCAAGTTCATTCTAACGTAGAATATCGCATCTCACAATCGGTGAACTTTTTGCTCAGGTAATATATTGCATGTTCCTTCTTCCCCGTTTCATCGTGCTGGCCCAATATGCAGCCCATGGACTTATCCAGTACCGTCATGTATAAAATCAATGGTCTCCCAGGGGTTGGTGGTACCAATATTGGTGGTTCTTTCAAGTATTGCTTAATTTTCTCAAAAGCCATTTGGCAGTCCTCATTCCATTGCCCCGGTTGGTTCTTGCGGAGTAGCTTAAAGATCGGCTCGCAGGTCGATGTCAATTGTGAGATAAATCGAGCGATGTAGTTTAATCTTCCCAAGAACCCTCTGACTTCTTTTTCTGTGCAAGGAGGTGGCATTTCTAGGATTGCCCTGACCTTGTCGGGATCTACTTCAATTCCTTTCTTGCTTACAATGAAACCCAACAGTTTCCCTGACCTTGCGCCAAACGTGCACTTGGCAGGGTTCAATCTAAGCTTAAACCTTCTCAACCGTTCAAACAATTTCCTTAAGTCGTGGACATGATCTTCCGCGGTTCTGGATTTTGCAATGATATCATCCACATAGACCTCTATTTCCTTATGCATCATATCGTGGAATAAAGTGACCATTGCTCTCTGATAAGTCGCCCCTGCGTTCTTCAAACCAAAGGACATTACTTTGTAACAGAAAGTACCCCATAATGTGACGAACGTGGTTTTTTCCATGTCTTCGGGCGCCATTTTAATCTGATTGTACCCGGAGAAACCATCCATGAAAGAGAAGATGGAGTGTTGGGCTGTGTTATCGACCAACATGTCAATATGCGGAAGAGGAAAATCGTCTTTAGGGCTGGCCCTGTTTAGATCTCGATAGTCCACACACATCCGTACTTTTCCATCCTTCTTCGGGACCGGGACTATGTTGGCTACCCATTGTGGATATTTGGCTACGGCCAAGAAACCGGCTTCGAATTGTTTTTTGACCTCTTCCTTGATCTTGAGAAGCATTTCCAGTTTCATTCTTCGTAGCTTTTGCTTAACTAGTGGACACTCTAGTTTCAGAGGCAATCTATGTTCCACTATGCTGTTATCCAACCCTGGCATATCTTGATATGACCAAGCGAACACATCTCGAAATTCCCGAAGCAGTTCAATCAATTCATCTTGCTGGTTTTTACTCAGGTAGGTGCCTATCTTGATCATTTTATCTTCTCCTTCACCTCCAAGGTTGATGATTTTAATTTCCTCCTGATGTGGGCGGATCTCCTTATCCTCTTATTCCAACAATCTCGTCAATTCAGATAAGGGTCCAAAGTCTTCCTCACTTTCCTCGTAGACGCAATCATTTGGATAAACAGGGTCATGAAATAAATCCAGGTTTTCGTCGTTCTCAGGGAAATCATTTTTGGATCTGCATTCGGGTTATATTATAAAGTGAAAAGAGAACAAACAATAGAGTGCACAAAGATGAGGTGATGGGAAATAAAATGTGTTCATTGGTTTTCAAAAATAAAATAAACAAGTTCTGCCCTTGTTACAAAATGGGTCCCGGAGCCTTGGGCATGGCAAGGGGACCACCAAATTATGAAATATAGTGATTACTCTGATAGAACGTTAATGGTTATAGGGAACTCCATGACTTCCCAATTGCTCAACTCTTGATCTGGATGGCAAGCATATACCAGCTCCACATTGAGGTCACGCTCATTCTCAACCATGGCAACTTGATCCGGATATATCACTCCGGCGCTCTTAAAGCTCTGATAGAGATCGCAGATAGGGATTCTCGCAGTGTTGATCTCTTGACCAGTAAGGCGAGCAACTCTCCTCCCCTTCTTTTCCTCTTCAACCCTTTTCTTATCCGTCACAGTGGGCTTATATCCCAAACCATATCTGTTTTTATTTTCCGGGAGACTCACCGGTTGGGTTCTGCCTTCTAAATCCCGCCCCAATCCTTTTCCGGGTTGGTACCCTTTCCACAACATGTTCAGCGTCACCATTAGAGGTACGTTGGGGAAAGACACCTTTACAACGCTTATTGCATTGGCAATCTCCAAGGCTTGGAAGGATGTTTCGAGGGCTTCCTCGGCGGCCTCAATGTATGGAGTGGTTATGGGTTTGCTGACCAAAAGGTCCTCCTCTCCAGAAACAGTCACCAACTTGTTATTGATGATGAATTTTAGTCTTTGATGCAGCGTGGAGGGGACCACCCCCGTCGAATGGATCCAAGGTCGCCCTAATAAACAGCTGTAGGCAGGCACGATATCCATCACTTGGAAGAGTACTTGGAAAGTACAGGGTCCGACTTGTATAGGCAATTCGATTTCTCCAATGACTTCCCTACGTGTCCCATCAAAAGCCCGCACAACCATAGAGCTAGGTCTCATGAATGTTCCATCGAAAGACAGTTTTGCCAACGTGGATTTTGGCATGACGTTCAGAGAAGATCCATTATCCACAAGTACTTTTGCCAGGATATAATCCTGACATTTCAGAGAAATATAGAGGGCTTTGTTATGCCTTCTTCCTTCAATAGGTACTTCCTCATCTGTGCAGGTTAAGTAATTGTTGGCAACGATATGCCCCACTATGCCTCCGAATTGTTCGACGGGTAAATCATGCTTCACGTGTGCCTTGCTCAGTACCTTCATCCACGTGTTCCGATGTGGTTTGGAACTCATTAGCAAAGACAACAAGGAAATTTTTGCAAGGGTGTGGTTCAATTGGTCCAACACCTGGTAGTCACTATGGCGAATAAACTTCAGAAATTCCTGGGCTTCCTCTTCAGTCACAGCCCCCTTTGTTTCGCCAGAGGCTACTTCTTTCCCAGTTTTTCCTTCTCCGGTAGTCTTGCCATGTTTGGGCTCAGGTGGTGTATATATCCTTCCACTCCGTGTCATTCTTCCCACTCCGGTTATATTTGTAATAGAGGAGGATGACATGGAGTTGATCGCTTCGGGATTGGTGATGACCACATCTGTATTGTACCTCCGTGGCACAGCGTGGGAACTCTGGAAGGGGAAAGGGGTTGGTGCCTTTACCGTGAAGACAGTCTTGGCAGGAGCCGAAGCCGCTGGCGTATCCTTGTTATAGTATACGACCAGGGGTTTCGAAACTCGTGCCTTACCCTGCCCCTGTACCATATTTATTTGTTCTTCATGGCGCCTGCAGACCTCTATGACTCAAGCATTCATGAGTCTTTGAAGGGTTTCCTGGAAGCCCCTTCGCTTTGTAGACTGGAGGTCATTATGCTCTTCATCCCATGACCCTTCTATTAATCCGACCTTCAGCATATGGGAGTGTATTGTTTCCAAAGGCATTTGGATGTCCTCTATTTTGGAAATGTATTCTTCATTGCGTTGACATCCGGTCCTTTATGGTTTGGAAGGGGATTGGTTGTCACACTTGGGCTTCCTTCTTTAAAACTTATCCAGTCGGCTCGGATTAGGTCCCTTACTTTAAACTTCAGTGCCAAGCAATTCTCAGTAGAATGTCCCGGTGCACCAGCGTGGTAATCACACCGTGCGTTTGGGTCGTACCCTCTAGGATATGGCAGCTGAAGTGGCTTTAGAGGGCATGGCACTACCATCGTGTTTTCGATGAGGTAAGGGAGAAGCTCTGTGTAAGAGATGGGAATCGGATCAAATTGCGGTGGGGCACGGTCATTGTTTTGCCTTCTCTGATTTGGATTTGGCGGGTTCATTTGTGGCTGTTGATACGGCACTTGTGGTGGTTGATATGGTGCTTGTAGTGGTGCAGGCGGTCGCATGACAGGTGGGCGGAAATGTGGTGTATGTGGTGTTTGAATGGCAGCCGCATATGGATGTGGTGTATTCTGATAGGTTGATGGAAAGGCGACCGGGGTGGGTGGCCTCGGCTGGTTTCTTCTCTGATTATGGGAGATTAGATTAGTCTCTCCCTCTCTTCTCTTTCCTTCCCCATGGGAGGGTCTTTTTGCTGCATTAACCCCAGCTGGACCTCGGGCGATCTTCCCTGTCCGGAGGCCATTCTCTATTCTTCCTCCGATAGTGACAATATCAGAGAAGTGGGATGAAATACTTCCAATCATCATGTCATAGAATGGCGATTGGAGTGTGTCAATAAATGTCGAGATCACCTCTTTCTCAGACAGAGGTGGGTCAACTTGCGCTGCTACTTCACGCCATCGTTGGGCGTATTCTTTGAACGTCTCATTGTCTTTCTTGGACATGTTCTGCAATTGCACTCTATCTGGCGCCATGTCCAAATTGTACTTATACTGTTGCATGAGAGCATCTACCAGATCCTTCCAACAGCGTATACGAGATCGTTCAAGATGGTTGTACCAGGTCAGAGGCGCTCCAGCCAAACTATCTTGAAAACAATGGATGAGCAGAGAGTCGTTGGAGGCATGCGAAGCCATCTTCCGGCAGTACATGGTAAGATGGTTTTTCGGACATGTCAGCCCCCGATACTTATCAAATTCAGGCGTTTTGAATTTGGGAGGAATAACAAGGTTGGGAATTAGATAGAGTTGTGTAGCACTGCCTAATCCAAATCGATTCATTCCATCCATTTCCCTTAAACGCCTTTCCAAGAACTCTAATCTTCCTTCCTGGGTAGCAGCAGTGGCAGTACTTGGACCTGTGACGACATAGTGACTAGCACTCTTGACTGGTCGGTCGACATGTGTCGGGCTCTCATTCGGAATCAAGGCTTGGTGTCCAGCTGTGGCTTGGGTAGCTTGTGGTTGTTCAGCCTGTGTATGGACCGGAATCGTTTGAGGATTCCGGACAGGTGGGATGTTTGATTGAGCCGCGTGAAGGATTGTTTCCTGATAATCTGGCTCCTCTTGGAGTGGCGGGAAATAGCCCGGGGGTAACCCATACTGTGGGAAGGGTATGACATTCCCTTCTTTATCAACAAAAGTGTGTTGTTGAACAATGGCAGGGTTCGACTTACCAAGGCGAACGGTAACAGTAGGCCCCGCAGGGTTTGAGCTCGGTCCCCCAGCATGACCTTGAGCGTGTTGGAGAATGGGAGATTGCTGCCTAGCATTTTTAACTTCCGCTAAAGAATCCCTTTCTGCGATTCTCCTTTCGAACATCTTGGCCATTTCAGTCATTTGTTCTTTCAACTGATTAACCTCAGCTCACAAATTCTCATTTTCTTGTTCTATATCGGCCATGAGTTTCTTTCTGAGCCTGGTCGCGTAGGGATGCTTACCCGTAGTGTCTAAAGAATCACGACAAACGGTTAGAAAAATAAAGGGAACAGTTAAAGAAGATAAAAGAAAAATAAATGGTCACGCGAGCTCAAAAGTCGTAGGTTTTTCCCAATCGTCATTGCCATTTCAACCAGAGGGAAATAAATTATAAATTTTTTTTTGTAGATTTTTCCTTTGACGATTAGGAGAACCTATGACTTCGAACTCAGAGATACATGACAAAAAAAAAGAGGATCATCCATTCACCCGAAGAATACTTATGTGTTCCAAAGATTTTCCAAGACTAAGCGAATCTTTGGATGATAGATAATCCCTTTTTGATAACAGGAAAGTGAAAATTGTAACACCCTCGGTTAGATAAGACAAATCCTTCTGTAGGTTCATCCTATTTAACTGAAAGTGTTAACAGTTTTTAGAAAAAGTGAATATTTTTTTTATAAAATAATGGCATATCAGTGGAAGCAATATTATATAGATCACATAGTCATTCACAAACTGCAAGTAATTGTACTCTTAACAGAATGGGGCACGCAGGCACCCTTAAATATTATACAGTCATCCGTCAATATTCAGATACTTATATTCTATTTAAGGAGCGTTCTCATTTGGTTCAGCATATTGTTGTTCTTCATACTCAGGTTCTTGATTTCCTAATTCCTCTAAAAATTGTCAACAGTAAGGGTGAGTATAACCCAAGACCCTGATTGGTTAATCCGGTGCGGACATAATCTAGTTAACAAATAATATCACATAATTCATACAATTAGCATATTTATAACAATCAAGCATGTCGTCATGAAAATGCATGAAATGAATTTATTATGATTTATCTTTGATTAAGTCTCATGATGCATATGGGCCCAATAAATCGATTTTTCTTCATCTCATTCTTTGGAATATCTCCATTCCAATCATCTAGAGCGATCAGGGTCTGCCCAAGTTCCATATGGTACAAATGAACTCATTGGTTCTCATCATTGATTTAAATATTTTTGGAACTTGGATCCCTACGATCATAGTTACACTCCGTCATTTAGTCAAAGTACACTAGAATTGCATCGTCTCACCCGGTTATCAGGCGCGACTCTGATGCCATTGGGTTGCCGTTCCAGTTGTACTCCCAAGATTCTTCATGGAGATCGAACGTGAGTGTCCTCCACTGTACCAAGTGTATGCTCTAGAGGTTTTTCTTCTTCAACAATATGTTCATGATGCGAAATGCATTTATTTCATCAATTGATTCCTTGGGTATCTTATGTGTTTCCAGTCTCATCATATCATTCCCAAGTTCTTTGAATTCCATCAATTATTTAAACATTGTAAGATATCCGTTTATTATTTAAGAAATATATCTATTATATCTTGGTTAAAATTATATTCTTCATAAAGAGTAAAATAATATATTCTTTATGTAATTACTCATAATTAAGACGTTAACAATGTTAATAACAATAAAACTAACAATAGTAATAACAATATTAAGATTGATAATAATTAGAATAATAATAATAATAGAATAAGAATGATAATAATAATTATAACTTCCCAATAGTTTAAAAAAAACGTTTAAGAATAGTTTCTAAATGAAAATCCAAGCGAAAAACACTAAAAACATAGTTTTCCGAGTGAAACAAGGGTAAATCCGAGTGAAATAAGTATAATTCCAAGTGGAATCATACTGAGAAGGGTTTTCCAAACGATCTGGCTAAAAATCTGAGTGAAATTACACTGGAAAGCTGTTTTCCGACTGAAACAAGTTTGGGTCCGAGTGAAAATGAACTGGAAGGCTGTTTTCCGACTGAAACAGGTTTGATTCCGAGTGAAAATGAGTTTTCCGCATGAATTAACTATGAATCCGAGTGAAATAAAACTGAGCAGAGTTTACTAAATGAAATTAATATGTTTTACAAGTGAAACAGAAACTGAGAAGTATTTTCTTAATGAAATAACTTAAATTCTGAGTGAAATAAATTTCTGAGTGAATTAAAATATAATTTCCGAGTGGAATCAGTAAGAAAGAGTTTCATGAGTAAAAATGTTGGTGAAACCGAGTAAAAATGAATTTCTGAGTGTAATAAAATACGATTCCAAGTGACATCAGTCTCAAAGGAGTTTTCTGAGTGAATTCAATATAAAAGCCGAGTGAAACATGAGTTTACCGAGTGAAATTAGTTGAAAAGGGTTCTGTCTGAATAAGACACATGCGAGTAAAATAAATCCGAGTAAGATAATCCTGATTCCGAGTGGAATCAGGTTGGGAAAGGTCTTCTGGGTGAATTAACTTTAAATACCGAGTTACATCAAACTAAAAGGAGTTCTCTTAGTGAAAATAACTGTTTGCTGAGTAAAATAAATTGTTTTCTGAGTGAAATCACTGAAAAGAGTTGTCTGGGTAAAACTAACTGTTTTCTAAGTGAAATATGATGTTTTCCGAGTGAAATCAACTGGGAAGATGCTGACCGTGTGAAAGTAAACTAGGAAAAGTTATCCGAGTGCAATAAGGTTGTTTACCGAGTGAAGAATTGTTCTATCAGAATGAAATACATTCAGTTAAGGTTGAATCCGATTGAAACTAAGCAAAACCGAGTTGTTATAGATGTAAAACCGGTCGGATTAACATAAAACAGAACCTGTTATCATTAAATTCATCTTCTATTCATAATTTTTCACTGGAAATCACACGGTACCCATGATTCTTAGTATTTTCAGTCCAATACAGTACATATCATTTCACAATTCATCACTGATTATATGCATTTAATAACAAATATATATATATATAAATACAAATAATAACAATTAAGGCATTTAATTCACACAACACTGAATATGTCCTGGAAAGGTGAGGAACAAGTTCCTTAACCCTTTCCTTCACTCGGTTTTCCCACAGAGCACCCAAGAATAAACCCCCTTACCTTAATGGAGTTCCTGGAGAAGAAGAAGAGGTTCCCTTTCACTGTCCTGCACAAATTCTGAGTGAAACAGAAGAGAAAGAGAGAGAAAGTAACTTGTAGGAAGAAGAATGATGGAGGTGTGTTTCATGTGTGTGTTCTCTAAGAGTCCTTGCGTTGGTTTAAATAAGGAGTGGGCTGCTAAGTGGAAAACTAAATGGGGAACAACTTTTGTGAGTGGGCTGCTAGTGGAGTGTTAATGGAGTGGCAGTGGAGATTTAAATAAGGAGATATGCTGAGTCAGTGCCCATTTCTGGCCGCCCACTAGCTATAATGCGCATGATTGAATTAAAATAATCATTAAAAGACAAAATTGAAGTCAATACGCACAACTGACACTGAATACCGAGTGAAAATTCCACTCGGTTAACCACTATGCCGACTGGAATTCTTCTTCCGAGCCAACAAATACAAGGCTCGCTTGAGCGTGGCTTGCTCGCTTGAGCGAAGTAGAGAAATATGCATCAGGGGTCCTTCTCGCTCAAGCGGAATCCGACTCGCTTGAGCGAGTCTTCAAGTCCTCGCTCGGAATTCCTTTGAAACTGACTCAGGTACTCGGATTCTCACTCGGTAATATCTGTCCAGACCGAGTCCTCTCTTTCTCAGAGTTTTCACTCAGAAATCTGAGTCTTCATTCACTTGGTTCACTCGGTTTAAGCCATTACCTCTCGGAACAAGACCTACACATACGACTCTCACTCGGTTTTGGTCCAGTAGAGTATATCTCACTCAGAATTGGCTCAGCCTCTTACATTTCTCTCGGAATGGGTTCCCTTTACCATTTTCCACTCGGTTTCTTAAGCAAATACATACGAAACCATTCGGAATCCTTCCCAATTGATTCCACAGCACATTCCAGTTGGTAGGAAGCATCAAATCAATATAAACATAAGTATATATACATTCTTTCACTTGGAATACTTCAATCGGAGGAGTTTCCTTTGGAAAAGAAGCATTTGGCACGGTTTGACTCCGAAACGAGTTATTCCAGGGTGTTTTGACTCGGAATTTCACCCAAAAGTGGTTTTCTTGAACACACTTCACTCAGAATTGCCTCTCAGGTCAGGACTCCACTCGGTGGTAGCCCTCTCAGTTATGTTTTACTCGGAAAACGTAACGTTACACTCGGAATTTCATTCCTTCACTTGGAATTTCATTCCTTCACTCGGAATTTCATTTCTTCACTCGGAATTCCTCTCTGTTACTCGGAATAGAGTCCTTTTCACTCGGATTTTGCATAATTTCACTAATGATCCATATAAATTATATTATTATGCACAAAAATGACATTTCTGAGATACCACAGACCATCAATAGGGTATATATTGACTTATTCTTACTTACAACTCTCCATAATTCAAAATTTACAAGGGCAAAATTTTTTCTAAAAACAGGGATGTTACATTCTCCTCCCCTTTTAGGAATTTCATCGCAAAATTCAAAGTTAAAACAATTGAGGGTACAATTCTCTCATTTTCTCCTCAATTTCCCAAGTAGTATCCCCATCATCTGTCCGACTCCAAACTACCTTGACCAAAGAGATTTCCTTACCTCTTAGCTGTTTGAGACATCGGTCAACAATCTTAACTGGTGATGCTTCAAAGGTGAGGTTCTCTTTCAGAACAAACTGATCAGGACTCAGAACATGATCAGGGCTTGGTGCATATTTACGGAGTTGGGAGACATGAAAGACATTATGAAGGTTTGACAGCTCGGGTGGTAAAGCAATACGGTAGGCATGAGTTCCTATCTTTTGCAAAATCTGATAGGGTCCTACGTATCTGGGGCTTAACTTCTTGGCCTTCAAAGCTCTTCCTACTCCAGTGGTAGGGGTAACTTTGAGAAATACATGATCGCCCTCTTCAAATTCCAATGGCTTTCTACGTTTGTCGTAGTAACTCTTTTGTCTATCTTGCGAAGCCTTCATTGCCATTTGGATCTTTTGGACTTGTTTTGTAGTCTTCTGAACAATCTCTGGTCCAATTATTGTCTTTTCACCAGTCTCATACCAACATAAAGGTGTACGACATTTCCTTCCATATAAAGCTTCATAGGGGGTCATTCCGATACTGGTATGGTAGCTGTTGTTGTAAGTGAACTCCACAAGTGGAAGGTATTCTTGCCAACTTCCCCCATGTTCTAGGACACAAAGACGCAACAAATCTTCAAGAGTCTTGATTGTTCTTTCTGATTGTCCGTCTGTCTGTGGGTGATATGCGGAACTTAACTTCAGACGAGTTCCCAGAGCTTGTTGCAGGCTCTTCCAAAATTGTGATGTGAAACGAGGATCTCGATCGGACACAATTGCAGTGGGAGTCCCATGTAATCGTACAATTTCCTTGATATAGATCTGGGTGAGTTTCTCTAGGGAATACTTCATATTGACAGGAATGAAGTGAGCGGTCTTTGTTAATCGATCCACGATTACCCAAATAGCATCATATCCAGCTGATGTTCTGGGAAATCCACTCACGAAGTCCATAGCAATCTCATCCCATTTCCATTCTGGAATATCCAAGGGATGAAGGGTCCCACTTGGTCGTTGTTGTTCCGCCTTTACCTTCTGACACATCAGGCAAGCTGTTACATACTCAGCGATATCCCTTTTCATTCCTTGCCACCAAAATAATTTCTTCAAGTCCTGATACATCTTGGTTGATCCTGGGTGGATACTATATTTACTTTTGTGTGCTTTATCCAGGATGGATCTTTTAAGATCTGTGTTGACTGGAATACAGAGTCTCTGTTGATACCTAATCACCCCATGTTCATCTTTGCTAAACTCTGAGACTCCTTTTTTTGTCTTTTCTGCTAGATCTTGAAACTCTTGATCATTGGCTTGAGCTTCTTTGACTTGTTCCAGGAAATCATTGGAAATTCTCAACATTCCAACCATAAGACTTCCCCTTTTTGGTGTTACTGCCAGATTCGAATCGTGAAACTGTTCAATCAATTCTAACTCCTTTGTCATCATATATGATAGACGTAAAGCCTTTCGACTGAGTGCATCAGCTACTACATTTGCCTTTCCAGGATGATATCAGAGTTCGAATTCATAATCTTTGATGAATTCCATCCATCTATGTTGTCGCATATTCAATTCTTTCTGGTCGAATAGATACTTCAAGCTCTTATGATCACTGAAGACTTCAAAGTATGTACCATACAAGTAGTGTCTCCAGATTTTCAAGGCAAACACAACTGCAGCTAATTCCAAGTCATGTGTGGGATAATTAACTTCATGCGTTCTTAGCTGTCTCGAAGCATAAGCAACAACCTTTCTTTCTTGCATTAGGACACATCCTAGTCCTTGTCTTGAGGCATCACAATACACTTTATATGGCTTGGCAGGATCTGGCAAAATCAAGACAGGTGCACTAGTGAGTCATTGGCGTAACTCCGTAAAACTGCTTTCGCATTTGTCAGTCCATTCAAATGGTTGATCTTTACGAGTCAGCTTGGTTAAAGGTGTTGCAATTCGAGAGAAATTCTTGATGAATCGACGATAATATTCAGCCAGTCCAAGGAAACTACGGATTTCCATCACATTCTTGGGTTGTTCCCAATTTAGTACAGCTTCTACCTTTGTAGGATCCACAGCAATTCCTTCCTTAGAAATGACATGTCCTAAAAATTTTACTTCTGTCAACCAGAATTCACATTTTGAAAACTTGGCGTACAATTGCCTTGCACGCAAAGTATTCAGAATAATTCGGAGATGCTCCTCGTGTTCCTCATGGTTCTTGGAGTAGACGAGAATATCGTCAATGAATATAACCACGAATTTGTCCAAGTACTCATGGAAGATTCGATTCATGTATCCCATAAAGACAGCAGGTGCATTGGTAACTCCAAAGGGCATAACAAGATACTCATAGTGTCCATATCGTGTTCTGAATGCTGTTTTGGGTACATCATCTTTCTTCACTCTGATTTGGTGATAGCCTGATCGCAGATCAATTTTTGAGAAGATAGTGGCTCCTCGTAATTGGTCCATCAAATCATCAATTCTTGGGAGAGGGTATCAGTTCTTGATCGTAGCTTTATTCAACTGACGATAGTCAACACATAACCGCATACTACCATCCTTCTTTTTGACTAGAAGAACTGGTGCTCCCCAAGGTGAGACACTGGATCTAATCATTCCTTTCTCTAAAAGTTCTTCTATTTGCTCTTTAAGTTCACTGAGTTCCTTGGGTGACATTCGGTAAGGAGCAATAGAGATTGGTCCTGCACCCGGTATAATGTCAATACTTAACTCAATTTCCCGCTCTGGTGGTAGCTCTAGTATATCATCAGGAAAAACTTCTGGAAATTCCTGAACAACAGGAATCTGGTCAATTTGAGGAGTGGCCTTACTTTCAGATTCAGTAAGGATCATGTATAGTTGGACTTCCTTTGCTGCTGAGCTAATAGGACAAAGATCAGTGTTTTGATCACAATGAGATGTAGTAGACCCAAGAGTGATGGATCTATTATGACAATCAATCAGAATATGGTTGGCAGCAAGCCAATTCATTCCTAGAACAATATCTAGATCAATCAAAGGAAAACATATCAGATCTACTTGATAAGCTTTCCCTTCGATGTTGAGAGGACATTTCAAACACATGCAGGAAGGGCAAATGGGTTTATTTGCAGCAGTTGTGACAATCATCTTATTAGGCAGAGAGGTTATAGGAAGCTTTAAATGTTTTACACAATTCTCAGATATGAAAGAATGAGTGGCTCCAGAATCATATAATACATTTAATAGAGTACTTCCTATAAAGCATGTACCTTGCACAAGATCGTTCTCTTGTGATACTTCCGCACCATTCATGGTAAAAACTCTAGCATTTCCTCCTAGTCTTCCAGTAGAGTTATTTCCGGCCGTTCTAGGATTATTGTTCTGATTGAAATTGTTGCCGCGGTGAATATTTTGCATCCTTGGGACATTGTTGGTAGAGGTATTTGTAGTAGATCCTCCACTTCCTTGACCTGTTGGTCGTACTGCCTGTCCTTGAGTTACTTGTTGTTGGTTATTTTTATTTCTATACCAACAGTCAGCATCACGATGTCCAATCCGTCCATAAATTGTGCAGTTTTTACCGCTTTGGTTCTCTTGACCTCTAGGAGGAATTCGGTTGGCTGAGTTGAAAGGTCGGAAATATGGCCGATCTTCTCGAAAATCCCTTCTTTGCTGTCGATCTAGCATACGTCGTTCTGGCCCATGATTAGATGCTCCAGGTCGTCGAAGATTAGAGGTATTCTCAAAGATGCGGCATCTGTCAACCAAAGTAGTGAATTGTGTAATTTGTTGACAACATATAACTTGGCGAATTTCTTGCCGTAATCCTGTTTCAAACTTTGCGCATCTTGACGTTTCTCCCATGTGGGTGTAGTAGGGACAACATTTTGCCAGCTCATCAAACTTAGCAGCGTACTCCCCAACAGTCATATTACCTTGTTTCAGATTGAAGAATTCCTGTTCCTTCTGTCTCCTTATGTCTTCAGGGAAATATTTAGCGAGAAATTCTGTCCTGAATCGTCCCCAAGTAATGATATGCCCATCAATAGCTAGTCTGACTCTAGCATGAGTCCACCAGTGTTCTGCTTCTCCAACCAGCATGAAGACAGCAAAGGTTACACAATCCTCATCAGAACATCGCATAGCGGCAAAAATCTTTTCAAGGTGTTCAATCCATAGTTGTGCTCCTTCTGGATTGAAGCCTCCTTTGAACTGCGTAGGATTGTTCCTTTGAAAATCAGCTAATCCCTGTCTGGCAGAAGCATGAGGTAACTCTTGTCGTTCTATTACCTCCACAATTCTGGTAAGAAGATTCTCTATCACATGATTGTTATTTTGGCGTGCCATTAGAAATTTGCTGAAAGAATATCAACAAATAGATTCAGGGTATGCGTTATGTGGAGCATTCCACATAGGATATTTAGTCCTAGGAGTGTTATGGACTGTTCAATATTTCTATCAGAGTACGTGGAAACCTAATGGTCCACTTCCCAAGTTTAATGAATCGACTATGCTCTGATACCACCTTTGTAACACCCTCGGTTAGATAAGACAAATCCTTCTGTAGGTTCATCCTATTTAACTGAGAGTGTTAACAGTTTTTAGAAAAAGTGAATATTTTTTTTATAAAATAATGGCATATCAGTGGAAGCAATATTATATAGATCACATAGTCATTCACAAACTGCAAGTAATTGTACTCTTAACAGAATGGGGCACGCAGGCACCCTTAAATATTATACAGTCATCTGTCAATATTCAGATACTTATATTCTATTTAAGGAGCGTTCTCATTTGGTTCAGCATATTGCTGTTCTTCATACTCAGGTTCTTGATTTCCTAATTCCTCTAAAAATTGTCAACAGTAAGGGTGAGTATAACCCAAGACCCTGATTGGTTAATCCGGTGCGGACATAATCCAGTTAATAAATAATATCACATAATTCATACAATTAGCATATTTATAACAATCAAGCATGTCGTCATGAAAATGCATGAAATGAATTTATTATGATTTATCTTTGATTAAGTCTCATGATGCATGTGGGCCCAATAAATCGATTTTTCTTCATCTCATTCTTTAGAATATCTCCATTCCAATCATCTAGAGCGATCAGGGTCTGCCCAAGTTCCATATGGTACAAATGAACTCATTGGTTCTCATCATTGATTTAAATATTTTTGGAACTTGGATCTCTACGATCATAGTTACACTCCGTCATTTAGTCAAAGTACACTAGAATTGCATCGTCTCACCCGGCTATCAGGCGCGACTCTGATGCCATTGGGTTGCCGTTCCAGTTGTACTCCCAAGATTCTTCATGGAGATCGAACATGAGTGTTCTCCACTGTACCAAGTGTATGCTCTAGAGGTTTTTCTTCTTCAACAATATTTTCATGATGCGAAATGCATTTATTTTATCAATTGATTCCTTGGGTATCTTATGTGTTTCCAGTCTCATCATATCATTCCCAAGTTCTTTGAATTCCATCAATTATTTAAACATTGTAAGATATTCGTTTATTATTTAAGAAATATATCTATTATATCTTGGTTAAAATTATATTCTTCATAAAGAGTAAAATAATATATTCTTTATGTAATTACTCATAATTAAGACGTTAACAATGTTAATAACAATAAAACTAACAATAGTAATAACAATATTAAGATTGATAATAATTAGAATAATAATAATAATAGAATAAGAATGATAATAATAATTATAACTTCCCAATAGTTTAAAAAAAACGTTTAAGAATAGTTTCTAAATGAAAATCCAAGCGAAAAACACTAAAAACATAGTTTTCCGAGTGAAACAAGGGTAAATCCGAGTGAAATAAGTATAATTCCGAGTGGAATCATACTGAGAAGGGTTTTCCAAACGATCTGGCTAAAAATCTGAGTGAAATTACACTGGAAAGCTGTTTTCCGACTGAAACAAGTTTGGGTCCAAGTGAAAATGAACTGGAAGGCTGTTTTCTGACTGAAACAGGTTTGATTCCGAGTGAAAATGAGTTTTCCGCATGCATTAACTATGAATCCGAGTGAAATAAAACTGAGCAGAGTTTACTAAATGAAATGAATATGTTTTCTGAGTGAAACAGAAACTGAGAAGTATTTTCTTAATGAAATAACTTAAATTCTGAGTGAAATAAATTTCTGAGTGAATTAAAATATAATTTCCGAGTGGAATCAGTAAGAAAGAGTTTCATGAGTGAAAATGTTGGTGAAACCAAGTAAAAATGAATTTCTGAGTGTAATAAAATACGATTCCGAGTGACATCAGTCTCAAAGGAGTTTTCTGAGTGAATTCAATATAAAAGCCGAGTGAAACATGAGTTTACCGAGTGAAATTAGTTGAAAAGGGTTCTGTCTGAATAAGACACATGCGAGTAGAATAAATCTGAGTAAGATAATCCTGATTCCGAGTGGAATCAGGTTGGGAAAGGTCTTCTGGGTGAATTAACTTTAAATACCGAGTTACATCAAACTGAAAGGAGTTCTCTTAGTGAAAATAACTGTTTGCTGAGTAAAATAAATTGTTTTCTGAGTGAAATCACTGAAAAGAGTTGTCTGGGTAAAACTAACTGTTTTCTAAGTGAAATATGATGTTTTCCGAGTGAAATCAACTGGGAAGATGCTGACCGTGTGAAAGTAAACTAGGAAAAGTTATCCGAGTGCAATAAGGTTGTTTACCGAGTGAAGAATTGTTCTATCAGAATGAAATACATTCAGTTAAGGTTGAATCCGATTGAAACTAAGCAAAACCGAGTTATTATAGATGTAAAACCGGTCGGATTAACATAAAACAGAACCTGTTATCATTAAATCCATCTTCTATTCATAATTTTTCACTGGAAATCACACGGTACCCATGATTCTTAGTATTTTCAGTCCAATACAGTACATATCATTTCACAATTCATCACTGATTATATGCATTTAATAACAAATATATATATATAAATACAAATAATAACAATTAAGGCATTTAATTCACACAACACTGAATCTGTCCTGGAAAGGTGAGGAACAAGTTCCTTAACCCTTTCCTTCACTCGGTTTTCCCACAGAGCACCCAAGAATATACCCCCTTACCTTAATGGAGTTCCTGGAGAAGAAGAAGAGGTTCTTTTTCACTGTCCTGCACGAATTCCGAGTGAAACAGAAGAGAAAGAGAGAGAAAGTAACTTTTAGGAAGAAGAATGATAGAGGTGTGTTTCGTGTGTGTGTTCTCTAAGAGTCCTTGCGTTGGTTTAAATAAGGAGTGGGCTGCTAAGTGGAAAACTAAATGGGGAATAGCTTTTGTGAGTGGGCTGCTAGTGGAGTGTTAATGGAGTGGCAGTGGAGATTTAAATAAGGAGATATGCTGAGTCAGTGCCCATTTCTGGCCGCCCACTAGCTATAATGCGCATGATTGAATTAAAATAATCATTAAAAGACAAAATTGAAGTTAATACGCACAACTGACACTGAATACCGAGTGAAAATTCCACTCGGTTAACCACTATGCCGACTGGAATTCTTCTTCCGAGCCAACAAATACAAGGCTCGCTTGAGCGTGGCTTGCTCGCTTGAGCGAAGTAGAGAAATATGCATCAGGGGTCCTTCTCGCTCAAGCGGAATCTGACTCGCTTGAGCGAGTCTTCAAGTCCTCGCTCGGAATTCCTTTGAAACCGACTCAGGTACTCGGATTCTCACTCGGTAATATCTGTCCAGACTGAGTCCTCTCTTTCTCAGAGTTTTCACTCGGAAATCTGAGTCTTCATTCACTTGGTTCACTCGGTTTAAGCCATTACCTCTCGGAACAAGACCTACACGTACGAATCTCACTCGGTTTTGGTCCAGTAGAGTATATCTCACTCGGAATTGGCTCAGCCTCTTACATTTCTCTCGGAATGGGTTCCCTTTACCATTTTCCACTCGGTTTCTTAAGCAAATACATACGAAACCATTCGGAATCCTTCCCAATTGATTCCACAGCACATTCCAGTCGGTAGGAAGCATCAAATCAACATAAACATAAGTATATATACATTCTTTCACTCGGAATACTTTAATCGGAGGAGTTTCCTTTGGAAAAGAAGCATTTGGCACGGTTTGACTTGGAAACGAGTCATTCCAGGGTGTTTTGACTCGGAATTTCACCCAGAAGTGGTTTTCTTGAACACACTTCACTCAGAATTACCTCTCAGGTCAGGACTTCACTCGGTGGTAGCCCTCTCAGTCATGTTTTACTCGGAAAACGTAACGTTACACTCGGAATTTCATTCCTTCACTCGGAATTTCATTCCTTCACTCGGAATTTCATTTCTTCACTCAGAATTCCTCTCTGTTACTCGGAACAGAGTCCTTTTCACTCAATTTTTGCATAATTTCACTAATGATCCATATAAATTCTATTATTATGCATAAAAATGACATTTTTGAGATACCACAGACCATGAATAGGGTATATATTGACTTATTCTTACTTACAACTCTCCATAATTCAAAATTTACAAGGGTAAAACTTTTTCTAAAAACAGGGATGTTACAAAAATGACATAAGGTAAAGTAAAGTTTGCCCTTTCGTGACCTAAATCAGGTTTTGTTGAAGGTTTTCTCTGGACCCTAGGGCTTATCTAAAAGTGACTCTCCACACCGGGTGGCTTATACTAGACTTCTAGAAGGTCACTAGAGCCAAGATCCTACCCATGACAGGGACGCAACAGTGGGGAACCACTAGGTGCGTATGTCACAAGAGGTCGAACTCTAGTTGGGGTTCTCACGATCACCGGATAGGAAGTACATCCTATACGATTCTGTATACCAACCCCTCCTAACTTAAGTTTCATTTGGGGCCCGGGTATAGGGCGTCACTCATAAGTGTGTGCGAGTAATTTGTGAGTGTAGTGTGTGAAAGGGAATTCAATACCTTTTACCTTACCTCATTCTGCACAAAGAACAAACACAGAACAAATATACAAAGTCGTCTACCCTAGGGTTCAATGATTGCAAAAAAGTAACATGGTCCTCTACCCTAGGGTTCAACAAACATGTAAAACATAGACAACGAAACAAATAACAAGATACAATCAAAACAAGAACAAACATTCACAACAATCGACAGAAAATAAAACAAGGGGAAGAAATCCGAGATAAACAAAGGCTATAAAAAAATGCGTTTTCAACCAAACTGGCCTGACTCTCTTAAGTGTCCCCAGTAGAGTCGCCATCTGTCGTAACCTGGATCGCGACGGCGCGGCGAGAGAGAAAGAAGAAGTAGGATGAAACAGGGAGTCGCCACCAACATTTTTATCCATAGGAAAAACATTGGAAAAAACTAAGTTCAGTAAAGCACTGGTTAAAAATTGAGAATCAAGTTCGGGAGTCGGTTACGAGTAGGGAAGGTATTAGCATCCTACATCGCCTGTCAAAAATAGTACCAAGATTGAAAATGCGCAACATAAATAGCCTTACAAAAGATGATTTATTTCTTCCCTTTTATTGTTGTATTTTTTTTATTTAAAAACGACAGAATGGAGTGAGAGAACTGTACAAACATAGAATGTCGAAGCGAGGTCAATGGGACGTTTCATCCGAATTAAACTCGACTTCGATATGAGACAGAGAGGGGAAGACAATGCTAATAAGGCGTCACGCCTAAATTAGACGTTCTCGAATAAAAAAAATAGGGATAGGAAAGAGATAAGCGGGATGTCTCGTCCTAAGTATCCCTTCCCTATGAATTATGGTGAGGCTTGAGCAAAAACTAGGGGGAAATCAACAAGACGTCACGTCTAAATTGATTTTCACAGAAGCGACCAAAAAAAAAGAACATTTATGAAAGAAACATGAAAGTGAGGAAATAAATCAATAAAAAGAAATAAGAAAGATGGGCCCGACAGGAATTGAGGTCCTGCTCCTACGTATTCTTGAATTATCAAGAAATCAGGGTTACGTAGTTCTGAGTGTTTTTCTTTTAGGAAAAGACTTGAGAGATGATGATGGAGGTCACTGAGGTGGGGAACTCGTACAAGGCGAAGTTCTTCGCACGTGTACGAATCCTAAAGAGGTTGTGTAGATGGGAGTGCTCCCGTACGACACTGTTTAAAAATGATTTGTTTCTTTTTTTTATTTTTATTTAGATTTGAAAGAAAACATAGTAAGCATTTATTTCCCTTTATTATATTTTACTATGAAGCGGAAGGGGAAGGTAGCAGAAGCTACAAAAGAGGAAGGGAAACAGTAAGTTCAGAAAATAGAAGGAAAAATGAGTGAAAACCGAGTGGGAGAAGGGAAAACCGAGTGAAAAAAAGGGAAAAACCGAGTGAAAATGGAAAAAACCGAGTGGAAATGGAGGAAACCGAGTAAAAATGGTAAACCCGAGTGAAAAGGGCGAAAACCGAGTGAGAAAGAGGAAAACCGAGTAAAAAATGGTAAAACCGAATGAAATGGGAAAATACCGAGTGAAAGTAGTAGCTTACCGTGTGAGAAGTGAGATACCGAGTGAGACTGAGTGAGAAGAGGGACAGTGTTGGAGTTGAGAGGAGTGAGGAGGTCGGATTTGGTGGACTTGAGGGGGATGCGTGGGGGCTGTTGGAAAGGGTGAGAGGAGGGTGCTGGGAGGTATTTGGTGGCTGAAAGGGGCTGGGCGTGTGAGAGAGGAGCTCGGTTTAGGTGAGAAGAAGGATGAGTGGGGGTTGTTGGAAAGGGTGAGAGGAGGGTGCTGGGAGATATTTGGTGGCTGAAAGGGGCTGGACGTGTGAGAGAGAGAGGATGAGGATGTTGGGTACTGTGAGGGGCTGTGCAGTGTGTGTGGGAGAGAGAATCAAGGCTTAGGCAGAGTTTTTCCTCTAAGAATGCCTCGATCCCCCAACGCTTCAATCCCTTGCCTATTTATAGGCCTTTCCAAGTGGAAAGCCAACTCAGCCTTCCACTCCGAGTGGAATGCCAGCTCAGGCTTCCACTCGGTCTTGGTAGTGGGGAACAACGGCTGGTGGGAATTTTTAATTCCTCCACTTCCGCCCCTTGTCTGCCAGCCACCCCAGGATTCCTGGATCCACTTGGGTGGTGGAATCCAGGTTAGCACGTGCAATCCGAGAGAGGATGATTGAGATCCGAGTGAAAATAGTGTCAATCCAAGTGAGGATGGCTGAAATCCGAGTGAGGATGGCTCGGATCAGCCTCCCAGTCAGTATTCGTCCATATTGGAGTCAATTCCGAGTGGAATGAAGCATTTCCCATAGAAGGCCGAGTGAAAATACACCTTTCCGAGTGAGAATTCTTCTGGGAAGAGTCCTCCTATGAAAGGCCGAGTATATGTTTTACTCGGTGTGAGGCTGCTGTGAAACATTCAATCGGAACCGAGTGACAAGTAACTCAGAACTGACTAAAATAGGTAAAAAGTGACTTGGAGGTTGAGTGGAAATGGTTAAAAGAGTGACTCGGAATCTGGGTGAGTTTTGGGTGTAAATGGTGACTCTGAAATTGGTGGAAGTGGGCTCGGTAATTGGCTTGAGGAGGGATGACAAGGGAATGGGTGTTACTCAAAAACCGATCGAAGATTGAAAATCGATTCAGTAAAGGTTGACTCGGAGCCGACTAAAAGATGACTCGGAATTGGGTGAACTTCACTCGGGAATGGGGGAAAGTCACTCGGAAATCGAGTGAGAGGATGGCTCACTCGGTGCTGACTGAAATGGCTCGGAAATTATGTGAAATGTGACTCGGAATTGGTTCGAAGAGTAATGGTTCGGGATTGATTTGAAGGGATTGACTCGGAATTGGGGCAAATGATTCAGTCGGCTCCTTATTTGAAGGATGAGTGAAGATTGGCTAAGAAAACTGACTGACAAGGATGACTCAGAATTGGTGCAGGATTCAGTCGGTTTTTGACTTTGAAAGATGATTCGGTGAGGATAAATGGCTCAATCGGCAACAGTTCATGTTCTTTAAAAGACTTTGAAATCTTGCTCGGCAATCCTTCTGCTTGAAGCTTCACTCGGCATGTTGTCAACCGGTTTGGAAGTAAACCTCAACCCGCTCGGATTCAGTCTTGCTTTCCAGTCAGAAAATGGAATCTTGGGTAGTTTCACTCGGAAACAACTCTCTCCTCACTCAGAAGTTGAGATTTTGGCAATTTTCACTCGGAAATAACTTTCTCCTCACTCAAAACTTGGAATTTGTTTATTTTCAATTCGGATTCCCCTCTAATTGAGTGATACTCACTCGGATTTACTTCAATCAGCAATCATTTCACTCGGGAAATAGCTTTGGGCAGCATCTATTCAAGGTTAGTCCCCTTTTCCACTTGGATTGGTTGCAGTAGGGGATTTTCTGCTCGGATTCTCCTCTAAAAGGGTTATTTTTCATTCGGAATGGATGAAATCTGAGTCATTTCACTTGGATTTACTCTAACAGGGGCACATGCCACTCGAAAATGATCCATTCTGAGTAATTTTACTCGGATTTGATCCAACAGGCGCACATTCCACTCGGACTGGCTTGGCAGGGGAGCTATCCACTCGGATTTGATCATTTTTGGGTCATTCCATTCGGACTTCTCTTCAACATGGGCATAATCCACTCGGACTGGCTTGGCAGGGAAGCTATCCACTCGGATTCAACTTCAACAGGGGAGCATTTCACTCGGAAATGACTCATTCTCAGTGATTCCACTCGGATTTGATCATTTTTGAGTCATTCCACTCGGAAATGCTTCATTTTGACTCAGATTTGATCATTTTTGAGTTTTTTCACTCGGATTTATCTCCACCAGGGCTGTATTTCACTCGGAAATGCTTTAACCTGAGTCATCCTGTTCAGATGTGATCATTTTTTAGTCATTCCAATCGGATTTGCCTCCAACAGGGCTGTATTTCACTTGGAAAAGCTTCATTCTGAGTTATTTCGCTCGGTTCTGATTATTTTGGAGCCATTCTATTCGAATTTGACTATTCTGAATTAGAATTCAATATAAAAAAGATTCATTCCACTTGGACCGGACCAAAAGAGGTGTTCACAATGTGCATATGCATATCAACATCATGTATGCTTTGCTAAACACATCAACAATCATCATAGATTATTAATTCAACAATATATATTCATTTCATACTTATTCATCAAATCATAGCAAAGCAAGCATATACACATTTGTCACACTGCCACAATGGGCCAACACATATCTTTCAGATCAATATAGACCATTCTGGTCTTTCATCAAAGCCATCACGGGCTAACATAATCATTATCAATCATAAACAAATACACCCTTCATTACATTAGGCCATATGATACATATCGTCGTATTCAACATCATTTCGTATATTCATATCATTTATTACTTTTATGTGGTCTTTTGGTATATTAATTTCTTATCTCATCAACACCATACCATCAACTCAATCATCATCAATCATCACCATATTTTGGTATATCTCCATGCTATATGCAAATGCTCTTATAGCTAATGCATATGCATAATGGAATAGACAACGAATTGCGGATCCGGCTGTGGGAATAAACACCGAATTGTGGGTTCAAGCATGATCACATACCATGCCCCTACTGCAGTAGTAAAATATGTACATATATATCATAATGCATGCATATTCACCATATTTTTACTGGTACCAAACCGCATCGCCCATCATGCAACACCTGGTCATTTTCACCATGACCGCGGTATACAACATATTCAACATATGGTGTTGCGGGCCAACCATGATTCTCAACATGGTAGCTGTGATCCAAAGGACCACCGGGGACACCTGCTCCTCAAGAGCCACCCCCCACAAGGGTCAACCACATGCAGCTCCCCGTAGCTCAGCATGGGCAGCTTCGTGACTTACACACCGAGTCACAGGGGAAACAACAGAAATGCTCGTGCACTGAGCCGCCCTCCTACTAGGCCAACCGGGGAAATCCCCTAATATTCCAACACCGGCAGCTATGATATGCCATGGATGCAATGCAATGTAAATCAAATGCATTCTCACTGTGTGCATCCTAAATGCCACTCATCAAACATCATCATCATGATCACCAATACCACCATACACCTTAGTGGATTTCAACATTGTTGGTTTCTTAGTCATTGTTTTCAAGTTTTAATGTGGCATTTTCATCTCAACATATTTCACAAATATTTCACATCATACACGCAAGTCAATACTTGCAATCAACCATAATGGCATCAATATTATCACACTTTCATTTAGTGGATTTTCATCTCATGATTCATTACCATTGTCTCATGTATACTTTTATATGTATATATATTTGTGTGGCATTCACAACATTTTCAATTTCATATTTCATACCACACATACAAGACCATGCTTGTATCACACACAATAGCATGCAACAATTCATCAATATAAATAGACACCTCTTTGTGCAAGAAAGTGCTCAACATCATTATCTATCATTATTTAATATCCTTTAATTATCCCTCCTTTAATTTCAAATTCGCTCTAGGATACATCTCATAATCCTGCCATCATAATCTCATTATCGCCCTTTTCATTATTCTATTTCAGGTGGCAACTACATCACAATTCGTTATTCTATCTTAGGTGGTAAATACATCACAATTAATTAGTCCCCATGTACCAATCAACCTCAATCACCACCATGTTATATCGTCATCACATTATCCCTCATACATCCCCATAATCGTCTCATGTCTATCTCATAATACCAAGAAGGGGGTCTAACATAAGCCTGCCACAATTAAAATTAAGTAAATTCCATTCTGGTGGAAACTCGCTCAAGCAAGATTCAACTCCGCTGAGCGAGATAGGCTAGACTCGCCTGGGCAACAACAGCATGGAGTGCTGGAGCGTGCCCACAATTTCCTTAAGCGAAGAAGCTTTAAGCATCAGACCCGATTCCCGCTTAAGCGGACCACACTCTCGCTTGAGCAGGAATTATCCAGTAACTAATTTCCCAAGCTTTCGCTCGAGCGAGGCTCCCTTCAACTAGCCACTCGCTCGGGCGAAAAATGTCCAGTAACGAATTCCCCTGGCATTCGCTTGGGCGAGGCACCTACTCGCTTAAGCGAAATCCGACCAGAGGTCGTCCTTCCCAGCACTCGGTTTCTCACTCGGCAAAACCATTCTAGAACCGACTTATCTCGCTCGGTTTTCCACTTGGCAAAATCAATCCAAACTGACTCATCTTGCTCGGTTTCCCACTCGGCATAATCATTCCAAAACCGACTCATCTCGCTCGGTTTTACACTCGGCAAAATCAATCCAAAGCCGACTCATCTATCACTCTGTCTTCCACTCGGCACAATCATTCCAGACCGACTCCACACTCGCTCGATCTGTCACTCGGCTAAATGTTTCCAAAATCGACCATCTTTCGCTCGATCTTTCACTCGACAGATTACTACAAAACCGGCTCATCACCTAATCGGTCTTTCACTCGGCAATTATTTCAACACCGACTACCCTTCTTTTCCACACGAGTGAAGTTATTCCAGAGTACTTCTAGACAAACTCACACCATCCCACTCGAAATTACATACACGGAGGGACTCCACTCGAAACAAGTTACATTTAACTCAGGAATTCCCACTCGGAACTCCACTGCCCGGAATATCACACTGGAAGACGTCTTATTTAGAATTATATTCACTTCCTCACTCGGAAGGTCCTGTCTCGGACATAGCTCACTCGGAATTTCACTCGGAAATTCACACATCATGAAATTGTTTTCTAAAATTCCCACACGGACGGAATTCGTCCAGAATCTCACCCATTCACCATTCACTCGTCTCGCTTGAGCGGAGAGCTCGCTCGCCTGGGCGAGATTGGTCCAGAACCATAATACTGATACAGGGGATCCTCGCCTGAGCGAGATCCCATCTTGTTTGAGCGAGAATATCAGCACTTATACAGAATCAGCAATTCTTACAACTTAACACATGAAACCTCACTCTAGACCAACTGATTCACCACCAATACATCATACATATCACATGAGACATATAAGACTCTCTCTACCCATTCATACTCGGAAAATCCTCCTTCCAACTCATCAATCACGCTCACTTAATTAATTTTACAAGGGAGAGGTTTTAACTATAACCCACATCACTCCCTCATTCACCTTTCCACATAACCACTTCAAACAGTTCTTTAGAATTCATGTAGTTCATTTATTCATAATCTGTCACCATCATTTAGTTCATGTCCAACCAAGGGACCATCAAACACTTATCATCAACATTATAAAAATACATACATTTTCATAACAATCAACATAAGCTAAGCCATCATTCATCACTTCATCAAATCAATCATATAAGGTATTTATGGCAAGGCATTGCATGAGTTAACACATTTACATAATTTTTAATTAATCACTCATGCAATTGAAATGTAAACTCCTCTCCTACCTCGAGAGAAGAACCACCACGCAATTACATCGATCGTTCCACATCGTCGTCCGGAATACAATCCTATCAACAATTACGCATACACATGTAATCAATAAACCATCACAAAGCATCACATCTCTTAACTTATTATCAAGTCCTAGACTTGTCTATACTCCAAATTCATATGCCTATGTTAGGCTTCGGGAATTCCTTCCCCCAAAGCTAAGATCTTCTCAGTCTCAAAGGGTTAACTATACCCAACACTTATCAAGATCATCAAGTGGGTCAAAACCCCCAAATTATTAATACTTAGGATTTCTTCTCCAAAATCACCCAACATCCATCAACAATCTCTATCAATCTTCAATCCATTTTATTTTATCATAAGGACCTCATCAACCTCTAAATCTGACATAATCACAAAGCCCTAAATCAAGGGTTTCATTTCCAAACATCCAAGCCTAGGGTTTCCATTTCCACCCACATGCAAGGTTTCTAACATTTACAACTTCAACTCAACAACCCAAAACCATAAATAAAACAAGGTGGAGGTAAGAAATCTTTACCTCAAGCTTAAGCTCCACCCAAAATGAAAATGAAGTGAGGAAGAGGGAGATGACCAATGCAAGCTCCCAAGCTCCATAGATGCCTCACAAATCCAAGCTTAGCTTTTGTTTTTGGCAAGAGGAAGAGAAGAATGGAGGTGGGCGGTTTTTGGGATGAAGAGAAAATGAAGAAGAAGAAAACGAAGAGTGAATGGAAGGAGAGAGATGACTGACGAAAATGAGAGAAAGAGAGGGAGGAAAAAGGTGACCAAAATTGGTCATTACCCAAGAGATAAAGTAATGCCACCTTCCACTTTTACCATTGGTCCATATTTGTTTTGTCCATTGTGTAAAGGAGGGTATAAAGTGTGTAAGACTTCACACGGCTAAGAAAAGAAAAGAAGGAAGGATTTCACATTTTCTTTTTAATCCTATTTGGTTCGTATTTTCCCCGGTTATTATCACACGTCGAGTCCAATTAATTATTTTTTTGTCACCAAAAATTATTCTAACTATACCACCTTAACCACAATAATTTTCCAAACACTCTAGACCCATCAAACATCTAATCAAATCAAGTAGGTCCCACATCATCTATTAATTCACCCGGTTCCTGTAAATCTTAATTTACTGATAATTCACCTCTAATGTCTAACAACATCTCCCATAATTATTTGACCATAAATAATCAATTATCGTCATCCAATAAATTTAATTTCCTTAAAATCCGGGATGTTACAATACCCCTAACAATAAACCCTAAATCCTAAACCCTAAACCCTAAAACCTAAATCCTAACCCCTAAACACTAAATCCTAAACCCTAAACTTTAGACCACAAACCATAAACCCTAAACCCTAAAACTTAACCACTAAACCCCAAACCCTAAACCCTAAACCCCAAACCCTAAACCATAAATGTTAAATACTAAACCACACACCCTAAACCTTAAACCCTAAACCATCAACCCTAAACCCTAAGCCTTAAACCCTAAACCCCAAATCCTAAACCCCAAACCCTAAACCCTAAACCTTACACCATAAAACCCAAACCATAAACCCTAAACCCTAAACCCTAAACCCTAAACCCTAAACCATAGCCCAT
The DNA here is from genome assembly GCA_037962975.1 of Clitoria ternatea. Lineage (NCBI taxonomy): Eukaryota > Viridiplantae > Streptophyta > Magnoliopsida > Fabales > Fabaceae > Clitoria > Clitoria ternatea. Next base: position 62,754,025 of record CM075676.1, read on the forward strand.
AAACCCTAAACCCTAAACTCCAAACCCTAAACCAAAAACCCTAAACCCTAACCATAAACCCTAAACCCTAAACCATAAACCCTATACCCTATACCCTAAACCCTAAACCTTAACACCAAACCCTAAACCCTAAACCCAAAACTCTAAATCCCAAACCATAAACCCTAAACCTTAAACCACAAACACTAAACCCTCAACCCTAACCTCTAAACCCAAAAACCTAAACCCTAACCCTAAACCCTAAACCAGAACCCCTAAACACTAAACCCTAAACCCTAAACCCTAAAACATAAAAACTAAACCTTAAACCATAAACACTAAACCCTAAACCCTAACCCCTAACCTCTAACCCTAAACCCTACCCCTAAACCCTAAACCTTAAACCCTAAACCCTAAACACTTAACTCTAAATCATAAACCCTAAAACCTAAACCCTAAACCCTAAACTCAAACCACAAACCCTAAACCCTAAACCCCACACCTTAAACCCTAAACCCTAACACTTAAACCCTAACCCCTAACCCCTAACCCCTAAACCTAAACCTTAAACCTAAACCCTAAACCCCAAATCCTAAACCAAAACCCTAACCCCTAAACCTAAACCCCTAAATAAAAAACCCAGAACCCTAAATCCTAAACCCTAAACACATAACTCTAAACCCTAAACTCCAAACTCCAAACCATACACCCTAAACCCTAAACCCTAAATCCCAAACCATACACCCTAAACCATAAATCCTAAACCCTAAACTCCAAACCTAAACCATAAACCCTAACCCTAAGCCCTAAACTCCAAACCCAAACCATAAGCCCTAAACCCAAACCATAAACCCTAAACCCTAAACCCCAAACCTCAAACCCTAAACCCTAAACTCCAAATCCCAAACCATAAACCTGAAACCTTAAACCACAAAACTTAAACCATAACCCCTAACCCCTAACCCCTAAACCGTAAACCCTAACCCCTAAAATATAAACCCTAAACCCTATACCCTAAACCCTAAACATTAAAACCTAAACCCTAACCCTAAACATTAAACCCTAACCCCTGAAACCTAATCCATAAAGGCTAAACTCCAAACCACAAACCATAAACCCTAAAACCTGAACCTTAAACCCTAAACCCTAAACCCTAAACCATGAACACTAAACCCTAAACCCTAACCCTTATACTAAACCCTAAACCTTAAACCTTAACCACTAAACCCCAAACCCTAAACCCCAAACCCCAAACCATAAATGCTAAACACTTAACCACAAACCCTAAACCCTAAACCCCAAACCCCAACCCTTAAACCCTTAACTATCAACGCTAAACCATAAACCCTAAACACTAAACCCTAAACCCTAAACCCCAAATACTAAACCCCAAACCCTAAACCCTAAACCCTAAACCCTAAACCGTAACCCCAAAATCTAAACCATAAACCTCAAACCCTAAACCCTAAATTTTAAACCCTAAAACCTAAACCCTAAATCATAAACCTTAAACTGTAAACCCCAACCCTAAAACCCTAAACCCTAAACACCAAACCCCAAACCATAACCCCTAAACCATAAACCCTAGACCCTAAATCCTAACCCTAAACCTTAAACCCCAAACCCTAAAACCTAAAACCTAAACCTAAACCCTAAACGGCTAACGCTAAACCCGAACCACTAAAACACTAACCCCTAAGACCCAAACCCCAAACCCCAAACCCCTAAATCATAAACCCTAAACACTAAACCCCAAATCCTAAACCCTAAACCTTAATTCCTAAACCCAAACCCTTAACCACAAACCCTAAACCCCAAACCCAAAACCCAAAGCCCTAAACCTTAAACCATAAACCCTAACCCTAAAACCCTAAGATCTAAACCCTAAACTCTAAACCCCAAACCCCAAACCCCAAACCCTAAACCCTAAACACTAAACCACAAACCCTAAACCATAAACCCTAACCCTTAAAACCCTAAACCCTAAACCATAAACCCTAAACACTAATCATAAACCCTAAACCCTAAACCCTAAACCCTAACCTCTAAACCCTAAAACCTAAACCCTAACCCTAAACCCTAAACTAAAACCCCTAAACCCTAAACCCTAAACCATAAAAACTAAACCTTAAACCACAAACCCTAAACCCTAAACCCTAACCCCTAACTACTAACCCTAAACCCTACCCCTAAACCATAAACCTTAAACCCTAAACCCTAAACTCCAAATTATAAACCCTAAACCCTAAACCCTAAACCCTAAACCATAAACTCCAAACCATAAACCTTAAACCCTAAACCCCACACCCTAAACCTTAAACCCTAAACCCTAACACTTAAACCCTAAACCCTCACACTTAAACCCTAAACCCTAAACCCTAAACCCTTACCCCTAAACCCCAAATCCTAAACCAAAACCCTAAACCCTAAACCTAAAACCCTAAATAAAAAACCTGGAACCCTAAATCCTAAACCCTAAACATTAAACTTTAAACCCTAAAGTCCAAACCCCAAACCCTAAACCCTAAACCCTGAATCCCAAACCATACACCCTAAACCATAAACCCTAAACCCTAAACCCTAAACCCTAAACCCTAAACTCCAAACCTAAACCATAAACCCTAAACCCTAAGCCCTAAACTCCAAACCCAAACCCTAAGCCCTAAACCCAAACCATAAACCCTAAACCCCAAACTCAAACCCTAAACCCTAAACTCCAAATCCCAAACCATAAACCCGAAACCTTAAACCACATACCCTAAACCCTAACCCCTAACCCCTAACCCATAAACCGTAAACCCTAAACCCTAAAATATAAACCCTAAACCCTATACCCTAACCCTAAACCTTAAAACCTAAACCCTAACCCTAAACATTAAACCCTAACCACTGAACCCTAATGCATAAAGGCTAAACTCCAAACCACAAACCATAAACCCTAAACCCTAACCTCAAACCCTAAACCCTAAACCCTAAACCCCAAACCCTAAACCATACCTGTAACACCCCTGATTTTCTATACTCGAATCCCGATGTAATCGTCATACTTAAATAATAAAAACATGAGTAAATTTTTCACGTTTTAAATTATTTCCAAGACACCACCATGATCACATTAAGACCCGAATCACAGGAAACCAAAGAGTGAGATTAAGTAATCTATAACTGGATCGATAAATAGTTTGCCCATTTGGTATACAAAAATAACAGAGTTTTACAGCGGAAGGAAAATGTGTATACCGGCACACGCCTAGTCCCACATATGAAGATATGAGAAGAGGCTCGGTAAGCATACAATGGCGTATCATAAGCCTTATATACAACCATCATCATTTTACATAATCACATAAGCATGCAATGCCTAAGACATATGTATGTACATATCTATATGGTCACGCAATATACATCACCAATATCCATATTCCTAATCGACCATAACCGGTCCAACCTTAATTCATATATCTCCATTATTAGTACATCATCCAAATATATAATTATATTCACAGTTCGTCCATTAAAATCGATAATCAACCACATCATACTATTCATCATATCCATAACACGTTAAATTACAATGCTGCCGGCCAAGGCATTCCATTACCACTATTATACCTTCACAAATGCTTTACTTTAAAAATATCCTCTTCCCATGGCATTCTTGCATCAATACTAAAAAGTAGACCACATGGGAGAGTGAGTTATACATTTCAAATGACGATATGAATACTATTGAAATTATGTGCATATGCATATCAACATCATGTATGCTTTGCTAAACACATCAACAATCATCATAGATTATTAATTCAACAATATATATTCATTTCATACTTATTCATCAAATCATAGCAAAGCAAGCATATACACATTTGTCACACTGCCACAATAGGCCAACATATCAATATAGACCATTCTAGTCTTTCATCAAAGCCACCACGGGCTAACATAATCATTATCAATCATAAACAAATACACCCTTCATTACATTAGGCCATATCATACATATCGTCGTATTCAACATCATTTCGTATATTCATATCATTTATTACTTTTATGTGGTCTTTTGGTATATTAATTTCTTATCTCATCAACACCATACCATCAACTCAATCATCATTAATCATCATCATATTTTGGTATATCTCCATGCTATATGCAAATGCTCTTATAGCTAATGCATATGCACAATGGAATAGACAACGAATTGCAGATCCGACTGTGGGAATAAACACCGAATTGTGGGTTCAAGCATGATCACATACCATGCCCCTACTGCAGTAGTAAAATATGTACATATATATCATAATACATGCATATTCACCATATTTTTACTGGTACCAAACCGCATCACCCATCATGCAACACCTGGTCATTTTCACCATGACCGCGGTATACAACATATTCAACATATGGTGTTGCGGGCCAACCATGATTCTCAACATGGTAGCTGTGATCCAAAGGACCACCGGGCACACCTGCTCCTCAAGAGCCACCCCCCACAAGGGTCAACCACATACAGCTCCCCGTCGCTCAGCATGGGCAGCTTCATGACTTACACACCGAGTCATAAGGGAAACAACAGAAATGCTCGTGCACTGAGCTGCCCTCCTACTAGGCCAACCGGGGAAATCCCCTAATATTCCAACACCGGCAGCTATGATATGCCATGGATGCAATGCAATGTAAATCAAATGCATTCTCACTGTGTGCATCCTAAATGCCACTCATCAAACATCATCATCATGATCACCAACACCACCATACACCTTAGTGGATTTCAACATTGTTGGTTTCTTAGTCATTGTTTTCAAGTTTTAATGTGGCATTTTCATCTCAACATATTTCACAAATATTTCACATCATACACGCAAGTCAATACTTGCAATCAACCATAATGGCATCAATATTATCACACTTTCATTTAGTGGATTTTCATCTTGATCTATCCTGAACCGGGGTCTAGAGATCCGGACTCAAGTCAATCACAAACAGTATGTAAATACCGTACAGAAGACCGGACGTATGGGTATCCGGTGTAAATGTCCATTGTCCTTGAGTAAGGAGAGCGGATTGGGCGTCCTGGAGATCCTTCACACCGACCTAATACGTTGAAGTGGGCGAATAGTGGTGTCACCTGCAAAGATTCTCCGACGCTCAAGTCAGTGATGATATTCCAAGTAAGGAATGTATTTTTGAGAGTAATCGTGCCTAGATTCAATTGAAGATCCCTCACTTCATTAATGAAATGAGTTCATATACCTGATTGGCTTGTTTTACGAGGACTCGTTAGTGGGGAACCACTAACTCCCATTAGCATTATTTTATTGCGCACTTACCAGTATGATTGGGTCAAGTGGCTATTTTATATTGAGCATGGAGAATATAGACTAGGATTAGGGAACAAGTTGACCATCCCCGTGAGCAGAATTTGGCTCGTAGTGCAGGGAATTATTGATCAATCCCTGTAGCAATAATCCTTGTCTTTAGCATAGTGACGTGTGTGTTATCCGGTGTCATGGTGTTATCCTGAACAACCGGTATAGGGAGAACGCCTGATACGGAATTACAGTCCGGATGTATACCAATGACACCAGTTACACGTTGATGTCTTGACAAAGACGTTGAAATATGTCTTGCAGATCGGATACCGGTATTGAGACCGGATCATATGTCCCCTAGCTTGTGTGAGGGACTGAGTGGTTGTTCACATAAGCTACTCAACCTGTGAGAGGTCTGAATATCGGTAAGCTTACGCGTATAACAGTTCCTTAACATTTATTATTATTTTGCAAAGAACCGTTCTCAGATTAAAAGATCCGTTCTATGAATTCCATGGAATGGATCCGTTCTATGAATTCCATAGAGGAAAGTTAGTCGCAGTGGTTGATGGTCATCATGAAGATCCTCCGACGTCCTTATACGGTTTGCCTCCTCTTCCTAAGGGTCGAAGTATGGGACCAGATTTCGTGTTTCCTACTTCTGAGGTTCCCTTATCTGAAGAAAGAACTGAGGCTCCTGGAGGGGAGATTCCTGTAGAAGTCCCGAAGGAAGGGACACAAGAGCCTGGTACTGAGGAGGCACAGAAAATTGAAGAACAGATTCCTCCTTCGTAGTTTTGTTTTCATTTATATGTAAAGTTGTGTACCGGGATCAACTCCGGTTTTGAACAATTGTGTAATTTCGTTTTCAATGAATGAATTTCATTTAAGAAATTTGTCTTCATCGTTTCATGTATATTTAAATCGTTGTTAATCCGTTCTGTATGATTAACCTTGAGGTCGAATTGAAATCATTGCCTCGGAAGATTAAACAACAAATGAATTTAGAACGGATAAATATATACATGTCGCCAAGTGCGTGTTAAGAAGAAGGTGCCTGTCTTTAGGGCATGATCCTTAATTCTTTTGGGGAAAAGAGGGGTCGATCTGTTGTTTAGTAAAATAGTGTAACAGGATGGATGACTGTTCTTAATTCATGTTATTCTCACTGGAGAAAACAATGTCGTCCATTGTAAGAATATTGTTCCAAGTTTGGGGAACTGCAAAGGTGTAAGAAAGTGGCATTTGAGCCTTCCATCATAAGGATAATGATGGGAGTTTGTCTATGCCAGGAGTTACGTCATTGTACCACAGAATAGGTGATAAAGAGTACCCGTCCTGGGAGAATACCACTTGAGAGTGAAAGTGCGGATTAACTTTCAAAATCTTCTATCATAAAAATGATGATGGGGATTGTTTGTATCAGGAGTTACATCATCGAATCACTTTATAGGTGATTGAGATCGTCCGTCTTGGGGATGTGTACGACACCAGGAGTTACATCGTCAGATCACATAATAGGTGATTGAGATCATCCGTCCTTGGGATGTGTACGGCGCCAGGAGTTACATCGTCAGATCACAGAATAGGTGATTGAGATTATCTGTTCTGGAAGAGTACACAACGCCAAGAGTTACATCGTCAGATCACAGATTAAGTGATTGAGATAATCCGTCCTGGAGACATTTTTTTTTCAATCATAGGAGTACGGATTGTGTGAATGCTTCTCAATTTTCAAAAGCTTCCATCATAAGAATAATGATGGGAATTGTTCGTACCAGGAGTTACATCATCGAATCACAGAATAGGTGATTGAGATCATCCGTCCTGGAGTGATGATTGGAATTGTTCGTACCAGGAGTTACATCATCGAATCACAGAATAGGTGATTGAGATCATCCGTCCTGGCGACATTTTTCCAATCGTAGTACGTTTAGTAGAAAACAGCTTTAATAGAGGGACTGCATGTGTATTGAATTATTCCGGACTTAACTAGTGAAGATCGGGTATGAACGTAGAACCTTCATTCCAGATTTTTACATGCAAGATGAAGAACGGATAGAGACGTATAACTATCGTTTTCATGCATAGGCATTTTGATAGCCTCTTGAGAATTTCAATGAAGAATATTCTGTAATGAGGCGGAGTGGCTTCTTGAGAATTTCATTGAAGTGAAATCAATATGGAGGCGGAGTAGCCTCTTGAGAATTTCAATGAAGTAGATTCCATAAGGAGGCGGAGTAGCCTCTTAGGAATTTCAATGAAGCAGGATTCCGTAAGGAGGCGGAGTAGCCTCTTAGGAATTTCAATGAAGCAGGATTCCGTAAGGAGGCGGAGTAGCCTCTTAGGAATTTCAAAGAAGCAGGATTCCGTAAGGAGGCGGAGTAGCCTCTTAGGAATTTCAAAGAAGCACAATTTTACAAGTGTTGGACTTACTTGAACTCGTTGAGTAGTGCTTGAGTTTGATGATTATGTACTCCGTAAAACATTGGCAGTTAGGCGGAGTCAAATTTTGGATGGAGCATTCATCCCTTTGAGTTTGAATTGGAGTGTAACTCTTGTTGTGTTTGGAGTTCGGTTTGATCCTATAATCCATGTCATATTTGGCATTCGGTTTAATCCTACTAACCGTTCTTCAATCGGTCTTTGGTTTTACCCAATGACGATTCTTCACCGACGTTCGGTCAATCCTACTAGTCGTACTCAGAGTTCGGTTTAATCCTACAATCCGAGCCTTCAACACGGGGTTTAGATCAGGGCTAATCCTAAACCTACTGCGCCCGTTACTTGGGGTTCAGCGTGGTCTTGAAGAAGAACCAGCTTACTGTGCCCAAGCCTTCAATACGGTGTTGGGTTTTGCCCTTTTACCGTTCTTAGAATGGGGTTCGGTTCAATCCTACAACCCATTTCCTGAGGTTCGGTTTAATCCTACAACTCAGGTCTTCACCGACGTTCGGCCAAACCTACTAGTCGTACTCGGAGTTCGGTTCAATCCTACAATCCGAGCCTTCAACACGGGGTTCAGATCAGGGCTAATCCTGAACCTATTGCGCCCGTTACTTGGGGTTCAGCGTGGTCTTGAAGAAGAACCAGCTTACTGCGCCCAAGCCTTCAATACGGTGTTGGGTTCTGCCCTTTTACCGTTCTTAGAATGGGGTTCGGTTTAATCCTACAACCCATTTCCTGAGGTTCGGTTTAATCCTACAACTCAGGTCTTCACCGACGTTCGGCCAAACCTACTAGTCGTACTCGGAGTTCGGTTCAATCCTACAATCCGAGCCTTCACCGGTGTTCAGCCAAACTTACTAACCGTACCCAGAGTTCGGTTTAATCCTACAATCTGGGCCTTCGAAAGGGGTGGTTCACCCAGTTGTACCTTCGAAGAAGTTCATCGCTAACAACGGATACATTGTTAGGATCATCCGTCCTGAAAGTATCTTATCACAATAATGTTGTGCATCGAATAAAATCATAAAGACAATGGGTGAATCATTTAGAGTATTTCATTAATTATGAATTACAAAAGAGAGAAAGAGAGATGAGTCAGGGTTATAACTCATTAGACCTTCTTGGTAAAACCCGATCGAGAAAAACCTAAGTAAGGTATTGTTTGAGTTTACCCTCTCGGATCAGGGTCTCAATAGTATTCATCAGAGCCTGACATTCGTCTGTTGAATGGCCCTCTTGCTCATAGAATTCGTAGTATTTCTGAGGGTCACCCTGTTTGCGAAGCTGGGGCGGAGTCCTGACCCCGTATGCAATAAGGGTTGGCCATCCGATCTCCCTAAGAATTTGAGATCGTTCAGAATTTAGCGGAATATAATTGTCGAATGCATGCATCCGTTCTGCTTAACGCTATGGAGCGGAGCTATCGAAGGCATCGCCATGGCACGGTCTTTTCATGGGATCCGATCTGGATCTGCTCTTATCACTCCATTGTAACGTTGGGGATTTCCCTCTTGCCACTGTTGCTTCCAAGTGTATTTCAATGTTCACATACTTCGATGCTTTCCTCCTGAATTCTTCGAAATTCATTAGAGGATTCTTTGCCAATGACATGGCAAAAGCAGAGCTTGGTTGCAAAGCTTCTATTGCTATGTGCAATTGTAGTGCTTCTGCCAAGTTTGGAACAACAACTGCTTCCTTGTGAAACCTCTTCAAGAAGTCCTTGAGAGTTTCATGTTCCCCCTGCCTAATCTGAGCCAAGGTATGAGATGTTCTGGGAATATCACTGGAAATGACAAAGTGGTCCACAAACGCTGTTGCCATTTTTTCCCATGAGTCAATGGAACCTGATGGTAGCTTCCTGAACCAGCTAAGGGTGTCATCAACAAGAGTCCGAGGGAACATCCTGCACATGACATCTTCATCTGCCCCCAGGTACATGGCTTCGAGTATATAAGCATCAAGATGCTTAGTAGGATTAGTTTCACCACTGTATTTTTCTATAGAGAGAGGTTGAGTAGTCTGTAGGTGCTTAGGGATGCGTACACTCATAAGTCTCCTTGAAAAAGGGACTGTGAGCTTATAAGTTACTGGAGAGGCTGTCATCAGCCTCCTCTTCCCTTTAACAACTCTCTTATCAGAATCGTGGATCTGTTCCTTCCCTTCAAATGTGGGGATATTTGAATACTGGGGGGTAGAGGAATTTTCTCCCTCGGTTGTGTGATGTGTCCCCTTGATCAAAGACATGGCTCTCTCCTCCACGCTCTTTCTTTCACGTTTCAATTCCATCAGTTCCTCCATCAACTTTCTTATCATCTCATCCTTTAGATTTGGTGCTGAAACCTGCACCATTCTTCTTGAACTTTCCACAGGCGACTCGAGAGCTAAGTGCCTGTTCACTGGTTGTTCCTGGGCAGTGATGTCTTCCACGTGCCCATCTGGTTGGTTTCTCCCATTCCCTTCCATAATAAGAGACCAGACTTCTTAAACGAGAAGTGGGAATAACTTTAACGCGTCCCACCGGGCGTGCCAATGATCTGTCCTGAACCGGGGTCTAGAGATCCGGAATTAAGTCAATCACAAACAGTATGTAAATACCATACAGAAGACCGGACGTATGGGTATCTGGTGTAAATATCCGTTGTCCTTGAGTGAGGAGAGCGGATTGGGCGTCCTGGAGATCCTTCACACCGACCTAATGCGTTGAAGTGGGCGAATGGTGGTGTCACCTACAAAGATTCTCCGACGCTCAAGTCAGTGATGATATTCCAAGTAAGGAATGTATTTTTGAGAGTAATCGTGCCTAGATTCAGTTGAAGATCCCTCACTTCATTAATGAAATGAGTTCATATACCAGATTGGCTCATTTTACGAGGACTCGTTAGTGGGGAACCACTAACTCCTATTAGCATTATTTTATTACGCACTTACCAGCATGATTGGGTCAAGTGGCTATTTTATATTGAGCATGAAGAATATAGACTAGGATTAGGGAACAAGTTGACCATCCCCGTGAGCAGAATTTGGCTCGTAGTGCAGGGAATTATTGATCGATCCCTGTAGCAATAATCCTTGTCTTTAGCACAGTGACATGTGTGTTGTCCGGTGTCATGGTGTTATCCTGAACAACCGGTATAGGGAGAACGCCTGATACGGAATTACAATCCGGATGTATACCGATGACACCGGTTACACGTTGATGTCTTGACAAAGACGTTGAAATATGTCTTGTAGATCGGATACCGGTATTGAGACCGGATCACATCTCATGATTCATTACCATTGTCTCATGTATACTTTTATATGTATATATATCTGTGTGGCATTCACAACATTTTCAATTTCATATTTCATACCACACATACAAGACCATGCTTGTATCACACACAATGGCACGCAACAATTCATCAATATAAATAGACACCTCTTTGTGCAAGAAAGTGCTCAACATCATTATCTATCATTATTTAATATCCTTTAATTATCCCTCCTTTAATTTCAAATTCGCTCTAGGATACATCTCATAATCCTGCCATCATAATCTCATTATCGCCCTTTTCATTATTCTATTTCAGGTGGCAAATACATCACAATTCGTGATTCTATCTCAGGTGGTAAATACATCACAATTAATTAGTCCCCATGTACCAATCAACCTCAATCACCACCATGTTATATCGTCATCACATTATCCCTCATACATCCCCATAATCGTCTCATGTCTATCTCATAATACCAAGAAGGGGGTCTAACATAAGTCTGCCACAATTAAAATTAAGTAAATTCCATTCTGGTGGAAACTCGCTCAAGCAAGATTCAACTCCGCTTGAGCGAGATAGGCCAGACTCGCCTGGGCAACAACAGCATGGAGTGTTGGAGCGTGCCCACAATTTCCTTAAGCGAAGAAGCTTTAAGCATCAGACCCGATTCCCGCTTAAGCGGACCACACTCTCGCTTGAGCGGGAATTATCCAGTAACTAATTTCCCAAGCTTTCGCTCGAGCGAGGCTCCCTTCAACTAGCCACTCGCTCGGGCGAAAAACGTCCAGTAACGAATTCCCCTTGCATTCGCTTGGGCGAGGCACCTACTCGCTTAAGCGAAATCCGACCAGAGGTCGTCCTTCCCAACACTCGGTTTCTCACTCGGCAAAACCATTCTAGAACCGACTTATCTCGCTCGGTTTTCCACTTGGCAAAATCAATCCAAACTGACTCATCTTGCTCGGTTTCCCACTCGAATAATCATTCCAAAATCGACTCATCTCGCTCGGTTTTACACTCGGCAAAATCAATCCAAAGCCGACTCATCTATCACTCTGTCTTCCACTCGGCACAATCATTCCAGACCGACTCCACACTCGCTCGATCTGTCACTTGGCTAAATGTTTCCAAAATCGACCATCTTTCACTCGATCTTTCACTCGACAGATTACTACAAAACCGGCTCATCACCTAATCGGTCTTTCACTCGGCAATTATTTCAACACCGACTACCCTTCTTTTCCACACGAGTGAAGTTATTCCAGAGTACTTCTAGACAAACTCACACCATCCCACTCAGAATTACATACACGGAGGGACTCCAATCGAAACAAGTTACATTTAACTCGGGAATTCCCACTCGGAACTCCACTGCCCGGAATATCACACTGGAAGACCTCTTATTCAGAATTAATTATTTCTTTGTCACCAAAAATTATTCTAACTATACCACCTTAACCACAATAATTTTCCAAACACTCTAGACCCATCAAACATCTAATCAAATCAAGTGGGTCCCACATCATCTATTAATTCACCCGGTTCCGGTAAATCTTAATTTACTGATAATTCACCTCTAATGTCTAACAACATCTCCCATAATTATTTGACCATAAATAATCAATTATCGTCATCCAATAAATTTAATTTCCTTAAAATCCGGGATGTTACAATACCCCTAACACTAAACCCTAAACCTTAAACCTTAACCACTAAACCCCAAACCCCAAACCCTTAACCCCAAACCCTCAAACCATAAATGCTAAACATTAAACCTCAAACCCTAAACCCTAAACCCCAAACCCCAACCCTTAAACCCTAAACTATAAACACTAAACCATAAGCCCTAAACACTAAACCCTAAACCCAAAATCCAAAACCCCAAACCCTAAACCCTAAACCCTAAACCCCAAACCATAACCCCAAAACCCAAACCATAAACCCCAAACCCTAAACCCTAAACTCTAAACCCTAAAACCTAAACCATAAACCCTAACCTTAAACCCTAAACCCCAAACTCCAATCCCCTAACCATAAACCCTAAACCATAAACCCTAAACCATAAATCCTAACCCTAAACCCTAAACCCCAACCCTAAACCCTAAAACCTAAAACCTAAACCTAAACCCTAAACGGCTAACGCTAAACCCCTAACCACTAAAACACTAACCCCTAAGACATAAACCTCAAACCCCTAACCCCTAAACCCTAAACCCTAAACTCTAAACCCCAAACCCTAAACCTTAAACCCTAACTCCCAAACCCAAACCCTTAACCATAAACCCTAAACCCCAAACCCAAAACCCAAAACCCTAAACCTTAAACCCTAAACCCTAACCCCTAAATCCCTAAGCTCTAAACCCTCAAACCTTAAACCCTAAACCCCAAACCCCAAACCCTAAACCCTAAACACTAAACCACAAACCCTAAACCCTAAACCCTAACCCTTAAAACCCTAAACCCTAAACCATAAACCCTAAACCCTAAACCCTAAACGTTTAGGGTTAACCCTTAACCTAAAACCCTAAACCCCAAACTCCAAACCCTAAACCCTAAACTCTAAACCCCAAACCATAAATCCTAAGCACTAAACCCTAAACCCTAAACCCTAACCCCTAAACCATAAACCATAAACCCTAACCCATAAAACCCTAAGCTCTAAACCCTAAACTCTAAACCCCAAACCCCAAACCCCAAACCCTAAACCCTAAACACTAAACCACCAACCCTAAACCATAAACCCTAAACCCTAAACCCAAAACCCTAAACCCTAAACCCAAAACCCTTAACCCTAAACCCTAAACAACAAACACCAAACCCTAAACCCTAAACCCTAAACCCTAAAACCTAAATCCTAACCCCTAAACACTAAATCCTAAACCCTAAACTTTAGACCACAAACCATAAACCCTAAACCCTAAAACTTAACCACTAAACCCCAAACCTCAAAGCCCAAACCCTAAACCATAAATGTTAAATACTAAACCACACACCCTAAACCCTAAACCATCAACCCTAAACCCTAAGCCCTAAACCCTAAACCCCAAACCCTAAACCCCAAACCCTAAACCCTAAACCTTACACCATAAAACCCAAACCATAAACCCTAAACCCTAAACCCTAAACCCTAAACCATAGCCCATAAACCCTAAACCCTAAACTCCAAACCCTAAACCAAAAACCCTAAACCCTTACCATAAACCCTAAACCCTAAACCATAAACCCTATACCCTATACCCTAAACCCTAAACCTTAACACCAAACCCTAAACCCTAAACCCAAAACTCTAAATCCGGAACCATAAACCCTAAACCTTAAACCACAAACACTAAACCCTAAACCCTAACCTCTAAACCCAAAAACCTAAACCCTAACCCTAAACCCTAAACTAGAACCCCTAAACACTAAACCCTAAACACTAAACCCTAAAACATAAAAACTAAACCTTAAACCATAAACCCTAAACCCTAAACCCTAACCCCTAACCACTAACCCTAAACCCTACCCTTAAACCCTAAACCTTAAACCCTAAACCCTAAACACTTAACTCTAAATCATAAACCCTAAACCTTAAACCCTAAACCCTACACTCCAAACCACAAACCCTAAACCCTAAACCCCACACCTTAAACACTAAACCCTAACACTTAAACCCTAACCCCTAACCCCTAACCCCTAAACCTAAACCCTAAACCTAAACCCTAAACCCTAAACCCTAAACCCCAAATCCTAAACCAAAACCCTAACCCCTAAACCTAAACCCTAAATAAAAAACCCAGAACCCTAAATCCTAAACCCTAAACACTTAACTCTAAACCCTAAACTCCAAACTCCAAACCATAAACCCTAAACCCTAAACCCTAAATCCCAAACCATACACCCTAAACCATAAATCCTAAACCCTAAACTCCAAACCTAAACCATAAACCCTAACCCTAAGCCCTAAACTCCAAACCCAAACCATAAGCCCTAAACCCAAACCATAAACCCTAAACCCTAAACCCCAAACCTCAAACCCTAAACCCTAAACTCCAAATCCCAAACCATAAACCTAAAACCTTAAACCACAAAACCTAAACCATAACCCCTAACCCCTAACCCCTAAACCATAAACCCTAACCCCTAAAATATAAACCCTAAACCCTATACCTTAAACCCTAAACCTTAAAACCTAAACCCTAACCCTAAACATTAAACCCTAACCCCTGAAACCTAATCCAGAAAGGCTAAACTCCAAACCATAAGCCCTAAACCCTAAACCCTGAACCTTAAACCCTAAACCCTAAACCATGAACACTAAACCCTAAACCCTAACCCTTACACTAAACCCTAAACCTTAAACCTTAACCACTAAACCCCAAACCCTAAACCCCAAACCCTAAACCATAAATGCTAAAAACTTAACCACAAACCCTAAACCCTAAACCCCAAACCCCAAACCTTAAACCCTTAACTATCAACGCTAAACCATAAACCCTAAACACTAAACCCTAAACCCTAAACCCCAAACCCCAAACCCTAAACCCTAAACCCTAAACCCTAAACCGTAACCCCAAAATCCAAACCATAAACCTCAAACCTTAAACCCTAAATTTTAAACCCTAAAACCTAAACCCTAAACCATAAACCTTAAACTGTAAACCTCAACCCCAAAACCCTAAACCCTAAACACCAAACCCCAAACCATAAACCCTAAACCATAAACCCTAGACCCTAAATCCAAACCCTAAACCTTAAACCCCAAACCCTAAAACCTAAAACCTAAACCTAAACCCTAAACGGCTAACGCTAAACCCGAACCACTAAAACACTAACCCCTAAGACCCAAACCCCAAACCCCTAACCCCTAAACCCTAAACCCAAAACCCTAAACCTTAAACCATAAACCCTAACCCCTAAAACACTAAGCTCTAAACCCTAAACTCTAAACCCCAAACCCTAAACCCTAACCACTAAACCACAAACCCTAAACCCTAAACCCTAAACCCTAAACCCTAAACCCTAAACCCTAAACCCTAAAACCTAAATCCTAACCCCTAAACACTAAATCCTAAACCCTAAACTTTAGACCACAAACCATAAACCCTAAACCCTAAAACTTAACCACTAAACCCCAAACCCTAAACCCTAAACCCCAAACCCTAAACCATAAATGTTAAAACTAAACCACACACCCTAAACCCTAAACCCAAAACCATCAACCCTAAACCCTAAGCCCTAAACCCTAAACCCCAAATCCTAAACCCCAAACCCCAAACACGAAACCCTAAAACCTAAACCCTAAACCCTAAACCCTAACCCCTAACCCCTAAACCCTAAACCCTAAACCCTAAACCCTAAACCCTAAACCCTAAACCATAGCCCATAAACCCTAAACCCTAAACTCCAAACCCTAAACCAAAAACCCTAAACCCTAACCATAAACCCTAAACCATAAACCCTATACCCTATACCCTAAACCCTAAACCTTAACACCAAACCCTAAACCCTAAACCCAAAACTCTAAATCCGAAACCCTAAACCCTAAACCCTAAATCCTAAATCCTAACCCCAAAACACTAAATCCTAAACCCTAAACTTTAGACCACAAACCATAAACCCTAAACCCTAAAACTTAACCACTAAACCCCAAACCCTAAACCCTAAACCCCAAACCCTAAACCATAAATGTTAAATACTAAACCACACACCCTAAACCCTAAACCCTAAACCATCAACCCTAAACCCTAAGCCCTAAACCCTAAACCCCAAATCCTAAACCCCAAACCCTAAACCCTAAACCTTACACCATAAAACCCAAACCATAAACCCTAAACCATAAACCATAAACCCTAAACCCTAAACTCCAAACCCTAAACCCCAAGCCCTAAAACCTAAAACCTAAACCTAAACCCTAAATGGCTAACGCTAAACCCGAACCACTAAAACACTAACCCCTAAGACCCAAACCCCAAACCCCTAACCCCTAAACCATAAACCCTAAACGCTAAACCCCAAATCTTGAACCCTAAACCCTAATTCCTAAACCCAAACCCTTAACCACAAACCCTAAACCCCAAACCCAAAACCCAAAACCCTAAACCTTAAACCATAAACCCTAACCCATAAAACCCTAAGCTCTAAACCCTAAACTCTAAACCCCAAACACCAAACCCCAAACCCTAAACCCTAAACACTAAACCACAAATCCTAAACCATAAACCCTAAACCCTAAACCCTAAACCCTAAAACCTAAATCCTAACCCCTAAACACTAAATCCTAAACCCTAAACTTTAGACCACAAACCATAAACCCTAAACCCTAAAACTTAACCACTAAACCCCAAACCCTAAAGCCCAAACCCTAAACCATAAATGTTAAATACTAAACCACACACCCTAAACCCTAAACCCTAAACCATCAACCCTAAACCCTAAGCCCTAAACCCTAAACCCCAATCCCTAAACCCCAAACCCTAAACCCTAAACCTTACACCATAAAACCCAAACCATAAACCCTAAACCCTAAACCCTAAACCCTAAACCATAGCCCATAAACCCTAAACCCTAAACTCCAAACCCTAAACCAAAAACCCTAAACCCTTACCATAAACCCTAAACCCTAAACCATAAACCCTATACCCTATACCCTAAACCCTAAACCTTAACACCAAACCCTAAACCCTAAACCCAAAACTCTAAATCCCAAACCATAAACCCTAAACCTTAAACCACAAACACTAAACCCTAAACCCTAACCTCTAAACCCAAAAACCTAAACCCTAACACTAAACCCTAAACCAGAACCCCTAAACACTAAACCCTAAACCCTAAACCCTAAAACATAAAAACTAAACCTTAAACCACAAACCCTAAACCCTAAACCCTAACCCCTAACCGCTAACCCTAAACCCTACCCCTAAACCCTAAACCTTAAACCCTAAACCCTAAACACTTAACTCTAAATCATAAACCCTAAACCTTAAACCCTAAACCCTAAACTCCAAACCACAAACCCTAAACCCTAAACCCCACACCTTAAACACTAAACCCTAACACTTAAACCCTAACCCCTAACCCCTAACCCCTAAACCTAAACCCTAAACCTAAACCCTAAACCCTAAACCCTAAACCCTAAACCCCAAATCCTAAACCAAAACCCTAACCCCTAAACCTAAAACCCTAAATAAAAAACCCAGAACCCTAAATCCTAAACCCTAAACACTTAACTCTAAACCCTAAACTCCAAACTCCAAACCATAAACCCTAAACCCTAAACCCTAAATCCCAAACCATACACCCTAAACCATAAATCCTAAACCCTAAACTCCAAACCTAAACCATAAACCCTAACCCTAAGCCCTAAACTCCAAACCCAAACCATAAGCCCTAAACCCAAACCATAAACCCTAAACACTAAACCCCAAACCTCAAACCCTAAACCCTAAACTCCAAATCCCAAATCCCAAACCATAAACCTAAAACCTTAAACCACAAAACCTAAACCATAACCCCTAACCCCTAACCGCTAAACCGTAAACCCTAACCCCTAAAATATAAACCCTAAACCCTATACCTTAAACCCTAAACCTTAAAACCTAAACCCTAACCCTAAACATTAAACCCTAACCCCTGAAACCTAATCCATAAAGGCTAAACTCCAAACCATAAGCCCTAAACCCTAAACCCTGAACCTTAAACCCTAAACCCTAAACCATGAACACTAAACCCTAAACCCTAACCCTTACACTAAACCCTAAACCTTAAACCTTAACCACTAAACCCCAAACCCTAAACCATAAATGCTAAAAACTTAACCACAAACCCTAAACCCTAAACCCCAAACCCCAAACCTTAAACCCTTAACTATCAACGCTAAACCATAAACCCTAAACACTAAACCCTAAACCCTAAACCCCAAACCCCAAACCCTAAACCCTAAACCCTAAACCCTAAACCCTAAACCGTAACCCCAAAATCCAACCCATAAACCTCAAACCCTAAACCCTAAATTTTAAACCCTAAAACCTAAACCCTAAACCATAAACCTTAAACTGTAAACCCCAACCCCAAAACCCTAAACCCTAAACACCAAACCCCAAACCATAAACCCTAAACCATAAACCCTAGACCCTAAATCCAAACCCTAAACCTTAAACCCCAAACCCTAAAACCTAAAACCTAAACCTAAACCCTAAATGGCTAACGCTAAACCCAAACCACTAAAACACTAAACCCTAAGACCCAAACCCCAAACCCCTAACCCCTAAACCATAAACCCTAAACGCTAAACCCCAAATCTTAAACCTTAAACCTTAATTCCTAAACCCAAACCCTTAACCACAAACCCCAAACCCTAAACCCTAAACCCTAAACCCTAAACTTAAACCCTAAAACCTAAACCCTAAACCCTAAACCTTAAACCGTAAACCCCAACCCCAAAACCCCTGACCCTAAACACCAAACCCCAAACCATAAACCCTAAACCATAAACCCTAGACCCTAAATCCTAACCCTAAACCTTAAACCCCAAACCCTAAAACCTAAAACCTAAACCTAAACCCTAAACGGCTAACGCTAAACCCCTAACCACTAAAACACTAACCCCTAAGACACAAACCCCAAACCCCTAACCCCTAAACCATAAACCCTAAACGCTAAACCCCAAATCTTAAACCCTACACCCAAACCCAAAACCCAAAACCCTAAACCTTAAACCATAAACCCTAACCCCTAAAACACTAAGCTCTAAACCCTAAACTCTAAACCCCAAACCCTAAACCCTAAACACTAAAACACAAACCCTAAACCATAAACCCTAAACCCTAAACCCTAAACCCTAAACCCTAAACCCTAAACCCTAAACCCTAAACCCTAAAACCTAAATCCTAACCCCTAAACCCTAAATCCTAAACCCTAAACTTTAGACCACAAACCATAAACCCTAAACCCTAAAACTTAACCACTAAACCCCAAACCCTAAACCCTAAACCCCAAACCCTAAACCATAAATGTTAAAACTAAACCACACACCCTAAACCCTAAACCCAAAACCATCAACCCTAAACCCTAAGCCCTAAACCCTAAACCCCAAATCCTAAACCCCAAACCCCAAACACGAAACCCTAAAACCTAAACCCTAAACCCTAACCCCTAAACCCTAAACCCTAAACTCTAAACCATAAACCCTAAACCCTAAACCCTAAACCATAGCCCATAAACCCTAAACCCTAAACTCCAAACCCTAAACCAAAAACCCTCAACCCTAACCATAAACCCTAAACCATAAACCCTATACCCTATACCCTAAACCCTAAACCTTAACACCAAACCCTAAACCCTAAACCCAAAACTCTAAATCTAAAACCCTAAACCCTAAACCCTAAATCCTAAATCCTAACCCCTAAACACTAAATCCTAAACCCTAAACTTTAGACCACAAACCATAAACCCTAAACCCTAAAACTTAACCACTAAACCCCAAACCCCAAACCCTAAACCCCAAACCCTAAACCATAAATGTTAAATACTAAACCACACACCCTAAACCCTAAACCCTAAACCATCAACCCTAAACCCTAAGCCCTAAACCCTAAACCCCAAATCCTAAACCCCAAACCCTAAACCCTAAACCTTACACCATAAAACCCAAACCATAAACCCTAAACCCTAAACCCTAAACCCTAAACCCTAAACCATAGCCCATAAACCCTAAACCCTAAACTCTAAACCCTAAACCCCAAACCCTAAAACCTAAAACCTAAACCTAAACCCTAAATGGCTAACGCTAAACCCGAACCACTAAAACACTAACCCCTAAGACCCAAACCCCAAACCCCAAACCCCTAAACCATAAACCCTAAACGCTAAACCCCAAATCTTAAACCCTAAACCCTAATTCCTAAACCCAAACCCTTAACCACAAACCCTAAACCCCAAACCCAAAACCCAAAACCCTAAACCTTAAACCATAAACCCTAACCCATAAAACCCTAAGCTCTAAACCCTAAACTCTAAACCCCAAACACCAAACCCCAAACCCTAAACCCTAAACACTAAACCATAAACCCTAAACCATAAACCCTAAACCCTAAACCCTAAACCCTAAAACCTAAATCCTAACCCCTAAACACTAAATCCTAAACCCTAAACTTTAGACCACAAACCATAAACCCTAAACCCTAAAACTTAACCACTAAACCCCAAACCCTAAAGCCCAAACCCTAAACCATAAATGTTAAATACTAAACCACACACCCTAAACCCTAAACCCTAAACCATCAACCCTAAACCCTAAGCCCTAAACCCTAAACCCCAAACCCTAAACCCTAAACCTTACACCATAAAACCCAAACCATAAACCCTAAACCCTAAACCCTAAACCCTAAACCATAGCCCATAAACCCTAAACCCTAAACTCCAAACCCTAAACCAAAAACCCTAAACCCTTACCATAAACCCTAAACCCTAAACCATAAACCCTATACCCTATACCCTAAACCCTAAACCTTAACACCAAACCCTAAACCCTAAACCCAAAACTCTAAATCCCAAACCATAAACCCTAAACCTTAAACCATAAACACTAAACCCTAAACCCTAACCTCTAAACCCAAAAACCTAAACCCTAACCCTAAACCCTAAACCAGAACCCCTAAACACTAAACCCTAAACCCTAAACCCTAAAACATAAAAACTAAACCTTAAACCATAAACCCTAAACCCTAAACCCTAACCCCTAACCACTAACCCTAAACCCTACCCCTAAACCCTAAACCTTAAACCCTAAACCCTAAACACTTAACTCTAAATCATAAACCCTAAACCTTAAACCCTAAACCCTAAACTCCAAACCACAAACCCTAAACCCTAAACCCCACACCTTAAACACTAAACCCTAACACTTAAACCCTAACCCCTAACCCCTAACCCCTAAACCTAAACCCTAAACCTAAACCCTAAACCCTAAACCCTAAACCCCAAATCCTAAACCAAAACCCTAACCCCTAAACCTAAAACCCTAAATAAAAAACCCAGAACCCTAAATCCTAAACCCTAAACACTTAACTCTAAACCCTAAACTCCAAACTCCAAACCATAAACCCTAAACCCTAAACCCTAAATCCCAAACCATACACCCTAAACCATAAATCCTAAACCCTAAACTCCAAACCTAAACCATAAACCCTAACCCTAAGCCCTAAACTCCAAACCCAAACCATAAGCCCTAAACCCAAACCATAAACCCTAAACCCTAAACCCCAAACCTCAAACCCTAAACCCTAAACTCCAAATCCCAAACCATAAACCTAAAACCTTAAACCACAAAACCTAAACCATAACCCCTAACCCCTAACCCCTAAACCGTAAACCCTAACCCCTAAAATATAAACCCTAAACCCTATACCCTAAACCCTAAACCTTAAAACCTAAACCCTAACCCTAAACATTAAACCCTAACCCCTGAAACCTAATCCATAAAGGCTAAACTCCAAACCATAAGCCCTAAACCCTAAACCCTGAACCTTAAACCCTAAACCCTAAACCATGAACACTAAACCCTAAACCCTAACCCTTACACTAAACCCTAAACCTTAAACCTTAACCACTAAACCCCAAACCCTAAACCATAAATGCTAAAAACTTAACCACAAACCCTAAACCCTAAACCCCAAACCCCAAACCTTAAACCCTTAACTATCAACGCTAAACCATAAACCCTAAACACTAAACCCTAAACCCTAAACCCCAAACCCCAAACCCTAAACCCTAAACCCTAACCCTAAACCCTAAACCGTAACCCCAAAATCCAAACCATAAACCTCAAACCCTAAACCCTAAATTTTAAACCCTAAAACCTAAACCCTAAACCATAAACCTTAAACTGTAAACCCCAACCCCAAAACCCTAAACCCTAAACACCAAACCCCAAACCATAAACCCTAAACCATAAACCCTAGACCCTAAATCCAAACCCTAAACCTTAAACCCCAAACCCTAAAACCTAAAACCTAAACCTAAACCCTAAACCGCTAACGCTAAACCCGAACCACTAAAACACTAAACCCTAAGACCCAAACCCCAAACCCCTAACCCCTAAACCATAAACCCTAAACGCTAAACCCCAAATCTTAAACCTTAAACCTTAATTCCTAAACCCAAACCCTTAACCACAAACCCCAAACCCTAAACCCTAAACCCTAAACCCTAAACTTAAACCCTAAAACCTAAACCCTAAACCCTAAACCTTAAACCGTAAACCCCAACCCCAAAACCCCTGACCCTAAACACCAAACCCCAAACCATAAACCCTAAACCATAAACCCTAGACCCTAAATCCTAACCCTAAACCATAAACCCCAAACCCTAAAACCTAAAACCTAAACCTAAACCCTAAACGGCTAACGCTAAACCCCTAACCACTAAAACACTAACCCCTAAGACACAAACCCCAAACCCCTAACCCCTAAACCATAAACCCTAAACGCTAAACCC
>CM075676.1:62782500-63087500 GCA_037962975.1 Clitoria ternatea
AAAACTTAACCACTAAACCCCAAACCATAAACCCTAAACCCCAAACCCTAAACCATAAATGTTAAATACTAAACCACACACCCTAAACCCTAAACCTAAAACCATCAACCCTAAACCCTAAGCCCTAAACCCTAAACCCTAAATCCTAAACCCCAAACCCCAAACACTAAACCCTAAAACCTAAACCCTAAACCCTAAACCCTAAACCCTAAACCCTAAACCGTAGCCCATAAACCCTAAACCCTAAACTCCAAACCCTAAACTAAAAACCTAAACCCTTACCATAAACCCTAAACCCTAAACCATAAACCCTATACCCTATACCCTAAACCCTAAACCTTAACACCAAACCCTAAACCCTAAACCCAAAACTCTAAATCCCAAACCATAAACCCTAAACCTTAAACCACAAACACTAAACCCTAAACCCTAACCTCTAAACCCAAAAACCTAAACCCTAACCCTAACCCTAAACCAGAACCCCTAAACACTAAACCCTAAACCCTAAACCCTAAAACATAAAAACTAAACCTTAAACCATAAACCCTAAACCCTAAACCCTAACCTCTAACCGCTAACCCTAAACCCTACCCCTAAACCCTAAACCTTAAACCCTAAACCCTAAACACTTAACTCTAAATCATAAACCCTAAACCTTAAACCCTAAACCCTAAACTCTAAACCACAAACCCTAAACCCTAAACCCCATACCTTAAACCCTAAACCCTAACACTTAAACCCTAACCCCTAACCCCTAACCCCTAAACCTAAACCCTAAACCTAAACCCTAAACCCTAAACCCTAAACCCCAAATCCTAAACTAAAACCCTAACCCCTAAACCTAAAACCCTAAATAAAAAACCCAGAACCCTAAATCCTAAACCCTAAACACTTAACTCTAAACCCTAAACTCCAAACTCCAAACCATAAACCCTAAACCCTAAACCCTAAATCCCAAACCATACACCCTAAACCATAAATCCTAAACCCTAAACTCCAAACCTAAACCATAAACCCTAACTGATGAGGACACCCCTTACCAATCAGGGGCACTTCAAGGAATAGGAGGGCCAATGACAAGATCCAAGGCCAAGAAGACCAAAGCCACCTTACAAAGGCTAATTCTCACCCTCCTAGAAGACATAACCAAGGAGCCACAAAGGACATCCAAACTTACTCATTTGATCATGGGGAAGGATGAACAACAGAGGGCCTAGCACAAATGGCCTAGCCTCAAGAATAGGGTAGTGTAGGACTTGAATGACCTGTGTTCAAATCCTACCTAGACCCATTTTTCTTTATTTCTTTTTCCTTTGTAAGTTTCAGTTTTTGCAACTATATTTCAGCATTGTCCCACTAAGACTTAGTGGTGGGCGGTTACCCTTGTTTTTAGGTAGTGGAGTAGTGTGTCTTTTGTCTTGTTTAGCCAAGTTATACAAAACTGAATGGAGGTGAGAAAAACGGACAGAAGTTGATTAATGAATTTTTCTAAGTTTTGTAAACTTAGTGGTGAGTGTGATGCTCTTGGTCCTTGTGTGAAGCAAGGTTGATTAGCCATGCATTAGTGTGATACTTGTGTATGAATGCTAGTCCATTATGGAGGTGTGATGCTGTCCATCTTTTTATCTTTTATTTCTTGCTTTTTGTTTCTTCTACCTTGTCTTCCAAATTGAATCTAAAACAAAATTCTGAACTCAAAAAAAAATTAAACATCAAAAGAAAAATCAAGGAACCTTAGTTCAATTGCCAAGCTCCGTTAAGGTCATGTTCTTGCGTTAACTTCCATTAAAGTGTGAACTGAAATTCACGTGAGAATGAAGCCAGTTTTTGATCCTTGAATCTCTCATGGAATCTAAACAATCAAGGATAAGTTAATTAGAATTTTTGACCCTTGCAAAACGTAACTTTCTTCATTCAATCTCCACTCTAGATTTCCCCATTTGTCTTTGTATTGTGTATGTCTGTGTGTATTTCTTCCCTTTTTGTGCAGTCCTTCTTCATCTAGAAATCAGCCCTCGCCGGTCCTCAACAAGATCCACATCACTAACCCTAAGCCCTAAACTCCAAACCCAAACCATAAGCCTTAAACCCAAACCATAAACCCTAAACCCTAAACCCCAAACCTCAAACCCTAAACCCTAAACTCCAAATCCCAAACCATAAACCTAAAACCTTAAACCACAAAACCTAAACCATAACCCGTAACCCCTAATCCCTAAACCGTAAACCCTAACCCCTAAAATATAAACCCTAAACCCTATACCCTAAACCCTAAACCTTAAAACCTAAACCCTAACCCTAAACATTAAACCTTAACCCCTGAAACCTAATCCATAAAGGCTAAACTCCAAACCATAAACCATAAACCCTAAACCCTGAACCTTAAACCCTAAACCCTAAACCATGAACACTAAACCCTAAACCCTAACCCTTACACTAAACCCTAAACCTTAAACCTTAACCACTAAACCCCAAACCCTAAACCATAAATGCTAAAAACTTAACCACAAACCCTAAACCCTAAACCCCAAACCCCAAACCTTAAACCCTTAACTATCAACGCTAAACCATAAACCCTAAACACTAAACCCTTAACCCTAAACCCCAAACCCCAAACCCTAAACCCTAAACCCTAAACCCTAAACCCTAAACCGTAACCCCAAAATCCAAACCATAAACCTCAAACCCTAAACCCTAAATTTTAAACCCTAAAACCTAAACCCTAAACCATAAACCTTAAACTGTAAACCCCAACCCCAAAACCCTAAACCCTAAACACCAAACCCCAAACCATAAACCCTAAACCATAAACCCTAGACCCTAAATCCAAACCCTAAACCTTAAACCCCAAACCCTAAAACCTAAAACCTAAACCTAAACCCTAAACGGCTAACGCTAAACCCGAACCACTAAAACACTAAACCCTAAGACCCAAACCCCAAACCCCTAACCCCTAAACCATAAACCCTAAACGCTAAACCCCAAATCTTAAACCTTAAACCTTAATTCCTAAACCCAAACCCTTAACCACAAACCCCAAACCCTAAACCCTAAACCCTAAACTTAAACCCTAAAACCTAAACCCTAAACCCTAAACCTTAAACCGTAAACCCCAACCCCAAAACCCCTGACCCTAAACACCAAACCCCAAACCATAAACCCTAAACCATAAACCCTAGACCCTAAATCCTAACCCTAAACCTTAAACCCCAAACCCTAAAACCTAAAACCTAAACCTAAACCCTAAATGGCTAACGCTAAACCCTTAACCACTAAAACACTAACCCCTAAGACACAAACCCCAAACCCCTAACCCCTAAACCATAAACCCTAAACGCTAAACCCCAAATCTTAAACCCTAAACCCTAATTCTTAAACCCAAACCCTTAACCACAAACCCTAAACCCCAAACCCAAAACCCAAAACCCTAAACCTTAAACCATAAACCCTAACCCCTAAAACACTAAGCTCTAAACCCTAAAATCTAAACCCCAAACCCTAAACCCTAAACACTAAACCACAAACCCTAAACCATAAACCATAAACCCTAAACCCTAAAGCCTAAACCCTAAACCCTAAACCCTAAACCCTAAAACCTAAATCCTAACCCCTAAACACTAAATCCTAAACCCTAAACTTTAGACCACAAACCATAAACCCTAAACCCTAAAATTTACCACTAAACCCCAAACCCTAAACCCTAAACCCCAAACCCTAAACCATAAATGTTAAATACTAAACCACACACCCTAAACCCTAAACCCAAAACCATCAACCCTAAACCCTAAGCCCTAAACCCTAAACCCCAAATCCTAAACCCCAAACCCCAAACCCCAAACACTAAACCCTAAAACCTAAACCCTACACCCTAAACCCTAAACCATAAACCCTAAACCCTAAACCCTAAACCCTAAACCCTAAACCATAGCCCATAAACCCTAAACCCTAAACTCCAAACCCTAAACCAAAAACCCTAAACCCTAACCATAAACCCTAAACCCTAAACCATAAACCCTATACCCTATACCCTAAACCCTAAACCTTAACACCAAACCCTAAACCCTAAACCCAAAACTCTAAATCCCAAACCCTAAACCCTAAACCCTAAAACCTAAATCCTAACCCCTAAACACTAAATCCTAAACCCTAAACTTTAGACCATAAACCATAAACCCTAAACCCTTAAACTTAACCACTAAACCCCAAACCCTAAACTCTAAACCCCAAACCCTAAACCATAAATGTTAAATACTAAACCACACACCCTAAACCCTAAACCCTAAACCATCAACCCTAAACCCTAAGCCCTAAACCCTAAACCCCAAATCCTAAACCCCAAACCCTAAACCCTAAACCTTACACCATAAAACCCAAACCATAAACCCTAAACCATAAACCATAAACCCTAAACCCTAAACTCCAAACCCTAAACCCCAAGCCCTAAAACCTAAAACCTAAACCTAAACCCTAAATGGCTAACGCTAAACCCGAACCACTAAAACACTAACCCCTAAGACCCAAACCCCAAACCCCTAACCCCTAAACCATAAACCCTAAACGCTAAACCCCAAATCTTGAACCCTAAACCCTAATTCCTAAACCCAAACCCTTAACCACAAACCCTAAACCCCAAACCCAAAACCCAAAACCCTAAACCTTAAACCATAAACCCTAACCCATAAAACCCTAAGCTCTAAACCCTAAACTCTAAACCCCAAACCCCAAACCCCAAACCCTAAACCCTAAACACTAAACCACAAACCCTAAACCATAAACCCTAAACCCTAAAACCTAAATTCTAACCCCTAAACCCTAAACCCTAAACCCTAAACCCTTAACCCTAAACCCTAAACAACAAACACCAAACCCTAAACCCTAAACTCTAAACCCCAAACTATAAACCCTAAACCCTAAACCCTAAACCCTAAAACCTAAATCCTAACCCCTAAACACTAAATCCTAAACCCTAAACTTTAGACCACAAACCATAAACCCTAAGCCCTAAAACTTAACCACTAAACCCCAAACCCTAAAGCCCAAACCCTAAACCATAAATGTTAAATACTAAACCACACACCCTAAACCCTAAACCTTAAACCATCAACCCTAAACCCTAAGCCCTAAACCCTAAACCCCAAACCCTAAACCCCAAACCCTAAACCCTAAACCTTACACCATAAAACCCAAACCATAAACCCTAAACCCTAAACCCTAAAACCTAAACCATAGCCCATAAACCCTAAACCCTAAACTCCAAACCCTAAACCATAAACCCTATACCCTATACCCTAAACCCTAAACCTTAACACCAAACCCTAAACCCTAAACCCAAAACTCTAAATCCCAAACCATAAACCCTAAACCTTAAACCATAAACACTAAACCCTAAACCCTAACCTCTAAACCCAAAAACCTAAACCCTAACCCTAAACCCTAAACCAGAACCCCTAAACACTAAACCCTAAACCCTAAACACTAAAACATAAAAACTAAACCTTAAACCATAAACCCTAAACCCTAAACCTTAACCCCTAACCGCTAACCCTAAACCCTACCCTTAAACCCTAAACCTTAAACCCTAAACCCTAAACACTTAACTCTAAATCATAAACCCTAAACCTTAAACCCTAAACCCTAAACTCCAAACCACAAACCATAAACCCTAAACCCCACACCTTAAACACTAAACCCTAACACTTAAACCCTAACCCCTAACCCCTAACCCCTAAACCTAAACCCTAAACCTAAACCCTAAACCCTAAACCCTAAACCCTAAATCCCAAATCCTAAACCAAAACCCTAACCCCTAAACCTAAAACCCTAAATAAAAAACCCAGAACCCTAAATCCTAAACCCTAAACACTTAACTCTAAACCCTAAACTCCAAACTCCAAACCATAAACCCTAAACCCTAAACCCTAAATCCCAAACCATACACCCTAAACCATAAATCCTAAACCCTAAACTCCAAACTTAAACCATAAACCCTAACCCTAAGCACTAAACTCCAAACCCAAACCATAAGCCCTAAACCCAAACCATAAACCCTAAACCCTAAACCCCAAACCTCAAACCCTAAACCCTAAACTCCAAATCCCAAACCATAAACCTGAAACCCTAAACCACAAAACCTAAACCATAACCCCTAACCCCTAACCCCTAAACCGTAAACCCTAACCCCTAAAATATAAACCCTAAACCCTATACACTAACCTTAAACCTTAAAACCTAAACCCTAACCCTAAACATTAAACCCTAACCCTTGAAACCTAATCCATAAAGGCTAAACTCCAAACCATAAACCATAAACCCTAAACCCTGAACCTTAAACCCTAAACCCTAAACCATGAACCCTAAACCCTAAACCCTAACCCTTACACTAAACCCTAAACCTTAAACCTTAACCACTAAACCACAAACCCTAAACCCCAAACCCTAAACCATAAATGCTAAAAACTTAACCACAAACCCTAAACCCTAAACCCCAAACCCCAAACCTTAAACCCTTAACTATCAACGCTAAACCATAAACCCTAAACACTAAACCCTAAACCCTAAACCCCAAACCCCAAACCCTAAACCCTAAACCCTAAACCCTAAACCGTAACCCCAAAATCCAAACCATAAACCTCAAACCCTAAACCCTAAATTTTAAACCCTAAAACCTAAACCCTAAATCATAAACCTTAAACTGTAAACCCCAACCCCAAAACCCTAAACCCTAAACACCAAACCCAAACCATAAACCCTAAACCATAAACCCTAGACCCTAAATCCAAACCCTAAACCTTAAACCCCAAACCCTAAAACCTAAAACCTAAACCTAAACCCTAAACGGCTAACGCTAAACCTTTACCACTAAAACACTAAACCCTAAGACCCAAACCCCAAACCCCAAACCCCTAAACCATAAACCCTAAACGCTAAACCCCAAATCTTAAACCCTAAACCTTAATTCCTAAACCCAAACCCTTAACCACAAACCCCAAACCCTAAACCCTAAACCCTAAACCCTAAACTTAAACCCTAAAACCTAAACCCTAAACCCTAAACCCTAACCTCTAAACCTTAAAACCTAAACCCTAACCCTAAACCCTAAACTAAAACCCCTAAACCCTAAACCCTAAACCATAAAAACTAAACCTTAAACCACAAACACTAAACCCTAACCCCCAACTACTAACCCTAAACCCTACCCGTAAACCATAAACCTTAAACCCTAAACCCTAAACTCTAAATTATAAACCCTAAACCCTAAACCCTAAACCCTAAACCATAAACTCCAAACCATAAACCTTAAACCCTAAACCCCACACCCTAAACCTTAAACCCTAAACCCTAACACTTAAACCCTAAACCCTCACACTTAAACCCTAAACCCTAAACCCTAAACCCTAACCCCTAAACCCCAAATCCTAAACCAAAACCCTAAACCCTAAACCTAAAACCCTAAATAAAAAACCTGAAACCCTGAATCCTAAACCCTAAACACTAAACTTTAAACCCTAAAGTCCAAACCCCAAACCCTAAACCCTAAACCCTGAATCCCAAACCATACACCCTAAACCATAAACCCTAAACCCTAAACCCTAAACTCCAAACCTAAACCATAAACCCTAAACCCTAAGCCCTAAACTCCAAACCCAAACCCTAAGCCCTAAACCCAAACCATAAACCCTAAACCCCAAACCTCAAACCCTAAACCCTAAACCCTAAACTCCAAATCCCAAACCATAAACCCGAAACCTTAAACCACATACCCTAAACCCTAACCCCTAACCCCTAACCCGTAAACTGTAAACCCTAAACCCTAAAATATAAACCCTAAACCCTATACCCTAAACCCTAAACCTTAAAACCTAAACCCTAACCCTAAACATTAAACCCTAACCACTAAACCCTAATCAATAAAGGCTAAACTCCAAACCACAAACCATAAACCCTAAACCCTAACCTCAAACCCTAAACCCTAAACCCTAAACCCCAAACCCTAAACCATACCTATAACACCCCTGATTTTCTATACTCGAATCCCGATGTAATCATCATACTTAAATAATAAAAACATGAGTAAATTTTTCGCGTTTTAAATTATTTCCAAGACACCACCATGATCACATCAAGACTCGAATCACAGGAAACCAAAGAGTGAGATTAAGTAATCTATAACTGGATCGATAAATAGTTTGCCCATTCGGTATGCAAAAATAACAGAGTTTTACAGCGGAAGGAAAATGTGTATATCGGCACACGCCTAGTCCCATATATGAAGATATGAGAAGAGGCTTGGCAAGCATACAATGGCGTATCATAAGCCTTATATACAACCATCATCATTTTACATAATCACATAAGCATGCAATGCCTAAGACATATGTATGTACATATCTATATGGTCACGCAATATACATCACCAATATCCATATTCCTAATCGATCATAACCGGTCCAACCTTAATTCATATATCTCCATTATTAGTACATCATCCAAATATATAATTATATTCACAGTTCGTCCATCAAAATCGATAATCAACCACATCATACTATTCATCATATCCATAACACGTTAAATTACAATGCTGCCGGCCAAGGTATTCCATTACCACTATTATACCTTCACAAATGCTTTACTTTAAAAACATCCTCTTCCCATGGCATTCTTGCATCAATACTAAAAGGTAGACCACATGGGAGAGTGAGTTATACATTTCAAATGACGATATGAATACTATTGAAATTATGTGCATATGCATATCAACATCATGTATGCTTTGCTAAACACATCAACAATCATCATAGATTATTAATTCAACAACATATATTCATTTCATACTTATTCATCAAATCATAGCAAAGCAAGCATATACACATTTGTCACACTGCCACAATGGGCCAACACATATCTTTCACATCGCCATAATGGGCCAACACATCAATATAGACCATTCTGGTCTTTCATCAAAGCCACCACGGGCTAACATAATCATTATCAATCATAAACAAATACACCCTTCATTACATTAGGCCATATCATACATATCGTTGTATTCAACATCATTTCGTATATTCATATCATTTATTACTTTTATGTGGTCTTTTGGTATATTAATTTCTTATCTCATCAACACCATACCATCAACTCAATCATCATCAATCATCATCATATTTTGGTATATCTCCATGCTATATGCAAATGCTCTTATAGCTAATGCATATGCACAATGGAATAGACAACGAATTGCAGATCCGACTGTGGGAATAAACACCGAATTGTGGGTTCAAGCATGATCACATACCATGCCCCTACTGCAGTAGTAAAATATGTACATATATATCATAATGCATGCATATTCACCATATTTTTACTGGTACCAAACCGCATCGCCCATCATGCAACACCTGGTCATTTTCACCATGACCGTGGTATACAACATATTCAACATATGGTGTTGCGGGCCAACCATGATTCTCAACATGGTAGCTGTGATCCAAAGGACCACCGGGGACACCTGCTCCTCAAGAGCCACCCCCCACAAGGGTCAACCACATGCAGCTCCCCGTAGCTCAGCATGGGCAGCTTCGTGACTTACACACCGAGTCATAGGGGAAACAACAGAAATGCTCGTGCACTGAGCCGCCCTCTTACTAGGCCAACCGGGGAAATCCCCTAATATTCCAACACCGGCAGCTATGATATGCCATGGATGCAATGCAATGTAAATCAAA
The DNA here is from genome assembly GCA_037962975.1 of Clitoria ternatea. Classification (NCBI taxonomy): domain Eukaryota; kingdom Viridiplantae; phylum Streptophyta; class Magnoliopsida; order Fabales; family Fabaceae; genus Clitoria; species Clitoria ternatea. The sequence continues at coordinate 62,792,229 of CM075676.1, forward strand.
TGCATTCTCACTGTGTGCATCCTAAATGCCACTCATCAAACATCATCATCATGATCACCAACACCACCATACACCTTAGTGGATTTCAACATTGTTGGTTTCTTAGTCATTGTTTTCAAGTTTTAATGTGGCATTTTCATCTCAACATATTTCACAAATATTTCACATCATACACGCAAGTCAATACTTGCAATCAACCATAATGGAATCAATATTATCACACTTTCATTTAGTGGATTTTCATCTCATGATTCATTACCATTGTCTCATGTATACTTTTATATGTATATATATTTGTGTGACATTCACAACATTTTCAATTTCATATTTCATACCACACATACAAGACCATGCTTGTATCACACACAATAGCATGCAACAATTCATCAATATAAATAGACACCTCTTTGTGCAAGAAAGTGCTCAACATCATTATCTATCATTATTTAATATCCTTTAATTATCCCTCCTTTAATTTCAAATTCGCTCTAGGATACATCTCATAATCCTGCCATCATAATCTCATTATCGCCCTTTTCATTATTCTATTTCAGGTGGCAAATACATCACAATTCGTGATTCTATCTCAGGTGGTAAATACATCACAATTAATTAGTCCTCATGTACCAATCAACCTCAATCACCACCATGTTATATCGTCATCACATTATCCCTCATACATCCCCATAATCGTTTCATGTCTATCTCATAATACCAAGAAGGGGGTCTAACATAAGCCTGCCACAATTAAAATTAAGTAAATTCCATTCTGGTGGAAACTCACTCAAGTAAGATTCAGCTCCGCTTGAGCGAGATAGGCCAGACTCGCCTGGGCAACAACAGCATGGAGTGCTGGAGCGTGCCCACAATTTTCTTAAGCGAAGAAGCTTTAAGCATCAGACCCGATTCCCGCTTAAGCGGACCACACTCTCGCTTGAGCGGGAATTATCCACTAACTAATTTCCCAAGCTTTCGCTCGAGCGAGGCTCCCTTCAACTAGCCACTCGCTCGGGCGAAAAACGTCCAGTAACGAATTCCCCTGGCATTCGCTTGGGCGAGGCACCTGCTCGCTTAAGCGAAATCCGACCAGAGGTCGTCCTTCCCAGTACTCGGTTTCTCACTCGGCAAAACCATTCTAGAACCGACTTATCTCGCTCGGTTTTCCACTTGGCAAAATCAATCCAAACTGACTCATCTTGCTCGGTTTCCCACTCGGCATAATCATTCCAAAACCGACTCATCTCGCTCGGTTTTACACTCGGCAAAATCAATCCAAAGCCGACTCATCTATCACTCGGTCTTTCACTCGGCACAATCATTCCAGACCGACTCCACACTCGCTCGATCTGTCACTCGGCTAAATGTTTCCAAAATCGACCATCTTTCGCTCGATCTTTCACTCGACAAATTACTACAAAACTGGCTTATCACCTAATCGGTCTTTCACTCGGCAATTATTTCAACACCGACTACCCTTCTTTTCCACACGAGTGAAGTTATTCCAGAGTACTTCTAGACAAACTCACACCATCCCACTCGGAATTACATACACGGAAGGACTCCACTCGAAACGAGTTACATTTAACTCGGGAATTCCCACTCGGAACTCCACTACCCGGAATATCACACTGGAAGACCTCTTATTCAGAATTATATTCACTTCCTCACTCGGAAGGTCTTGTCTCGGACATAGCTCACTTGGAATTTCACTCAGAAATTCACATATCATGAAATTGTTTTCTAAAATTCCCACACGGACGGAATTCGTCCAGAATCTCACCCATTCACCATTCACTCGTCTTGCTTGAGTGGAGAGCTCGCTCGCCTGGGCGAGATTGGTCCAGAACCATAATACTGATACAGGGGATCCTCGCCTGAGCGAGATCCCATCTTGTTTGAGCGAGAATATCAGCACTTATGCAGAATCAGCAATTCTTACAACTTAACACATGAAACCTCACTCTAGACTAACTGATTCACCACCAATACATCATACATATCACATGAGACATATAAGACTCTCTCTACCCATTCATACTCAGAAAATCCTCCTTCCAACTCATCAATCACGCTTACTTAATTAATTTTACAAGGGAGAGGTTTTAACTATAACCCACATCACTCCCTCATTCACCTTTCCACATAACCACTGTCACCATCATTTAGTTCATGTCCAACCAAGGGACCATCAAACACTTATCATCAACATTATAAAAAAACATACATTTTTATAACAATCAACATAAGCCAAGCCATCATTCATCACTTCATCAAATCAATCATATAAGGTATTTATGGCAAGGCATTGCATGAGTTAACACATTTACATAATTTTTAATTAATCACTCATGCAATTGAAATGTAAACTCCTCTCCTACCTCGAGAGAAGAACCGCCACGCAATTACATCGATCGTTCCACATCGTCGTCCGAAATACAATCCTATCAATAATTACGCATACACATGTAATCAATAAACCATCACAAAGCATCACATCTCTTAACTTATTATCAAGTCCTAGACTTGTCTATACTCCAAATTCATATGCCTATGTTAGGCTTCGGGAATTCCTTTGCTAAGATCTTCTAAGTCTCAAAGGGTTAACTATACCCAACACTTATCAAGATCATCAAGTGGGTCAAAACCCCCAAATTATTAATACTTAGGATTTCTTCTCCAAAATCACCCAACAACCATCAACAATCTCTATCAATCTTCAATCCATTTTATTTTATCATAAGGACCTCATCAACCTCTAAATCTGACATAATCACAAAGCCCTAAATCAAGGGTTTCATTTCCAAACATCCAAGCCTAGGGTTTCCATTTCAACCCACATGCAAGGTTTCTAACATTTACAACTTCAACTCAACAACCCAAAACCATAAATAAAACAAGGTGGAGGTAAGAAATCTTTACCTCAAGCTTAAGCTCCACCCAAAACAAAAATGAAATGAGGAAGAGGGAGATGACCAATGCAAGCTCCCAAGCTCCATAGATGCCTCACAAATCCAAGCTTAGCTTTTGTTTTTGGCAAGAGGAAGAGAAGAATGGAGGTGGGCGGTTTTTGGGATGAAAAGAAAATAAAGAAGAAGAAAACGAAGAATGAATGGAAGGAGAGAGTTGACTGACGAAAATGAGAGAAAGAGAGGGAGGAAAAAGGTGACCAAAATTGGTCATTACCCAAGAGATAAAGTAATGCCACCTTCCACTTTTACCATTGGTCCATATTTGTTTTGTCCATTGTGTAAAGGAGGGTATAAAGTGTGTAAGACTTCACATGGCTAAGAAAAGAAAAGAAGGAAGGATTTCACATTTTCTTTTTAATCCTATTTGGTTCGTATTTTCCCCGGTTATTATCACACGTCGAGTCCAATTAATTATTTCTTTGTCACCAAAAATTATTCTAACTATACCACCTTAACCACAATAATTTTCCAAACACTCTAGACCCATCAAACATCTAATCAAATCAAGTGGGTCCCACATCATCTATTAATTCACCCGGTTCCGGTAAATCTTAATTTACTGATAATTCACCTATAATGTCTAACAACATCTCCCAAAATTATTTGACCATAAATAATCAATTATCGTCATCCAATAAATTTAATTTCCTTAAAATCCGAGATGTTACAATACCCCTAACACTAAACCCTAAACCTTAAACCTTAACCACTAAACCCCAAACCCCAAACCCTTAACCCCAAACCCTCAAACCATAAATGCTAAACATTAAACCTCAAACCCTAAACCCTAAACCCCAAACCCCAACCCTTAAACCTTAAACTATAAACGCTAAACCATAAGCCCTAAACACTAAACCCTAACCCTAAACCCGAAATCCTAAACCCTAAACCCTAAACCCTAAACCCTAAACCCCAAACCATAACCCCAAAACCCAAACCATAAACCCCAAACCCTAAACCCTAAACTCTAAACCCTAAAACCTAAACCATAAACCCTAAACCTTAAACCCTAAACCCCAAACTCCAATCCCCTAACCATAAACCCTAAACCATAAACCATAAACCATAAATCCTAACCCTAAACCCTAAACCCCAAACCCTAAACCCTAAAACCTAAAACCTAAACCTAAACCCTAAACGGCTAACGCTAAACCCCTAACCACTAAAACACTAACCCCTAAGACACAAACCCCAAACCCCTAACCCCTAAACCCTAAACCCTAAACTCTAAACCCCAAACCCTAAAACTTAAACCCTAACTCCCAAACCCAAACCCTTAACCATAAACCCTAAACCCCAAACCCAAAACCCAAAACCCTAAACCTTAAACCCTAAACCCTAACCCCTAAATCCCTAAGCTCTAAACCCTCAAACCTTAAACCCTAAACCCCAAACCCCAAACCCTAAACCGTAAACACTAAACCACAAACCCTAAACCATAAACCCTAACCCTTAAAACCCTAAACCCTAAACCCTAAACCCTTAACCTAAAACCCTAAACCCCAAACTCCAAACCCTAAACCCTAAACTCTAAACCCCAAACCATAAATCCTAAGCACTAAACCCTAAACCCTAAACCCTAACCCCTAAACCATAAACCATAAACCCTAAACCCTAAACCCCAAACCCAAAGCTTAAACCATAAACCCTAATCTCCAAATCCAAAACCATAAACCCTAAACCTTAAACAATAAACCCTAAGCCCTAAACCCTTGCCCTAACTCCAAACCCCTAAACCTTAAACCACAAACCCTAAACCCTAAACCCTTACCCTAAATCCAAACCCCTAAACCCTAAACCCTAAAGTGTATTGATATCTTGACACAGGTTCTGATAATGATACAACAAATAAAGAATCAAACATATATAATTATGTTTGATGTTTAAACTTGATGAACAACTATGGATTTGAGTCAAGGAATTTACAAAGGATTAATACAAATGAAAAATGATCAACCAAGTGCCAAAGAATCAAAGGAATCAAGAACCATGAGCCATATGATCAAAAAGGGTCCAAAATGCATCAAAATGTAAGTAACAGGTGTGGGAATCGATTCACCACATGGGGGAATCAATTCATGCTCTTTAAAAGGCCTGGGAATCGATTCATTGCCTATAGGAATCGATTCATGCTATTCAAAAAGCCTAGGAATCGATTCATTGCCTATAGGAATCGATTCATGTTATTCAAAAGGTCTAGGAATCGATTCGTTGCCTATTGGAATCGATTCACATATGGTTCTGGGCAAATCCTCTTCATGAATCAACGCAAGAATCGATTCACACTATAGGGGAATCGATTCACATGCCTGTCTGGAGCCAAAAATGACGGAATGAATCCATTCATGAAGCGATTCATTTTGTGTAAATGGGTTCTAAAATTTAAGTTGAAGTCTCAAACTACTGAAACGCCTCATCATCCACTAAGTAGAGACTGCACCCTCCATGTTGCACTATGCTTGAAGTGATTCATTAAGCTTGACATTCCATGCTCTACTATGCACGTTGGATTTTATTATGCAACGGCACCATAACTCTAAAGGATTTTTAAATTACAAGAGCCATGCCAAGGATTGCTATAAATAGAAGAGGAAGTTGAAGGCTGAAGACATACCAAGAAGTGAAGCATTTCCTCTGCCTTTCTTTCTCACGTTGCTCTCTTCTTCTTTAGCTAATAAGCTCTATTTTCTATTTAATTGGAAATTTTTTTCAGAGTTAATTTATAAGTAAAATTATTTTGAGTGCTAAAAGTTGTATATCCTCTCTTTCAAAGTTATCATTTTGTGAAAGCTTTAATTTGTATATCCACTCCTTTAGAGAGTTATCTTTGTAAAATCCTTTACTAAATTGCTGAGAGTTTTAGGTTGGTGTTCAACCTTGTGAAATTGAGAGATTGGGTGGGTTGCCCTTGTACTTATGAGAATTAGGTTCTTGAGTGTGGGACACTAGGAAGTTGCAATTGCTCAAAGTTATATCTCTAATCTCCAATAGTGGAAATCCTTCAAGTGGATTGCTTGGAGGCGAGATGTACACCGATGTGGTGAAACTCGTATATATTAGTTTGTAAATCTCTCTTACCTAAACTCATTTAATTTGTGCACTTAAATTGCTTGCTTGATTTATTGTGTTCATAACTTGGTTAATTGAACTCCTTTATTATCACAAATTAATTTTCATGTTAAAATCAAGTACACATTCTTTTAGATTGATGTAAATTATTTAAATTACTTTGTTGAAATTATTTAAGTAACATTCATGATTTAATTGTGTTTAAATTAATCATTATTTTTCTAAGTGCTCAAAAAGTCTGTCGTGATTAATTTGATATTATTACTTGAATATTACTTTAACTTCTTAAGTGAATTTATTTGCCATATATTAAGTGCTTATTATTTTGTCTTTGTGTATATATTGTTATAACTCACTACAACATTTTTTTTTCTAGAACAATCAAAAATTGTTGCTTTAAGTAAAAAAACCGTTTCTATATCCTATAGGAACGGTTTTCTGGCCGTTGTATTTATCAGCGTTTCCTTTGCCTATGGGAACGGTTTTTGACTGACAAAAGCAACGGAAGCATAAAACCGTTGCGCTTCACTTGATCATAGGCAACAATTTTATTTACATGATAAGGCAACGGTTTTTAATCGTGACCCTTTATGCAACGGTTATTAAGTGTTGCATAAATGGCAGTGTTTCATAACCGTTCCTTTAAATGACAATGGTTTTATAATTGGCAACAGCTCTTAGCTGTTGCCTTACATGACAGGTTAACTTTATTACCTTTGGATGACATAGCAAAATTTTAAAATTATTACCTTATACCAACAAATATTTGTTATTCCTTAGAAAAATACATTTCATAATTAAAATAAAATTGTTATTGACCCTTAATATATCAATCATGATTTTCTAAATCACACACATTGTGATATTTATATTCAAATTAAAATAGTCGAGACCCTTAATATGTTGATCATAATTTTCTAAATCAAATGCATTATGATATATTCAAATTAAAATGGCATAGTAAGCACCTAAATTTTCTAAATCACATTGTCATTTAAATTAAAATGTTCTAATAAGCAAAAATAATTGTCATATATTTCTAGTAGTCATAAAAAAACCATTTATAGTGTCATCCATGACTAATGGTCATAAAAAAGTCATCTACCATATCATTCATCACTACTAGTCATCAAATCAATCTTTTACACCCATCAAATTTAAAGTAAAAAATTATCTCCATAAATAACAAATCAAGTCAAGTCTTCATCTTCATCTTCATCTTCTTCCAAGTTGTCATCTAATTTATCCCCATCCATATCATGATTTACCTACAAAGTAAATAATAACATATAAAGATTCAAATCCATTTTTTATAAAATAAAACAAAAACAGTTATATCAACAATTGTTTAACTTGGAAATTAACAAAAACAAGTATGTCAACTTTTTCAGGCTTTTCGTTGAATGTTTTCTTCGATCTACCTGTGACAGATGTAGTTTTCTGTCATACCATATTTTTCATAGGTTAGCAGCTTACTGAGTGGCATTGTGTATTTACTATTTCCAATTATTCAAAATAAGTTTATTAAATAAGTGTAGCTAATGAATCAATTTAGTACAGGTCTAGTACAAATATTTAGAAGTGACAGAAGCACCAACTTCAACCATTGTGTTTAAAACTGCAAATTATATGCCTTGATTTTCATAAATACTAAATAGTACAACATTCCTTCTAAGGCATTATTACAGAAGATGTTAGAAAAAGAGTAAAAAATAAATTAATTTTCTCAAATTTTTGATTCTAAAACATGGAGGTTGAATATGATGTGTCAAATAAATGTACTTTTGCTTAACTGAAATCACTGAGGTGTGATTTTCATCTTTTATATTTTAATGTTTGTGAAGCAGAAGTCTAGAAGTTGTAGTTTATTCAAGAACTATGGGTTTTATTTTTATAATACATGACCCTACAACTTTTTTGTTTTTATTTTTATCAGCATCACTAATCTTTATAGTATGCTGACTACTGTTCACATGAATTTTCCATATAACTTATCTCAAGAATTTATGTTCAAGCACGTGCTTTCTCCAATTCTCCTATCCTCACCGGAGAGGCTCAGAGGAAGATGAAGACAGTCAACTTGATTTCCAAAGTTTGCTAATTTTTTTATATTGCTAGAGAGCCCTCAAGTTCAATAAATATAATCAATTGTTTGGTTTCCCAGAGTATTAAACTTCTAATGCTTTTATATTTGTTTTATAATTCAAATTTTGTTACAAGTATATTAAACTTATGCGCCAAAATGAAAATACCTTTTTAGGTGTATATTTTTCAATAGGCTCAACAGTTGCATGACCATAATCTTTAATGATGTCAGCCACACTAGTGCAAGCTTGAGCAACCACTTCCTTGTCATCATCTTCAACCATACAAACTACAAAAAGAAAAATAGTAAAACAAAATATGACAGTTTAAAAAAGACAACATTCTAAAAAATATTCTACTTATATTTTAAAGAGATGATAGCCTGAAGACTAACATCTTCATCAAAATATCCAGGATGTTTAACCAAAATTCTTAGCATCTTCTCCAAATAAATTACAAAGATTCAAGCATAACTATTATTTCTTTCTTTCTTCCCTTTCTTTGGGAAAGGTGTAACCAGATTCAAATTAAAGCAATTAGGTCAAAGGATACGGAGCAAAACAAGTCTTTGTGTGCTGTGCAAATAGGCCGAGGGCTTGGGTTGCAGCAGCCTTGTCATCCGATACACCGGTTGTAATACTTATATTTTGAACTCTTGGCTCATCATGAGCTTCATCGTTTGATGAAACTCCTCTAAATCCATTAGCAATTTCATCATCACGCTCATCAATGTCAACTGCAAAGCCATCATCAAGGTTTCAGGAAGAAAATGCTGGAGGCATAACATGACGAAGATACTGTTTACCAATGTCAACTGTAGAGCCATCATCAAGGTTTCATGAATGCCTGTTCTGTCGTAGAAGCTATAGAACCAATGGTAGACTGCAAGGACATCCAACAGAAAATATAAATTTAAGGACTAAAACAATAAACCAATAACTGATTTATTATGATCATGACAATCTTTATAGAAAACTGAATCTTCCTCATACCATGCATGTTTCCAGCAAAACTCAAGAACTATTTTGGAGAGCTGTGAACAGTCTTCCCATTAAAGAATCAAGGAAACAAAGGATTTCTTCACCCATGTTCTCGCAGAAAGCAGCCAAAGCATAGTATGACGTTTCCTACATGAATTAAATTGAATGCTCAGATAACATGCAGAGAATCTGTTCACTTTTTTAGTTTTGCTAGTAGCATCTAAGTTAATATTCTACTGCATTGAAAAGCCATTCTCTTCTCCAGTGTGTACCTTTACTTCATCAGATGCATCCTCAAGAGCATTTAAAATGCAAGGAAGAACACTCTCATAAAGGGATATAATTTCAGGCTGCCAAGTTAAACAACTATAACAGCAAGGGAATAAAAAGTTGAGGAAATAATCTTCATGATCCTAACCAACCTGATGACATGTGTTAGAGTCTAAATTTTGACTTGAGCAAACCTTAATGGGAAATTTACACTGTGGATTTGACTGAATCTCCAAGAAGAGGTGCAGGAGATTCTATCAACTCATCAAAAATTTCAGAAGAAATTATGGCAATATCTTCTTCTCCTGAGGCAAGGCACTGTCGTGATACATTCAAGATACTTGGAATGAACTCACGAAACTTAATCTGTACACATACAAATGTATATAGGTCAGACACAAAAATGAACTAAGAGAAAATGCAAAATATGAAGCTCTAGTTGAATCAGTAACATAAATTTACAAAGCAACTTGCAGAACCCAAAAATTACACATAAACCATAAATTACTGAGTTCATCATAGTTACTTGTCCCAAATGGATGTGATGTAATTGTAATCAAAACATAAAAGCTTAAAAACAATGATTACTTCCTATGATAAACAACTTCATGAAAAATCATGCAAAATATTACACAAAATATTCAATCTCTAAGACTATGTATTTGTAGCAATAAAGTAACTTGTTCCAAAACTTGCAGAATGTAGATTACCCCTAAACCACTCATTAATAGACTATGTATTTGTACCAATAAAGTAACTCATTCCAATAGCTACTGGGAATTCAATAAACATAAAGCTCTAAAATGCTTAAGAAGCATCCAACAGACTCTGATGCTTAAGATTAGATGTGAACTTGTTCCTGGTACAATTGAATTTTTTTATTATATATTTCTTCCTTTGCTCCTCTTTAAGGAGGTTCTAAACCAAGAGTTGGTTGTAGCAAATTAATGCTCAGCAACATGTCACGAATTATGAACTTATTACAACCAAAAGTAAAATTTCAAAAGCATTCTAAGTAAAATTTTTAATACTCAATTCACCCCCCCTCTTGTGTAGTTGAGCCACTTGGTTAACAAGTGGTATCAGAGCTTGACTCTTGGTTAATAGAGCTTAATAGCTTCAACAGATTAAGATGGCCTCTATCTCATATAACTTGATTCCTGAGGCTGGTGGTACAAATTGACCTCTTGCTTTTAATGGGGAAGGTTATGCTTTTTGGAAAGAAAGGATGAAAATTTTTGTGCAATCAATTGATTTAAAAATATAGAATGCTATTGAAAATGGTCCTTTTATACCTATGCATACTGTTGATGATAAACAAGTTGAAAAACCCATGGATGATTGGACTAGTGAAGAAGAAAAGAAAGTGCAATATAATTACAAAGTAAAAATCCTATTACTCTTGCCTTAGGTCCCAATGAATTCTTTAGAGTATTAACATGTAAATCTGCCAAGAATATGTGGGATACCCTTCAAATAACCCATGAAGGAACTAGCGATGTTAAGGATTCTAAGATTAGTACATTAACAAGCCAATATGAAAGCTTTAGAATGAATTCTGGTGAAACTATCTTAGAACTACAAAAGAGATTTACTTTAATCATTAATCATCTTATTACTCTTGGCAAATCTTATTCTAACAAAGAGCTTATTCATAAAGTGTTGAAAAGTCTTACTAGGGAATGACAACTTCTTGTCACCGCTATCAAACAATCACCAAATATAAATGATATGTCCCTTGCTACATTGTTTGGTAAGTTACAAGAACAAGAACATGAGTTAAAAGTTTTAAAATATGCGGAGGAAGAAGAAAAAGCCTCCATGAAGAAAGGGCTAGCTCTCTAGGCCACCTCAATTGATGATGAAGAATCCGATAATGACCTTGACGAAGATGAAGAGATAGGACTATTCATGAAGTGTTTTGGAAAACTCATGAGGAACAAATGTTTCTAAAAGAGCTAGGACTATTCTAATTCCCAAAACCGAATTGAGCTAATGCTAAAAACAAGTTCAAATGTCACTTTCTTGCTTAGAGAAAACAATGCAACCTTCTTCCAAAGAGAATGGAAGGATGATGTTCAAAACTTTTTGACAAATTTTCTTCTATACAAGCAATATGTAAACCGAATTATGATGTATTCCTATTATTCATTCACAAACAAAATTAACCTAGAAAGAAAAACTAAGAATGAACACTAACAAGCTTAAAAATGAGATGACCTTTTGGAGAGTCTTAAGATGAGACCTCCTAACAACACAAGAATGGAACCTTTGAGAGATTAATCAAGATACTTGAACTAATCCCTACCACACAGCAATGCACTTCTAACAATGGTAAATCAACACAAAAACCTAGAACACTAGACAAAGGTTCCACATGGCACAACTAACTCCTATTTTGGCTCTAACTACCAACTAACAACTAACAAACTTCTAACAACTAAAGTAACAACTTCTAACCGAATTCCTAATGTGCCAATCTGATATTTTAGACTCTCACACAAAACCAAACCAAAATGGAAAAGACAAGATGCAAGAAATTAAAGCAAGGAAAGAACTATCACAAGAACTCAAAAGAACAACAACTTTTTATGAGTTTTATACTTTATCATGGCATGAACAAGGCAAATCTATGGTATGAAAACAAAATTCCAGCCAACAATTGAAAGGCAAAACCGAATTCTATAAGAAGAAGAAGATTAGAGAAGAACCTCCCAAGCTTATCTGATACCAAATGATGTAGGATCTTCTCCTAACCACTTGAAGAAGGGTGGATCTAGGGATCTTCTCTTCTTCTAACCTCCACAAGCCGTTGTTGAGGATCTTGGCCCTTGGAAACTAAAATGAAAAATGAAGGAAAGACTCAAGAATTAACAAAATTGAAGGTGGAAAAGAGCATCGAAAAGGTGGAATTGGAAAGGAGAAAAGAGAAGGATGGAAGATGGAATAGAGGTTAATGGGAGGCCACTCCTAGAAGGAGATAACTCCTCTAACTCGCCACCAAGAGGAAGGAATCCCCTTGGATAAGCGCTTGCTAGAGCTCACTCTAACCTAGAGAGAAGGGAGAGCTTCTCTCACTAAAAACTCACTTTGAAAGTGTAAAATCTCAAATGGCATTAATTGTGTCAAAAATACAAAATGAGAGCTCCTTATATAGGCCTCCACAAATTCGACCAAGGAGGAGCTACTTAGGCTTGGTCCATTGATCCAAGGCCCATAAGGAGAAAGGGAGAGGAATATGGCCTATACATGGCCTAAAAATGAAGTACATGGCCCTAAAGTGGCCCATTTGACCTTGCAAGGTCCAAATAAACCCTAAAAGCCTAAAGAATTTAACTAAGAAGTATATTACAAGTAAAATGTGAATAGATTCTCAAGGAGTCTTCATTGGGCTTGGGCCCACTCAAAGAGAGGAAGGAGGATAAGGCTTGATGGATGCTCTCTTTGGCCTTTTTGGTCTTGGCCCTTGTGAAAGAACCTTTGTAAGCTTCAAGTCCTTTCTCTATGGTAGTGTGAGGGTCCTCCCTAAGTGTGTCCTCATTAATAAACCATAAACCATAAACTGTAATCTTCAAACAATAAACCTAAAACCCTAAACCCTAAACCCTAATTCCTAAACCCTAAACTATAAACCATAAACCCTAAACCATAAACCTCAAACCTTAAACCCTAAACCATAGACCCCAAACCCCAAACCCCAAACCTCACACCCTAAACCCTAAAAACTAAATCATACACCCAAAACCCCAACCCTTAAACCCTAAACCCTAAACCATTAACCCTAAAACCTAAACCTTAATCTTTAAACAATAAACCCTAATCCCTAAACCCTAAACCCCAAACCCTAAACCCTAAACCTGAAATCCTAACCGCTCAACCATAAACCCTAAACCCAAACCACTAAACCCTAAATCCAAAATCCCAACCCTTAAAAACTAAACCCTAAAACTTAAACACTTAAAACCAACCCTAAACCTTGAACCATAAACCCTAAACCCGAACCACTAAACCTTAAACTCTAAATCCTAAACCATAAACCATAAACCCTAAACCATAATCTTCAAACAATAAACCCTAATCTCCAAACCCTACACCCTAATCCCCAAACCCTAAACGATAAACCCCAAACCCTAAACCCTAAACCGTAAACCCTAAACCCTAAACCCTAACCCTAAACCCCAAACTATAAACCCTAAACTCTAAACCATAAACCCTAACCCCTACACCTCAACCGCTAAACCCTAAACCATAAATAGTAAACCATAAACATTAATCTTCCAATAATAAACCGTAATCTCTAAACCCTAAACCCTAATCCCTAAACCCTAAACTATAAACCCTAAACCCTAAACCCTAAACCTTAAACCCTAAACCCAAACCCCAAACCCTAAACCCCCAACCCCAAGCCATAAAGACTAAACCCTATACCCAAAACTCTAACCCATAAACCCTGACCCCTAAAGTGTAAACCCTAATCTTTAAACAATCAACCCTAATCCCTAAACCCTAAACTATAAACGCTAAACCATAAACTATAAACGCTAAACCCTAAACCATGAACCCCAACCCTAAACCTAAACCCCAAACCGTAAACCCTAAACCAAAAACCCCAACCCCTAAACCCCAACCCCTAAACCCTCAATCCAAAACCCTAAACCCTAACCACTAAAACCTTAAATCCAAAACACCAACCCAATACATTGAACCATAAACCCTATGCCCTAAACCCTAAACGGTAACCCCTAAACCCTAAACCCCAAACCCCAAACCCAAACCCATAGACCCCAAACCGTAAAGCATTAACCCTAAACCCTAAATTGTTACCCCTAAACCCCAAACCCTAAACCCTAAACCATAAACCCTAAACCCCAAACCCAAACCATAAACCCTAAACCCTAAATGACAACCTCTAAACGCTAAACCCTAACCCCTAACCCCTAAAACCCTAAACCTTAAACCATAAACCTTAAACCCTAAACCCTAAACCCCATACCCTAAACCCTAAAAGCTAAACCCTAAACCCTAAACCCTAAACCCTAAACCCTAAACCATAAACCCTAAACCTAAACCCTAAACCCTAAACCCTAAACCCTAACCCCAAACCCTAACCCCTAAATCCTAACCCATAATCATTAACCATAAACCTTAAACCTTAATCTTCCAACAAAAACCCTAATCCCTAAACCCTAAACTATAAACGCTAAATCCTAAACCATAAACCCAAACCCTAAACCCTAAACCCCAAACCATAAACCTTAAACCTTAAACCTTAAACCCCAACCCTAAACCCCAAACCCTAAACCTTAAACCCTAAACCCAAAACCCCAACCCTGAACCCTAAACCTTAAACCCTAATCATTAAACCCTAAATCCGAAACCGTAAACCCTAAGCACTAAAACCTTATCTTCTAAACATCAACCCTAAACATTAAACCATGAACCCTAAACCCTTAACCATAAACGGTAACCCCTAAACCCTAAACCCCAAACCCCAATCTAAACCCATAGACCCAAAACCGTAAACTGTAAACCCTAAACCTTTAACCCTAAACCCTGAACCCTAAACCCTAAACCATAAACCTTAAACTGTAAACCCTAAACCCTAAACAACAAACCTTAAACGCTAAACCCTAACCCCTAACCCCTACAACCCTAAACCTTAAACCCTAAACCCTAAACTTTAAACCCTAAACCCCAAACCCTAAAAGCAAAACCCTAAATCCTAAACCCTAAACCCTAAACCCCAAACTCTAAACCCCAAACCCTAAACCTAAACCCCAAACCCTAAACCCTAATCCGTAAACCCCAACCCCTAAACCTAAACCGATAATCGTTAAACCCTAAATCCTAAACCATAAACCATCAACCATAAACCCTAAACCCTAATCTTCAAACAATAAACCCTAATCTCTAAACCCTACACCCTTGTCCCTAAACCTAAACGATAAACCCTAAACCCTAAACCCTAAACCATAAACCCCAAACCCTAAACACTAAACATTAATCTTTAAACATTAAACCCTAATCTCTAAACCCTAAACCCTAAACCATAAACCCCAAACCCTTAACCCTAACCCTAAACACTAAATCCTATACCCCAAACCCCAACCCCTAAACCCTGAACCCTAAACCATTAACCATTAACCCTAAACCCTAATCTTTAAACAATAAACCCTAATCCCTAAACCCTAAACTATAAACCCTAAACCCTAAACCTAAAACCATAACCCTAAACCCTAAACCCTAAACCCCCACGCCTAAACCCCAAATCCAAAACCAAACCCCTAAGCACTAAGCCCTACACCTTAAACCCTAAACACCAACCCTAAACCTTGAACCATAAACATGAAACCCTTAACCCCAAACCCTAAACCCCAAACCCTAAACCATAAACCCTAAACCCTAAACCTTAAACCCAAAACCCCAACCCCTAAATCATAAATCCTAAACCCTAAACCCTAAACCCTAAATCCAAAACCCCAACCCCTAAGCACTAAACCTTAAACCCTATACACCAACCCTAAATCTTAAACCATGAACACTAATCCCTTAACCCCAAACGCTAACACCTAACCTTAAACCCCAAACCCTAAACCCCAAACCCTAAACCCTAAACTGCTACCCCTAAACTCTAAACTCTAAACCCCCATCCGTAAACCCTAAACATTAAAAGATAAACCCTAAACGCTACATCCTAACCCCTAACCATTAAAACCCTAAACCTTAAACCCTACACCCTAAACCCTAAACCCTAAACCCTAAAAGCTAAACCATAAACCCTAAACCTTAAACCCCAAACTCTAAACCCTGAATCCTAATCCTTAAACTATAAACCCTAAACCCTAAACCCTAAACCCTAAATCGTAAACCCCAACCCCTAAACCCGAACCGCTAAACCTTAAACCCTAAATCCTAAACCATAAAGCATAAACCATAAATCGTAAACCCTAGTCTTTAAATAATAAACCCTAATCTCTAAACCATATACCCTGATCCCTAAACCCTAAACAATAAACCCTAAACCTTAAACCATAAACCCTAAACCCCAAACCCCAAACCCTAAACACCAAACCCCCAATCTTCTTTAGGACATGCTTGATATCTTGCACATATACATACAACAAACATAATATTGGGCCTACTCATAGTTAAGTAAAGTAAGAATCGAATCATACCTCGATATTTTGTTATCTCATGGGTGTTGCTATTTCGTTTGCTTTATCCATTTCAAATCTTTTAAGAAGTTTCTTATAATATTTTGATTGATTTATAAAAGTCCCTTCTGTGGTTTGCTTAATTTGTAGTCGAAGGAAGAATGTAAGTTCTCCCATCATGGATATTTCAAATTCATTCATAATCTTGGCAAACTCTTGACAAAGAAGTTCGTTAGTAGCACTAAATATTATATCGTCGACGTAAACTTGTACTAAGAGAATGTCATTATTTTTACGTTTTATAAACAGTGTAGCATTAACCTTTCCTCTTTCAAAATTGTTTTCTAAAAGAAATTTGCTAAGCCTTTCATACCAAGCTCTTGGAGCTTGTTTCAATCCGTATAAAGCTTTTCTCAATTTAAAAACATGATTTGGAAATTTGTGGTTTTCAAAACTAGGAGGTTGATCTACATAAACTTCTTCTTGAATATGACCGTTTAGAAAAGAACTTTTGACATCCATTTGATACAGTTTAAAATCCATACAACAAATCTAATAACAATCTTATGGCTTCTAGTCTAGCTACGGGTGCATATGTTTCCTCATAATCTATGCCTTCTTCTTGATTATAGCCTTTTGCAACTAGCCTAGCTTTATTTCTTGTCATTATTTCATTTTCATTTAGCTTATTTCTAAAATCCCATTTAGTACCTATTTCTAAAATCCCATTGGGTCTTGGCATAAGTTCTCAAACTTGGTTTCTTTCAAATTGATTTAACTCTTCTTGCATAGCCAATATCCAATATTCATCAATAATAGCCTCATTAATAAATTTAGGTTTAATTTGTGATACAAAGGCTAGGTGATTACATGCATTTCTAATGGTATTACGAGTACTTACACCTTTTGTTATTTCACCTATGACATTGTCCAAGGGATGATCCTTTAAGGTAATCCACTCTTTTTATTGAGGTTCCTCATTTTGTGTTGTATCTTCTTCATTATTGACTTCTTTTTTATCATCCAAGTTCATTTCTTGGAAGGTACCTATAAGATCATCAACTTCCTTTCTCGGAGGATTTTGGTTAAGTTCATCAAATTTGACATGTATAGACTCTTTATTTGTACAAGTTCATTTGTTAAAGAGTCGATATGCTTTACTAGTAGATGAATAATCTAAGAATATTGCTTCATTAGATTTTGTATCGAATTTACCGAGATTATCCTTTCCATTGTTTAAAATAAAGCATTTGCATCCAAACATGTGAAAATAAGAAATATTTGGCTTTCTTCTTTTGTAAAGCTCATAAGGGTTTTCTTTAAAATAGGCCTAATCAAACATCTATTCATTACATGACAAGCGGTATTTACCACATCAGCCTAAAAATGATTCGCAATGTTATTTTCATTCAACATAGTTTTTGCGAGCTCCACTAAAGATCGATTTTTCCTTTCAACTACTCCATTTTGCTGTGGAGTTTTAGAAGCCGAAAAATTATGTTCAATTCCAAATTTTTCACAAAATTTTTCAAAAGGTTGATTTTCAAATTCTCCCCATGATTGGTTTGAATGGATGCGATTTTTAGATTTCGTTCATTTTGGATAATCTTGGCAAGTTTCTTAAATGCTTGATATGCTTCATGTTTGTGAGTAAGAAATAATGTCCATGTATATCTAGAATAATTGTCCACAATCACAAGACCATAATAATTTCCACCAAAACTTTTAACCTTGGAAGGTCCAAATAAATCCATATGTAAAAGTTGTAAAGGTCTATTTGTTGAAACAACATTTTTTGCTTGAAAAGAAACCTTTACTTGTTTTCCTTTTTGACATGTGTCATAAAAATTGTTTTCAAATTTCAACTTTGGTAAACCAATTACTAAATCTTTTGAAACAAGTTTGTTTAAATGATCTGTATGAATGTGAGCAATTCTTCTATGTCATAGCCATGATTCATCTTCTTTAGTTATGAAGCATTGTAGATCATTTGAATAAGACAATCAAGATTAATCATATAGATATTATCGATTCTTTGACCAACGAATTTTATTTCCTTGTTTAGTTTATTTTCAATTATACAGCAATTTGATTCAAAAACAATTTCATAGCCTTTATAACATAATTGTCTAATACTGAGCAAGTTATGTTTAAGTCCTTCAACATATAATACATCATTTATAGAAGTAGGGGTGTTTTTACCAACATTTTCGATTCCTAGAATTCTTCCCTTCGTGTTGTCTCCATATGTAAAAAATCCTTTATTTCGTGGAGTAAATGATATAAAATTACTTTTATCTCCCATCATGTGTTTAGAACACCCACTATCCAATTACCAATAGGTGTTACTTGCTTTAGAACATACCTAAAAAACAAGTCAAGTTAAAGAGCTTGGTACCCATTTTATGTTAGGTCCATGTAGTTAGTTTATGAAAATGTTTTTAGGAACCCATACTTTTCTTACAACCTTTGGCCCTAATTTTGTAACATTACAATTAGATGCACTATGTCCTTTAAAACTACAGTGATTACATCTCATGAAAGGTGATGCAGTTTTACTAGGCGGTATAAAGAAATTTTATAATTCTTTTGTTTCTTACAGGCATTAAAACCTAATCCCGTTTTATAAAAAATGCAACGTTGTTTTCCAAGTAAAACATTTAAATTGTCTCTACCATTTGTAAATTTTTCTAAAGTTCTATTCAAGTCTAAAACCTTAGTTTCTAGAATGTCACATTTCTTTGCAAATTCACAAGGTTTAGTCTTAGAGCATGCTTGAACATTTACTATTTCCTTTTTCAAAATTTCATTTTCTTTACCAAGTTCTACAAGATGCATTTCAAGAGTATCAATAGTTTTCGTAGATAACTTATACTTGTTTGAGATTTTGACAAATTTTCATACAATTCTTCAAAGGCATCAAGTAATTCATCTCTATCTAAGTCATGGAAATTTACCTCATCATTTTCATCTTGATGGTTGGACATGAGGCAGAGGTTTGCTTCTTCATAGTCTGATTCGTCTGAGCTACTTACTTCATTTTCATCCCATGCGATATATGCTCTTCTCTTCCCTTTTCTTTCTTTGTTTTTCTTCTTTAAGTTTGGGTAATTCGCCTTAAAGTGTCCTTCATTTCCATATTCGAAACAAGTTGGTGAGGAATTATTTTCTTTAGAGATAGGTTTCTTACCTTTATGTGTAAAGCTCTTTTGGAAGCATTTGTTCCTCATAAGTTTTCCAAAACGCTTCACGAATAGTCCTAGCTCTTCCTCTTCGTCAAGGTCACTATCGGATTCTTCATCATCAATTGAGCTGGCCTTGAGAGCTAGCCCTTTCTTCTTGGAGGCTTTTTCTTCTTCCTCCGCATGTTTCAAATCTTTTAACTCTTGTTCTTGTTTTGTAACTTACCAAACAATGTAGCAAGGGACATATCATTTATATTTGGTGATTGTTTGATAGCGGTGACAAGAGGTTACCATTCCCTAGTAAGACTTTTCAACACTTTGTGAATAAGCTCTTGTTAGAGTAAGATTTGCTAAGAGTAATAAGATGATTAATGATTAAAGTAAATCTCTTTTGTAGTTCTAAGATAGTTTCACCAGAATTCATTCTAAAGCTTTCATATTGGCTTGTTAATGTACTAATCTTAGAATCCTTAACATCGCTAGTTCCTTCATGAGTTATTTGAAGGGTATCCCACATATCCTTGGTAGATTTACATGTTACTACTCTAAAGAATTCACCGGGACCTAAGGCAAGAGTAATAAGATTTTTTACTTTATAATTATATTGCACTTTCTTTTCTTCTTCACTAGTCCAATCATCCATGGGGTTTTCAACTTGTTTATCATTAACAGTATGCATAGGTATAAAAGGACCATTTTTAATAGCATTCCATATTTTCAAATCAATTGATTGCATAAAAATTTTCATCCTTTCTTTTCAAAAAGCATAACCTTTCTCATTAAAAGCAGGAGGTCGATTTGTAGCGCCACCCTCGGGAATCATGCTATATAAGATAGAGGCCATCTTAATCTCTTGAAGCTGTTAAGCTCTGATACCACTTGTTAACCATGTGGCCTCAATTACTCAAGAGGTGGGTGAATTAAGTATTGAAAATTTTATTTGGAATATTTTTGAAATTGATTCTTTAATAAATATACTTAATGAAGACGGTAAATTTAATCACAAATAATAACAATTTATACATAAGGCAAATCAAACATTGAGTATATGACTAGTAAATTCACTTAACAAATTTAAGTAATGTTCAAGAGAACAAGTAATGATATCAAATTAACCACCACACTATTTTCAGTACTTAGCAAAAATAATGATTAATTTCAAAACAATTTATTCAAGAATATTACTTAAATAATTTCAATAATTTTATTTAAATAATTTACAAATTTATATCAAGTTAATAATATATGCACTTAATTTTAACAAGCAACTTAATTTACAAAAAGGAATTTTAAACAATTAAAATATAAGCACAAATATTTAGCAAGTAATTTATGTGCACAAATTTAAATGAGTTTATGTGCACAAACCCTAAACCCTAAACCCCAAACCCCAAACCTTAAACCCTAAACCCTAAAACCTAAATCCTAACCCTAACCCTTAAACCTACACCATAAACCCTAAAACCCTGAACCCCCAACCCTAAACAGTAAACCACAAACCCCAACACTAAACCTTAAACCCTAAATCCTACACCATAAACCACAAACCCTAAATCCTAACCATTAAACCCTAAACCCTAAAGCCTAAAGCCTCAACCCTAACCCCTAAACCCTAAACCCTAAACCCTAAACCCTAAACCCTAAACCCTAAAACTCTTCCCCTAAACTCAAAACTCCAAACCTCAAACCATAAACCCTAAACCCTAAACTATAAACCCTAAACCCTAAACCCTTACCCCTAAATAATAAACCCTAAACCCTAAATTCTAAACCCCTAATGCTAAACTCTAACCACTAAAACCCTAACCCCTAAACCCCTAAACCCTAACCCATAACCCCTAAACTCTAAACCCTAAAACCCAAGCCCTAAACCCTAAACTCCAAACCCTACAGCATCAACCACAAACCCTAAACCGTAAACCCTAAACCCTAACCCTAAACCCTAAACCCTAAACCCAAACCCCAAACCCTAAACCTTAAACACTAAACCCTAAACCATACACCCTAAACCCTAAACCCTAAACCCTAAACCCTAAACCTTAAACACTAAACCCTAAACCATACACCCTAAACCCCAAACCCCAAACCCTAAACCCTACAACCTAAACCCTAAACCATTAACCTTAAACCATAAACCCTAAACCACACACTCTAAACCCTTAACTCTAAACTTTAAACTCTAAACCCTAAACCTTAAATCATAAACCCTAACCCGTAAACCATAACCACTAAACCCTAAACCATAGCCGTTAAACCCTAAACCCTAACCCCAAACCCAAGCCCTAAACCTTAAACCCTACACAACAAACCCTAACCCCTAAACCCTAAACCCTAAATCTCTGACCCAAAACCCAAAATCCTAAACCCTAAACCCTAATCCCTAAACCCTAAAGACCAAACCCTAAACCCTAAACCACAAACACTAAACCATAAACCATAAACCCTAACACCCAAAACGCTAAACAATAAACCCTAAACCCTAAACCCTAAACCCTAAACCATACACCCTAAACCCTAAACCCCAAACCCTAAACCCCAAACCCTAAACCCTAAACCCCAAACCCCAAACCATAAATACTCAACACTAAACAACAAACTTGAAACCCAAAACCCTAAACCACAAACCCTAAACCATAAACCCTAAACCCCAAACCCCAAACAGTAAACCCCAAACTATAAACCCCAAACCCTAAACCCTAAACCCTAAACCATAAACCATAAACCATAAACCCTAACCCCTAAACCCTAAACCCTAAACCCTAAACATTAACCCCAAACTCCAAACCCTAAACCCCAAGCCCCAAACCCCAAACCATAAACCCTAAATAATAAACCACAAACCCTTAACCCTAAACCCAAAATTCCAAACCATAAATCCTAAACCATAAACCCTAAACCATAAACCATAAACTCTAAACCTCAAACCCCAAACCCTAAACCCTAAAATCTAAACTCCAATCCCTAAACCCTAGCCCCTAACCCCTAAACCCTAAAAAACTAAACATTAAACCCAACACCCCAAACCCCAAACCCTAAACCCTAAACCCTAAACCCTAAACCCTAAACCACAAACCCTAAACCATAAACCCTAAATACTAAACCCCAAACCCCAAACCCTAAACCTTAAACCCTAAACCATAAACCATAAACCCTATACCCTAAACCTAAACTCTAACCCTAAACCCCAAATCCCAACCCCAAACCATAAACCCTAATTCCTAACCACAAACCCTAAACCCTAAACCCCAAACCCCAAACCTTAAACCCTAAACCCTAAAACCTAAATCCTAACCCTAACCCTTAAACCTACACCCTAAACCCTGAACCCCCAACCCTAAATAGTAAACCACAAACCCCCAACACTAAACCCTAAACACTAAACCCTAAACCCTAAATCATAAACCATAAACCACAAACCCTAAATCCTAACCATTAAACCCTAAACCCTAAAGCCTAAAGCCTAAAGCCTAAAGCCCCAACCCTAACCCCTAAACCCTAAACCCTAAACCCTAAACCCTAAAACTCTTCCCCTAAACTCAAAACTCCAAACCTCAAACCATAAACCCTAAACCCTAAACAATAAACCCTAAACCCTCAATTTTAAACCCCTAATACTAAACTCTAACCACTAAAACCCTAACCCCTAAACCCCTAAACCCTAACCCATAACCCCTAAACTCTAAACCCTAAAACCCAAGCCCTAAACCCTAAACTTCAAACCCTACAACATAAACCACAAACCCTAAACCGTAAACCCTAAACCCTAACCCTAAACCCAAACCCCAAACCCTAAACATTAAACACTAAACCCTAAACCATACACCCTAAACCCTAAACCCTAAACCCGAAACCCTAAACCCTAAACCTTAAACACTAAACCCTAAACCATACACCCTAAACCCCAAACCCCAAACCCTAAACCCTACAACCTAAACCCTAAACCATTAACCTTAAACCCTAAACCCTAAACCACACACTCTAAACCCTTAACCCTAAACTTTAAACTCTAAACCCTAAACCCTAAATCATAAACCCTAACCCTTAAACCCTAACCACTAAACCCTAAACCATAGCCGTTAAACCCTAAACCCTAACCCTAAACTATAAACCCTACACCATAAACCATAAACCATAAACTCTAATCCCTAAACCACAAACTTTAAACCCTATACCCCAAACCCTTTGCCCTAAACCCTAAACCCTAAAACCTAAAACCTAAACCCTAACCCCAAACCCAAACCCTAAACCTTAAACCCTCCACAACAAACCCTAACCCCTAACCCCTAAACCCTAAACCCTATACCCTAAACCTCTAACCCTAAACCCAAAATCCTAAACCCTAAACCCTAATCCCTAAACCCTAAAGCCCAAACCCTAAACCCTAAACCACAAACACAAAACCCTAAACCATAAACCCTAACATCCAAAATGCTAAACCATAAACCCTAAACCCTAAACCCAAACCCTAAACCATACACCCTAAACCCTAAACCCCAAACCCTAAACCCCAAACCCCAAACCATAAATACTCAACACTAAACAACAAACCTGAAACCCAAAACCCTAAACCACAAACCCTAAACCCTAAACCCTAAACCCCAAACCCCAAACAGTAAACCCCAAACTATAAACCCCAAACCCTAAACCCTAAACCATAAACCATAAACCATAAACCATAAACCCTAACCCCTAAACCCTAAACATTAACCCCAAACTCCAAACCCTAAACCCCAAGCCGCAAACCCCAAACCATAAACCCTAAACAGTAAACCACAAACCCTTAACCCTAAACCCAAAACCCAAAACTCCAAACCATAAATCCTAAACCATAAACCCTAAACCATAAACCATAAACTCTAAACCCCAAACCCTAAACCCTAAAATCTAAACTCCAATGCCTAAACCCTAACCCCTAACCCCTAAACCCAAAAAAACTAAACATTAAACAAACACCCCAAACCCCAAACCCCAAACCCTAAACCCTAAACCCTAAACCCTAAACCACAAACCCTAAACCATAAACCCTAAATACTAAACCCCAAACCCAAACCCCAAACCTTAGTCCCTAAACTATAAACTATAAACCCTATACCCTAAACCTAAACTCTAGCCCTAAACCCTAAATTCCAACCCCAAACCATAAACCCTAATTCCTAACCACAAACCCTAAACCCTAAACCCCAAACCCCAAACTTTAAACCCTAAACCCTAAAACCTAAATCCTAACCCTAACCCTTAAACCTATACCCTAAACCCTAAAACCCTAAACCCTGAACCCCAACCCTAAATAGTAAACCACAAACCCCCAACACTAAACCCTGAACACTAAACCCTAAACCCTAAATCCTAAACCATAAACCACAAACCCTAAATCCTAACCATTAAACCCTAAAGCCTAAAGCCTAAAGCCTAAAGCCTAAAGCCCCAACCCTAACCCCTAAACCCTAAACCCTAAATCCTAACCCTAAACCCTAAAACTCTTCCCCTAAACTCAAAACTCCAAACCTCAAACCATAAACCCTAAACCCTAAACTATAAACCCTAAACCCTAAACCCTTACCCCTAAACCCTTACCCCTAAACAATAAACCCTAAACCCTAAATTCTAAACCCCTAATGCTAAACTCTAACCACTAAAACCCTAACCCCTAAACCCCTAAACCCTAACCCATAACCCCTAAACTCAAAACCCTAAAACCCAAGCCCTAAACCCTAAACTCCAAACCCCACAGCATAAACCACAAACCCTAAACCGTAAACCCTAAACCCTAACCCTAAACCCTAAACCCAAACCCCAAACCCTAAACCATACACCCTAAACCCTAAACCCTAAACCCAAAACCTAAACCCTAAATCTTAAACACTAAACCCTAAACCATACACCCTAAACCCCAAACCCCAAACCCTAAACCCTACAACCTAAACCCTAAACCATTAACCTTAAACCCTAAACCCTAAACCACACACTCTAAACCATTAACCCTAAACTTTAAACTCTAAACCCTAAACCCTAAATCATAAACCCTAACCCTTAAACCCTAACCACTAAACCCTAAACCATAGCCGTTAAACCCTAAACCCTAACCCTAAACTATAAACCCTACACCATAAACCATAAACCATAAACTCTAATCTCTAAACCATAAACTTTAAACCCTATACCCCAACCCCTTTACCCTAAACCCTAAACCTTAAAACCTAAAACCTAAACCCTAACCCCAAACCCAAGCCCTAAACCTTAAACCCTACACAATAAACCCTAACCCCTAAACCCTAAACCATAAACCCTAAATGTCTAACCCTAAACCCAAAATCCTAAACCCTAAACCCTAATCCCTAAACCCTAAAGCCCAAACCCTAAACCCTAAACCACAAACACTAAACCCTAAATCATAAACCCTAACACCCAAAACGCTAAACAATAAACCCTTGATGATCGTATCTTGATGGTTTGTTTTTGAGATATTGAAATGAAGAGTTCACTGAAAGAGAATCAAGTTTGTATAACATGAACTCAATGGAATGGATGTGCCAAGTTTAAACACAGAGGTTGTAGTACAGTATAGATGTCGTTCCACTGAGGAGGTGTGAGAATGAAAATCTTAGTCTTGAATTGATTTGGCAGAATGGTTTAGTTTTTTGTTTTGTTGTAAATGATGTTGATTAAGGAGACAGTAAACAACAGAGAGTAAAAATTACAAAAGATAATAGTAAATGGTGTTGAAAAAAAATCAGTTTTGTGAAACAGGGATTGGCTTCATCACATCTTCACCTTCTGTAAGCTGCATAAGTTTTTATATAAATAAATCAAAAAGATAATTTCTACGTCACAATCAAAGTCATTTGTATTGATCCCTCAACTACAAAATTCATAAGAATGATTTCAAACCGCTGATCCCTCAGTCACTTTGAAATCATCCCAACATTATCGATTGATTGTTTTGACGTTTGTTGCGTTAGACGCCATCCCTGGCTACCTACTCACAACAAGTATTTCTTTCAGATCTACTTTCAAAAGTCACTTCCCAGCATACTTGAGAAAACTTAAAACAAGAAAATAGTGATTAAGTACTTTCAGGCATTAAACGCAGAAGAAAATATAGAAACTTATCAAATCTCATTACTAAATAAAAACTTATAACAACATTACTTCAGTGTTGAATGGATTACAGCCAATCCCATAAGGGAGATTTAGCTACTCATGCCTTGCATTTTCACCATCAAAAGAGTGAATACAGAAAATAATGGAAAGTGTTAATGAAAAATACAGAGGATGAGATGCTGGATATGTTGTTTGCAGCTTGATTTATAGGAGTCAAGGTTCAGCTTCCCTTTCCCACTTGCGTAGAACCCATGCAGCATCTTTCAGAGACTTGCAGAAACACAAGAAGTTGGGTGAGTTGGCATCGCATCATTGGTGAATATTAAATTGGAAAATCCCATACTGCAGGAGTCACGCTTGAGCTTGGTGGTCACGCTCAAGCGTGAAGGGTTCTAATGCTGTTTGATGGTCTCTCGCTCAAGCTGAATTAACCACGCTCAAGCGTGGCCTTCCTCACGTTGCTCATGCTTACTTCTTCTCAGCTACGCTCAAGCGAGGTTTTGTCATCCATTAGTTACGCTCAAGCGTGTAAAGCACACGCTCAAGCGCTCTTCATGTGCGTGGTCACGCTCAAGCTTCATTTGGTCACGCTCAAGCGTGCTTCATGTGCAGGGTCACGCTCACGCTCACGCTTAATCCTCGCTTGGGCGCTCTCGAGCTCACGCTCAAGCGGCTCATCCCCACGCTTGAGCGTGAGAGGGGTCCTGATGCCTCTTTGTCTTCTTTAAGTCATGCTTACCATGCTTAATCCTCGCTTAAGCGTCTAGTATTCACGCTTAAGCGTGAAAGGTGCTTATGTTCTCCAACTTTCATGCTCAAGCTTGCTTACTTTGTCTTTCCTGCAACTTTCCAAAAGCTTTAACAAAACATTTCTTTTTATACAATGCTTAAAAGATTCATGCTCACTTCTTTCAATAATTCCTTAATTTAGCTTAAAGTCTTTACAAAATTGGTTCAAATGAGTCATGAAATCAATGCTTATTCAACACTTATCAAACTCTCCCCAACCTAGATTTTTGCTTGTCCTCAAGTAAAAAGAAGTTTGGAAAGGGAATCAAGCATTTCAGCAAAATTAGCTTCTGTACAGACAAAATTTTAAAAGACAATAATCTCAATTTATCTCAAGTAAATGATTTCCTTAATACCAATTCTTTGAAATGTACTGTACCATTAATTTGTTCATAATGCAGGTAACCAAATGCTATCAGAATAAGGAACTCTCATTATTTCTCACAGGTGGTTGTGTTTGCACATTCATCATGAGAACTGCCTAATTAACATTGCCGGTCATTTCTAATCACAATCCATTCATAAGATAAGTAAGGATCAAAAAGGTCTTTTCAATGTTGTAATGAGGCTGGGCTATCAAGAATTCTTGGTTTTTTCTTTGAGTTCAAAGTGCATGCATAAATAAAAAGAGCATATGTTCTAAAATTTTCCATAATTTTTTATGAGGCTTCTTTTTATGCTATTGAATTCTTCGCTTTTCTTTTTCTAGTTCTCTATTTTTGTTACATGTTGGAGAACTTTATTTCTTTTTCAGCCTCAGTTTCTCTTATCACCCTTTTTTGGAGAAATGTTCTATGCTCTTTTAAAATCTTTAAGCATGCTGGTAAGGTAAGATTTTATTTCTCATGCTTGGTTTAGGGTGTTTGAAAAAAAAATTTGGCTCAAAAATGGCTACAAAAATTAGGTTATATTCTTAAAGGTAGCTTTTTGGCTCTGAGTTTGTTTTATTTTTTTTTCAAAATTTTCCTTTATCATTTCCTTGCTTAATTTTTAAAAGAAGTGTTAATCAGAAAATCAGGCAATGCTTATTTGACGAATTCTCATGAGACTCTCAATGTTTAGATTTCTCACTTCTCACCAGGATATAAGGCTTACTTTCCTTATTCTAACAGAAGAGGGTTCCCGCATGTAAACAATAAAAAGTACATTCATTCCAATTCCTTGGTTCTTAATTCAGCCATTTTACCCTTTAACAATCAAGTTTATTGTCTAAAAAATATTCTGCTGCTTAGAAACTCTTCTTGTTCAAAAAGTAAAATCTTTGGTTGGGTTTTTCAAAAATGTTCAAAGTTTTAATCATCAAAACAGGAATAATCACAAGCAAATAATCACAAGCAAACAAGAATAATCACAAGCAATTCTAAAGTATGCTGCACTAAAGATAAAGTAAAGCTATAAATTGTCAATTTGAAATAAAACTAAGTAGCAATTTAAACTTCAAGAAATGAAAGCATTAAAAATTTTTCACTCTTCCTCAGATGAGTCCTCTTCTGTTCCCAGGTCTCTTTCTGGAGGTCCCTGTGTTGAAGTTCCTGGCCTATCCTGTGTAGTCTCACCTCCTCCCACAAAAGGAGGCCTGTCCCCAGGCCAAGCAAGTAGGGCCTCAAACTGGGCAGGTGGCATCCAAGGATTGTGTTGACCTGCAAGAATGCTGTGATAAAGGCCACTGTGAATGTGTAACAAACCTCTATGATGAGCGTTCTGCTGGGCCAGGAGGTGGCTATTTTGAATTTTCAGGATGTGAATGCCTTGTAAAATCAGAGTGGCTTCTGTGCTGAGGGGAGGATGGGCAGGTGCTGTGTTGAATGCTTGCTGTGCTGCTTGAGAGGCAGGTGGAGGGGGTACATCAGTTGCAGGAGGTACTGGATTACTGCAGTAACGCTCAATGAAGCGTTTGTCTATGGAAGGCCTAATTGGTTTGAGGTCTTGTACCTCAACACCATGAGCTCAACAAAAATCAGTGATAAAGGCAGGAAAATCGAGACTCCCTTTTACTTTTTGACCTGCCTGGGAATACTTCTGGTCAGAAATCACAAACTTGTGAATTTCATCAGAGAGTATTTGGGCTAGATCAATGGAGATGTCCTCTCTCAGAATGCAGTATAGCAAATAGCACCTACTAAAAATTAAATCAGAGACATGAGCGTTAGGTGCTATGTTAGCTAATAAGAAAGAAGTCCAAACTTGAGAAATAGAAGTCATGTCTTTTCTTAAAATTCTTAGTGGGTTTTCTCCTTGCCCCATTTGAAAGTGGTGTCCTGGAACACATATGGCTGCTTCAAGGTCATTAGTGGCAATGACTTGGTTCCTTGCAACCATGGCAGCATATTCGCATATTTCTCCCTCTCCTAGGGTCATAATGTTCCCCAAATAGAAATTGATTGTGTCCCTGTCATAGGAGAGCCAGATTCCCCTCACATAAGTTTTTCTTTCTCCTCCTCCATCTTTTGTCCAAGCATTCGCATAGAATTCTCTTACAACTTCTGGGTTATATTTCTCCCTTGGGTAACATATTTTTAACCAATTTCTCCTCCTTATGATTTGCAGGAAAGCATCACAATCTCCCAAAGCCAAGTCTACTTTTCGTTCGGGTATAAATGTCCAATTGGAGATGTCCTCATACCTTTTGCTCTTGTCTTTATTCCTAAATCTTGGAGCATTATCTTCGTCATTGGTGCGTGGTCTTTTGCCTTTATTTCTTTTGGAGCTTCTTGCTGGTGAAGTGGTGACAGGGGGGTTTGGTGCAATTTGCTTTGTTCTGGCCATCTGCAAGAAGGTTAAGAGTCATTTTGCACTCAAAATACTTCCTTTCAGGACTTTTGTCAAACATTCAGCATGCGTTAAAAGAATGTGAAACATAAAGGTGACATGCATTACAAAGAAAGTGAAACACAAGAGCAAAGCATTGACCTCCCTTTCTAAACAACCCAGAAAACAACCAAGCATAGATCATGGTATTCATTAGAAACAGGAAGAAAAGACTTCAACGTGTGTAAAAAGAAAGGTATCAATCCTCCCCAACACAGTAATCATATGCTGTTAATTAAAAAGAGGACAGTGCAGTAGTTACCTGGAAGAATCCGAGAGTGATAGAGAGAATGATTTGCAAAAGAAAAGTGTGACTTATGAGATGAGAGTGAAAAGACAATTATTGGAGAAGAAATGGCAGTTACAAAACTTAGAGAGTCAGGAGGTTGATGGACGGTTATGTGAGTAAGAGAGTGGGCAGTTTCAAAATTCTACATTTATTAGCATCAGGGGTCCGTTTTGTATTTCACGCTTGAGCGCTGGAGTGCCACGCTTGAGCGCAAGAGTGTCACGCTTGAGCACCGTATTACCACGCTTGAGCGTGATCAGCCTGGATGCAGAGTTATGCTTCCTCGCTCGGGCGAGAATGAAAATTTTATACACGCATGAGCGCATGTTTGTCACGCTTGAGCGCAGGGGTGTCGCGCTTGCGCGCAAGAGTATCACGCTTGAGCGTGATCGACCAACAGGGTGGGTTTTGTCTCGCTTAGGCGTTGTTACTTCCTCGCTTGAGCGTGTGGGCTTTGATTCAAAGTTTATTTTCCTCGCTCAAGCGTATGTTTGTTACGCTTTGAGCGTGAGACCCAAAATTTTCATACCTGATGCTTAATTTAATTTCTCGCTTGAGCGCAGGGGTCTTGCCTTGAGCGTGGTAGCTTCTGATTGATGTTCCAGGTCCTTTCGCTTAAGCGCAGAAGATCACGCTTAAGCGTGATCAGG
Organism: Clitoria ternatea; assembly: GCA_037962975.1. NCBI lineage: Eukaryota > Viridiplantae > Streptophyta > Magnoliopsida > Fabales > Fabaceae > Clitoria > Clitoria ternatea. The sequence goes on from CM075676.1 coordinate 62,823,578, forward strand.
TTTATTTTGTTGAAAATTTCTTTTGCAGAGGTGCCACGCTCAAGGCTTGATTCTTTCGCTTAAGCTTGATGTGGATGGTTTGGGACTTACCTTGGCTCGCTTGAGCGAGATTATCCATGCTTGAGCGAGGTGATTTCCTCATGCTTCTCTTTATTCAACCTCCTACTCCAACTTTGTTTGCCTTTGTTTGAAACTCTTATTTGGGATTCTCTTGATGAGTGATCTACAATGTAAACAAAACCTTTACTACTATCTAAAAATAAAATTTTCATGGAAAGAAAGCATAAAAGATTGGGTTGCCTCCCAATGAGCGCTTGTTTAACGTCATTAGCTTGACGCCTGAGTTTGATCATGGGTCTTTTAGTAGGATGTCAGTGGCAACCTTCTCCACTTCTCCTCCTAAGTAGGGCTTTACTCTCTGTCCATTCACGACCCAAGTTCTTTCAGATTTAGGATCTTGTAATTCAATAGCTCCATAAGGTTTGACCTCCTTCACAATAAAGGGTCCTGACCATTTAGACTTGAGTTTCCCTGGGAATAGTTTCATCCTTGAGTTGAAATGAAGAACAGATTGTCCCTGGTGAAAACTTTTCTTCATGATGTGTCTATCATGGTAAACCTTCATTTTTTCTTTATAAATCCTTGATGAGTCATAGGCATGATTCCTCCACTCTTCTAACTTGTGCATCTGAGTCTTCCTTTCTTCAGCTGATGCTTTTGGGTCATAGTTGAGGGTTTTCATTGCCCAAAATGCTTTGTGTTCAAGTTCCACTGGAAGATGGCAATTTTTACCATATACCAACTGATAAGGTGAAAATCCAGTTGGTGCCTTGTATGCTGTTCTATAGGGCCATAAAGCGTCATCTAACTTCAATGACCAATCTTTTTACTTTGGCTGATTGTCTTCTCCAGTATCCTCTTAATTTCTCTATTGGATACTTCCACTTGGCCATTGGCTTGAGGATGGTAAGGGGAAGTTACTTTGTGCTTGACTCCATAATGTTCTAAGCATCTTTGGAGTTGACTGTTGCAGAAGTGAGAGCCTCCATCACTTATTAATACTCTTGGAGTGCCAAACCTGCTGAAAATGTGTTTCTTAAGAAACTTGATGACAGTCTTGGCATCAGCTTTAGGACATGCCATGGCTTCCACCCACTTAGAGACATAGTCTACTGCCACAATTATGTATTCATTTGAGAATGACATTGGTAATGGCCCAGTAAAATCTATGCCCCAGCAATCAAAAACTTCTATTTCAAGGATGGTAGTCAATGGCATCTCATGTCTTTTTGATATGCTCCTTGTCTTCTGACATGCTTCACAATGCTGCACAAAAACATTAGCATCTTTAAACAATGAGGGCCAATAAAAACCTGATTAGAGGATTTTTGCTGCTGTCCTTTCCCCATTGAAATGTCCTCCATAGGGTGAGCTGTGACAGTGCCATAGGATGCTCTCAACCTCCTCTTGGGACACACATCTCCTCAAAATGTGATCTGATCCAAGTTTAAATAGGTAAGGGTCATCCCATAAGAATTGTTTTGCATCCCTCAGAAACTTCCTCTTCTGCTGCCATGAAAGGTCATCAGGCAATACTCCAGCTGCTTTAAAGTTAGCCATGTCTGCAAACCATGGTCGTTCTTTCATCATTAGTAATTTTTCATCAGGAAATTCTTCCTTTACCTTAGGTTGGAGTAGTGTGACTTCCTGATTAACAAGTCTGGACAAGTGATCTGCAATAAAATTTTCGCTGCCCTTTTTGTCTTTGACTACTAGGTTGAATTCTTGTATTAGCAAGATCCATCTAATTAGCCTGGGCTTAGAATCAGGTTTATTCAGCAGATATTTAATAGCAGCATGGTCAGTAAAAATAGTGATCTTGGAACCAATCAGATAAGGTCTAAATTTTTCCAGGCCATACACTATCGCTAAGAGTTCTTTTTCTGTTGTTGCATAATTTGTTTGTGCAGGGTTCAAAACTTTACTTGCATAGTGTATAACATGAAAAATTTTAGCCTTTCTTTGTCCTAATACGGCTCCAACAGCATAATCACTTGCATCACACATCATTTCAAAGTCTAGTCCCCAATCAGGGGCAACTATTACAGGTGCACATGTTAGTCTATGCTTTAGAGTTTCAAAGGCATGCAAACAAGAATTATCAAAAATAAAAGGAGTGTCTTTGTTTAAGAGATTACTCAAAGGCTTTGCAATTTTTGAGAAGTCCTTGATGAATCTTCTATAAAATCCTGCATGGCCCAAGAAGCTTCTGACTCCTTTTACATTTCCTAGTGGTGGTAATTTCTCGATTACTTCCACCTTTGCTTTGTCTACTTCAATGCCTCTTTTGGAGATTTGATGTCCTAACACAATGCCTTCAGTCACCATGAAGTGACACTTTTCCCAATTCAAAACCAAATTGGTGTCCACACATCTTTTCAGTACAATGGTCAAATTTTTCAAACATTGATCAAATGATGGACCAAAAACAGAGAAATCATCCATGAAGACCTCAATGCATTTTTCCACCAAATCAGAGAAGATAGCAAGCATACATCTTTGAAATGTTGCAGGGGCATTACACAACCCAAAGGGCATTTTTCTGTATGCAAACACCCCAAAGGGACATGTGAATGCTATTTTTTCTTGATCCTCTGGTGCAACTGCTATCTGGTTGTACCCTGAGTAACCATCTAGAAAGCAGTAGTACGCTTGTCCTGCAAGTCTTTCTAGCATTTGATCCATGAAGGGCAGAGGAAAATGATCTTTCCGGGTGGCAGTGTTTAGCTTCCTGTAATCGATACACATCCTCCATCCTGTGACTGTTCTTGTAGGGATCAATTCATGTTTCTCATTTTGTATGACAGTGATTCCTCCTTTCTTTGGGACAACCTGCACAGGACTCACCCAAGAGCTATCAGAAATTGGATAAATTATACCAGCTTCTAGTAACTTAATTACCTCCCCTTTTACTACTTCCTTCATAGTTGGGTTCAAGCGTCTCTGTGGATGAGCAATTGGTTTGAATTCTTGTTCCATGTAAATGTGATGAGTGCAGTAAGTTGGGCTTATTCCTTTCAAATCTTCCAGTCTCCATCCAATCGCTGTTGAATGCTCTTTCAATACTTGAATCAATTGCTTTTCTTCAGTACCTGTCAATTCCCTGTCAATAATAACGGGTTTTTGGTTATCATTATCAAGAAAAACATATTTTAAGTGTGGAGGTAAAGCTTTTAACTCCACTTTTGGTGGGACAACTTCTTTCGTTTCCTCAGACAGCTTCTCAAAGTGACTTTCTTATTGAGCATCTTGCTTGTCCTTCTTGTCTTCATCCATTGCTCCAACATTTAGTTCACCCAGGGGATCCTTGTTGAACCATTCGTTAGTTTGTTCTCTGATGGCTTCTTCTTCAATGTCAATTTTGAAGCACTGATGTTTTTCCTTTGGGTATTTCATTGCGTCAAACACATTGAAATTTACTTCTTCATCTTGCACTCTCACTTTTAGCTTCCCATCATCCACATCAATAATTACTTTTGCGGTCTTCATGAAGGGTCTCCCCAGAATGAGAGGTACTTCTGCATCTTCTTCTATATCCATTATGACAAAATCTACTGGAAATACAAACTTGTCAACTCTTACCAGTACATCTTCAGCTATGCCATATGGAAATTTCATAGATCGGTCTGCCAGCTGGAGGGTCATCCGTGTTGGCTTCACCTCAAGATCTCCAATTCTTTTCACCATTGAGAGGGGCATTAGATTAATGCTTGCTCCCAAATCCAAGAGTGCTTTTCCTACTGGTAAAGTACCAATAGTTACTGGGATTGTGAAACTTCCAGGGTCTTTTGTTTTTTGTGGCAGTGCTTTTTGAATGATGACACTGCAGCCTGCTGTAAGCTCCACTGTTTCTTCAGAAAATCTCTTCTTCTTTGTTAACAGCTCCTTCATGAATTTTGCGTAGGTTGCCATTTGCTCCATGGCTTCCACAAAAGGTATGTTTATTTGTAACCTTTTGAAGATATCCATAAATCTTGCAAATTGCCTTTCCTTGTCTATTTTTGAAGGGTTCTTTGGATACGGTAAGCTCTTCAGTTGTGGTGTTGGGTCGTCCACCTTCTTCTTCCCTTCTTTTATTTCTTTCTTTTTTTCTTTTTCAACTTCCTCCTTCAGACTTACATCATTATTCTTCTTTTCACTAACTTCCTCTTTTGTTTCTTTTTCAAAATCTTCTTCTACTTTTTCTTCCACCTTGCCATTCTCTTTTTGTTGTCCAATGACCTTTCCACTTCTTGTTGTGATTGCTTTGCATTGCTCCTTCGGATTTGGGTGTGTATTGGCTCCAAATTGGGAGTTATGATGCTCTGCAATTTGGCGAGCCAATTGCCCCACTTGTGTCTCTAGGTTTCTTATCGAAGCATCAGTGTTCTTCTGGTTGGTGATTGAGACCTGCATGAATTTTTCTAGAGTATCCTCTAGTTTTGATGTCCTTTCTGTCAATGAAGGGCCTTGCTGATAAGGTTGCTGTCTGTTGGATGTGCTTGCTTCTTGCTTCCATCCACCATTTTGACTATTCCTCTATCCCTGTGAAAAATTATTGGGGTAAGCATTGTTATTGAAGTTACTCTGCTTACCTTGGTTATTCATATAGAGTATAGATTGGTCTCCTTGCTCTCCTTGACAGTGTCCATTCTGATGTTCTCCTCCACAAAAGTCACATCTCATTTGTGCTTGCTGGTTTCCTGTAGAGGACTGCACAGCATGCAGTTGTTGCGGGAGTTTTGCCATCTGCTGTGTCAGAGCTTCAATTTGTTGTGTCAAAATTTTATTTTGAGCCAAAATGGCATCTGTTGTATTAAGTTCCAACACTCCTTTCTTTTGGACTTGTGTTCTGTCATGCTGAGCTTGGTAATCTGTGGATGATAATGCTTCAATGATCCTTGTAGCTTGCTCTGCATCTACTGTCATCATGGTTCCTCCAGCTGCTGCATCTAAAATCATTTTAGTGTCAGCCTTTAAACCACTATAAAAGATATTCAATTGGGTAATATCTTCAAGTCCATGGTTTGGGCACTTTCTGAGGAGAGATTTGAAACGTTCCCATGCTTCACAAAAGGGTTCATCATGGCTTTGTTTAAATGTTGTGATATCTGATTTAGCCTTGATAAATCTGGATGGTGGGAAGAATCTGTGTAGGAATTTTTCCTCCACTGTCTCCTAGCTGTTCAGGCTTTGATTTGGGTGGGACTGGAGCCATTCTTTAGGTTTTCCTGCAAGAGAAAAAGGAAACAATCTTAGATATGCTGCCTCAATTACTTCCTGTTCAAAGCCCATTGTTCCTACTAATTCATAGAATGTGGCCAAGTGAGTGTAAGGATCTTCACTGGACATTCCATGGAATTGATGGGAACTAATTAAACTAAGGAAAGCAGGTTTCATTTCTATAGCCCTGATTGTATTTGGTATAGCAATGCTTGAGTAGTGTCTAGGTCCTTGTTGCAATGTGTAATCTCCAAGTGTTCTTCTTGGTGGGTTTTGATTATTGCTATTGTCATCCATTGTATCAGAGGAAGTTTGTCCTACGTGGAAGTTCTGCTTGGCTTTCTTGATTTTCTTGAGGAACCTGTCTATCTCAGGATCAAATGCAAGTTGTTCTTTTGTACCCTGTCCTCTCAAGATCATAAATCAAGAACTCAAAGTAGCAAGGTTATTAAAAAAAATAAAAACAAATTGCAAACGAATTTATTTACACTGTCTTGTCAATTCAATGCTAAAATATTCAAACTTAAATCACCTCCCCGGCACCGGCGCCAAAACTTGATGATCGTATCTTGATGGTTTGTTTTTGAGATATTGAAATGAAGAGTTCACTGAAAGAGAATCAAGTTTGTATAACATGAACTCAATGGAATGGATGTGCCAAGTTTAAACACAGAGGTTGTAGTACAGTATAGATGTCGTTCCACTGAGGAGGTGTGAGAATGAAAATCTTAGTCTTGAATTGATTTGGCAGAATGGTTTAGTTTTTTGTTTTGTTGTAAATGATGTTGATTAAGGAGACAGTAAACAACAGAGAGTAAAAATTGCAAAAGATAACAGTAAATGGTGTTGAAAAAAAATCAGTTTTGTGAAACAGGGATTGGCTTCATCACATCTTCACCTTCTGTAAGCTGCATAAGTTTTTATATAAGTAAATCAAAAAGATAATTTCTACGTCACAATCAAAGTCATTTGTATTGATCCCTCAACTACAAAATTCATAAGAATGATTTCAAACCGCTGATCCCTCAGTCACTTTGAAATCATCCCAGCATTATCGATCGATTGTTTTGACGTTTGTTGCGTTAGACGCCATCCCTGGTTACCTACTCACAACAAGTATTTCTTTCAGATCTGCTTTCAAAAGTCACTTCCCAGCATACTTGAGAAAACTTAAAACAAGAAAATAGTGATCAAGTACTTTCAGGCATTAAACGTAGAAGGAAATACAGAAACTTATCAAATCTCATTACTAAATAAAAACTTACAACAGCATTACTTCAGTGTTGAATGGATTACAGCCAATCCCATAAGGGAGATTTAGCTACTCATGCCTTGCATTTTCACCATCAAAAGAGTGAATACAGAAAATAATGGAAAGTGTTAATGAAAAATACAGAGGATGAGATGCTGGATATGTTGTTTACAGCTTGATTTATAGGAGTCAAGGTTCAGCTTCCCTTTCCCACTTGCGTAGAACCCATGCAGCATCTTTCAGAGACTTGTAGAAACACAAGAAGTTGGGTGAGTTGGCATCGCATCATTGGTGAATATTAAATTGGAAAATCCCATACTGCAGGAGTCACGCTTGAGCTTGGTGGTCACGCTCAAGCGTGAAGGGTTCTGATGCTGTTTGATGGTCTCTCGCTCAAGCTGAATTAACCACGCTCAAGCGTGGCCTTCCTCACGTTGCTCATGCTTACTTCTTCTCAGCTACGCTCAACCGAGGTTTTGTCATCCATTAGTTACGCTCAAGCGTGTAAAGCACACGCTCAAGCGCTCTTCATGTGCGTGGTCACGCTCAAGCTTCATTTGGTCACGCTCAAGCATGCTTCATGTGCAGGGTCACGCTCACGCTCACGCTTAATCCTCGCTTGGGCGCTCTCGAGCTCACGCTCAAGCGACTCATCCCCACGCTTGAGCGTGAGAGGGGTCCTGATGCCTCTTTGTCTTCTTTAAGTCATGCTTGCCATGCTTAATCCTCGCTTAAGCGTCTAGTATTCACGCTTAAGCGAGAGAGGTGCTTATGTTCTCCAACTTTCATGCTCAAGCTTGCTTACTTTGTCTTTCCTGCAACTTTCCAAAAGCTTTAACAAAACATTTCTTTTTATACAATGCTTAAAAGATTCATGCTCACTTCCTTTAATAATTCCTTAATTTAGCTTAAAGTCTTTACAAAATTGGTTCAAATGAGTCATGAAATTGTTGGTGTATGCACTATGAGCCTTTATGCTTTTTCATTTGTATCATTTTTCTACTTATCAATTGAATAAATATTTCAGTTTAAAGTTGTTTTAAACATATTTATCCTTGGAGTAATAGGTCATATAAAAATTATTCCTAAAATGTCCCTAGTTAAGTATTTACATGGGGACATGTAAATACACTGAGACTAGTGTGTGAGTGTACTGATGACCTGATCTCACAGATCATAGATATAGATGATATCGAGTCTTCACACGGGTACACATTAAGAGTAATGATGTACTGGACAGACCCACCATGAGAACGTTGCATGGATCGTTACATGATTGTCATAAACGATTCTCAATGTGATAATGGTATATGTAGTCCTTCGACCTGAAGTCACTACGATTCCTACATGAGGAGTTTATTGTTTTAATACAATTAAACGTCTTCTGTAACAAGAGGACTATAAAGGTTGTGATTAGGCAATGAACAAATTATGCAGAGGGATGTGAGTGATGTAGATGGGATTTGTCTCTCCTATGTGACAGGAGTGATATCCATAAGCCACTTGATGGAGTAAGACTAAGAAAACGCATGGCCATGCTAGAAAGAATAAATATTAGATATTTATTCGGATCCAGTCTACTCCGGTATCAAGTAAAATAAATTGGGCCGTACAAGGATGACGCGACCATGCCTTGGGCCCAATTAGGATATCGTGACAAAAGGAATAAACGTATTAAATAATTATCACTTATAGGTTATGTTAATAATATTCGGACATAATGATGCATTGCTAGATGCCGCTCTTATTTTATATTAATAATAAAATAGTTTATTATTAATATGACCGGGTATTTTACCTATAGGGTCACACACATAGAGTAAGCCCATCAGAAAATGTTGTCTTATTTTAGTTGGACTAAAATAAAGCTATTGGGCCTAACTCATTTGGAATGAGTAAGGAGCCCACTTTTAGAGAGAACAAATTAGGTTTAACCAAAAAAAAAAAAAGAGAGAACAAATTAGGTCAAACCTAAGCCTATAAATAGAGCATAAGATGCTCATAGGCCGTTCACTCAAGTGAGACACAAAATTCGCAAAAAGTTGCAAGAGCTACACGCCGTCAACCTAGCAGTTGGCAAGTGTTGCGATTCTGGTGGGAGTGCTCGTGTGGACTCCTAAAGGACGAGGCTACGACTGCTTCGGAGTTCTTCAAGAGGTAACCTGAATAATTTCGAAATTGGTTTTTTTGTGCTTTGAAACACGGAACCTTTGCAAATCCTATGGAATCCCTTTAATTTTTCCGCTGCTCATGCTTAGGGATTTCCTAACAGTGGTATCAGAGCCTAGGTTGCAAAACCGTGTTTTGGGCATTTGTTTATATTTTATGATGATATGTTTTCGTTTGCAAGAGCTTTTGGAAAATATGATTTGCGAAATCGTTTCGTTGTTTAAAGCTTTGCAATTTTGTTTTGCGAAAATGTTTTGTGAAACTAGGATTCGAAAATAAACATGCATGATTATGTTGCTATTTTGAGTTATCGCATATGATGCATATTATTACAATGATTAATCATGTATATGGTATGACCTCTGTTTTGGCATGATACATATAATTTTGAGTTATTCTTTATAAATTGTATATGATGCATGTTATAAAGTTTCTTAATTTTAGTATGTATGTTGTTGCCGTTTAAATTTGTATGATGTATGAGTTTATGCAATTTTGATATGTGTTTTACTCATATGATTGTCATCGTACAAACTTTGAATCAATTGAGTTGATCTTCGAACATGAATGGTTCATGTTATGGGGCGTTAAGTGATAAGGTTTAAGTGTTAAACCATGGCCGTTCCTTAATCTAGGGTTCAAGAGTTGAAACCTAGACGGCCGTCATGGAAAGGCATTGCATGTTGGCATTAGCGCAAATTGAATTCTAGGTTTTGAAACCCTAGACGGCGCTGCCTCCATGTGCCTTGACGGCTGCGTTGTGAAGTGTTCGCAATAAGGAATTAGGGTTTCAAAGTGGTTGAAACCCTAGCCAAAATTTTAGAGCTGTTAATGGTTAGTGGGACGTTCTGGCTAGGAAAGATTTGGTACTTAAGCGGTCACACCGGACCCACCTCTCTTTCCTGGGAACCAACCTGACTACAGTACTAAAATTTTGGGCCCCCCCTTGACCCCCGCCCGCTAACCGGGTAGCGGGACCCCCGTACATTCTCTGCGTAGCGCCTTATTACCGACCCACGTGTTTAATGGCCCGTTTTAAAATTTATTTTTTTTTAAAATTATTTCAAATGGGTTATAATTAATTAATTAACACGTTGCATGGTGAATGGTTATGGTCTTAGTTATTTTATTTAAATACAGCCTGCGTGCTGTGCCTCTCTTCATTCTGTTGTATTTCTTTTCTCAACCCTTCACTCGTATGTAAAGCGAGTTTCTTTAAAAATCTTGTAATCTTGATCGAGGCAACAAAGTAGAGATCTAGAAGAAAACTAGAGTGGTGACTCTAAGCGCTTTTGTCTTTGAAAGGAACCAAGGAGTGGTGACTCCAAGAGGATGGTGGGTTCAAGAAGTAGGACTTCATGAAGCCTTGGCTATATAGTTCCTCTAGGTTTATTCATTTTTTTTTTTTCTTCTAGGAAGACCATAACCATCTCACAATTTCGTTTGCATGTTTTGGGGATAATTTTATTACGTTAAAGCGTTTAACAAAGACGGTAATTTTAAAATAAATTAAAATCCCTCAAAATAATATTAAGTTATAAACGCCTTCCAATAAGTACACTCGTCAACACTAATGTCAATAAATAGTGGGTCTGCCAAAGCAGGGCACTATTATTTATATTAGTAAGACGCGATGGGATAATGGTAGTATCCAAACTGTTTTATTGGGCTTTAACTTAACTAAGTTTTCAATTGGATTGAATATAACTTAGAGGCGTAAACATTGGGCTAAATATTCATAAGATGAATAATAAGTAATGGTTACTTAACCCAATGACTAAGAGTTGTATAAAGATACAATTGGAAAAAGTTTCCTACCTAAATAACCAAGTATTAGGTGATCAGCCAAAGCTGACTTAACGCTTGGCAAAATATGGATCTTAGCCCACTAGAAAATCTTCCAACGGGATTTTCTGATTCGTGGAGGGTATTTTTGTTTTGAATCAAAATAGTGGGAGACATATTTAATTTAAATGACCATAATTTAAATATGTTTTGAAAATGATACTTACTACATATTTTCTGTTTTAGATAACCATGACGTCAAACACACCTTCAAACCTTTCGTTGCGATCAATCCTAGACAAAGAAAAATTGTCTGGTTCTAACTTCCTTGACTGGTATAGAAATTTGAGGATTGTCCTCAAACAAGAGAAAAAGCAGTATGTCCTGGAAGGTCCGATTCCGGAACCACCCGCGAACAATGCCTCTAAAGCTGACAAGGATGCTTACAAGAAGCATCAGGATGACGCTTTAGATGTCCAATGCCTTATGCTGGCAACTATGTCTCCTGAGCTTCAGAAGCAACATGAGCATATGGAGGCTTTCGATATGATCGAAAACCTAAGGAAACTATATCAAGGTCAAGCTGACCAAGAAAGATATGAAGTTTCTTCAGCCCTATTTAGCTGCAGACTTGAAGAGGGAGGTTCTGTAGGACCTCATGTGCTCAAAATGATTGGGTACTTGGAGAATCTAGCTAGGCTAGGATTCCCCTTCCCTCAGAAGTTGGCTACCGATCTCATTTTGAAATCATTACCTGACAGTTTTAAGCCAGTCATCATGAATTACAACATGAATGCATTGGACAAAACATTGCCAGAGCTACTCAATATGTTGAGGACTGCTGAGCCCAATATTTCTAAAGGAAAGGGCAAGGCCATAATGATGGTCAATTCTGGCAAAGGTAAAGGAAAGGGCATGTATAAAGGCAAAGGAAAGGGTATTGTAGGAAATGGCAAGAAGATTTGGAAAGGCAAGGATAAGCCAAGTACATCAGCCTTAAAACCTGTGGGCGGGGTGGCTAAGGAAGGTAAATGTCACCATTGTGGACAAAAGGGACACTGGAAGAGAAACTGTCCAAAGTACCTAGAAGAGCTTAAGAAGAAGGGAAGTGAGACTTCCACTTCAGGTATTTTTGTTATAGAAATTAACATGTCAACTTCAACATCATGGGTATTAGATACTGGATGTGGATCTCACATTTGTCTTAATGTGCAGGATCTAAGAAGGAGTAGGCAGTTGATGAAGGGCGAGGTAGACCTACGCGTTGGAAATGGAGCAAGAGTTGCTGCATTAGCTGTAGGGACTTATTTTTTATCCTTGCCCTCAGGGTTAGTCCTTGAATTGGACAATTGTTATTTTGTTCCGGCAATAAGGAGAAACATTATTTCTGTTTCTTGTCTTGATAAGAAAGGATTTTCCTTTACAATAAAGAACAATAGTTGTTCGGTTTATTTAAAAGACATGTTTTATTGTTGTGCAAATTTGAGTAATGGACTTTATGTTCTAGATCTCGAAACCCCTATCTATAACATTAATACTAAAAGGGTTAAAACAAATGATTTAAACCCAACTCATCTTTGGCATTGTCGCCTAGGACATATAAATGAGAAACGCATTTCTAAACTCCATCAAGATGGATATTTAGAATCTTTTGATTTTGAATCAATAGATACATGTGAATCTTGTTTATTAGGGAAGATGACCAAGACCCCTTTTACCGGAAAAGGTGAAAGGGCGAGTGATCTTCTTGGCTTGATACATAGTGATGTATGTGGGCCCATAGGGACAATGGCTAGGGGAGGTTTTAGTTACTTCATCACTTTTACTGATGATTTCAGTAGATATGGATTTGTGTTTCTCATGAAACATAAATCAGAATCCTTTGAAAAGTTCAAGGAGTTTAAACATGAAGTAGAGAACCAACTTGGCAAGACAATTAAAGCACTTCGATCTGATCGAGGTGGTGAATATTTGAGCCTAGAGTTTGATGAATATCTTAAAGAGTGTGGGATTATATCTCAACTTACTCCCCCTGGAACACCAGAATGGAATGGGGTTTCTGAGCGGAGAAATAGAACCTTGTTGGACATGGTTCGATCAATGATGAGTCAAACTGACCTCCCTAACTCATTCTGGGGACATGCTTTGTTGACAGCAACTTTCACACTTAACCGTGTTCCATCAAAGGCTGTCATAAAGACACCATATGAGATATGGACTGGGAAACGACCTAGTATGTCTTTTCTTAAGATTTGGGGCTGTGAAGCTTATGTTAAACGCCAAAGTTCTGATAAACTTGGGCCCAAGTCAGATAAATGTCTTTTTGTGGGATACCCAAAAGAAACTAAGGGTTATTATTTTTACAATCCTACTGAGGGCAAAGTGTTTGTTGCTCGGAATGCTGTATTCTTAGAAAGGGAATTCATCTCTACAAGAATCAGTGGGAGGAAAGTAGAACTTGAAGAAATTCAAGACTCACAAGGCATTGAAGAGCCAATGGTGGAAGTGGAGCAGGACCCACAAAATGTTGTGATAACACCAGCTCCAGTAGCATAAGACTTGCGTAGATCAGGTAGAATACGTCAACAACCTGAAAGATATGGATTTATTGTAACTCAGGAAGGAGATGTATTCCTAATGGATCAAAATGAGCCAACATCTTATGAAGAGGCCATTGCAAGTTCAGAATCTGAGAAATGGCTAGAAGCCATGGAATCTGAAATGGACTCCATGTACACTAATCAAGTTTGGAACTTGGTTGATGCACCTGAAGGGGTAAAACCTATAGGATGCAAGTGGGTTTTCAAAAAGAAAACTGACATGGATGGTAATATAAGTACCTTTAAAGCAAGGTTGGTGGCTAAAGGTTTCAAGCAAATACATGGTATAGACTATGATGAAACTTTTTCCCCAGTTGCTATGCTAAAGTCTGTTCGGATTCTGCTTGCTATTGCTGCATACCATGATTATGAGATATGGCAAATGGATGTCAAGACTGCTTTCCTTAATGGAAATCTTCTTGAGGAAGTGTACATGACACAACCTGAAGGCTTTGTTAAGCCTGAAGCATCCAGGAAGGTGTGCAAGCTACAACGTTCTATATATGGACTTAAGCAAGCTTCCAGAAGCTGGAATCTTCGTTTTGATGAAGCTGTTAAACAATTTGGCTTTACTAAAAATGAGGATGAACCTTGTGTCTACAAGAAGGTTAGTGACTGCACAATTGTTTTTCTGGTCCTGTATGTTGATGACATACTACTTATTGGAAATGACGTTCCTACTCTTCAATCTGTGAAGAGTTGGTTGGGAAGCTGTTTTTCTATGAAAGACTTAGGTGAAGCAACCTACGTGTTGGGAATTAAGATCTATAGAGATAGATCAAGAAAACTTCTTGGCCTAAGTCAGAATACATACATAGACAAAGTGTTAAAAAGGTTTAACATGCAAGATTCCAAGAAAGGAACTTTGCCTATGGCTCATGGCATAAGCTTATCAAAAGCTCAATCTCCTTCCACTAAAGAAGAAAGAGAACGGATGAATAAGATTCCATATGCATCTGCTATTGGATCAATCATGTATGCCATGATATGTACCCGACCAGATGTCTCGTACGCTTTAAGCATGACGAGCAGATACCAGTCTGATCCCGGTGAAAGTCACTGGACTGCTGTCAAGAATATCCTGAAGTACTTAAGAAAAACTAAGGATGCATTCTTGATATATGGAGGGGAAGAAGAGCTCATTGTAAAAGGTTACACTGATGCTAGCTTCCAAACTGATAAGGATGACTCAAGATCGCAATCTGGGTACGTGTTTTGTCTAAATGGTGGCGCTGTAAGCTGGAAGAGTTCAAAGCAAGAGACAGTTGCTGATTCTACTACAGAGTCTGAGTATATTGCTGCCTCAAATGCTGCAAAAGAGGCAGTATGGATCAAGAAGTTCATAACAGAACTTGGGATTGTTCCTAGCATTGTGGACCCTATAAGTCTCTACTGTGATAATAGTGGAGCAATCGCACAAGCTAAGGAACCTAGATCACATCAACGATCCAAGCATATACTTAGGCGATTTCATCTCATTCGAGAGATCCTTGACCGAGGAGATGTAAAGATATGTAAGGTGCATACTGATGAGAATATTGCTGACCCACTCACAAAACCTCTTACACAACATGAGGGGCACACTAGATCATTAGGCATTAGGCAAATGTCTGATTGGCTCTAGTGCAAGTGGGAGATTGTTGGTGTATGCACTATGAGCCTTTATGCTTTTTCATTTGTATCATTTTTCTACTTATCAATTGAATAAATATTTCAGTTTAAAGTTGTTTTAAACATATTTATCCTTGGAGTAATAGGTCATATAAAAATTATTCCTAAAATGTCCCTAGTTAAGTATTTACATGGGGACATGTAAATACACTGAGACTAGTGTGTGAGTGTACTGATGACCTGATCTCACAGATCATAGATATAGATGATATCGAGTCTTCACACGGGTACACATTAAGAGTAATGATGTACTGGACAGACCCACCATGAGAACGTTGCATGGATCGTTACATGATTGTCATAAACGATTCTCAATGTGATAATGGTATATGTAGTCCTTCGACCTGAAGTCACTACGATTCCTACATGAGGAGTTTATTGTTTTAATACAATTAAACGTCTTCTGTAACAAGAGGACTATAAAGGTTGTGATTAGGCAATGAACAAATTATGCAGAGGGATGTGAGTGATGTAGATGGGATTTGTCTCTCCTATGTGACAGGAGTGATATCCATAAGCCACTTGATGGAGTAAGACTAAGAAAACGCATGGCCATGCTAGAAAGAATAAATATTAGATATTTATTCGGATCCAGTCTACTCCGGTATCAAGTAAAATAAATTGGGCCGTACAAGGATGACGCGACCATGCCTTGGGCCCAATTAGGATATCGTGACAAAAGGAATAAACGTATTAAATAATTATCACTTATAGGTTATGTTAATAATATTCGGACATAATGATGCATTGCTAGATGCCGCTCTTATTTTATATTAATAATAAAATAGTTTATTATTAATATGACCGGGTATTTTACCTATAGGGTCACACACATAGAGTAAGCCCATCAGAAAATGTTGTCTTATTTTAGTTGGACTAAAATAAAGCTATTGGGCCTAACTCATTTGGAATGAGTAAGGAGCCCACTTTTAGAGAGAACAAATTAGGTCAAACCTAAGCCTATAAATAGAGCATAAGATGCTCATAGGCCGTTCACTCAAGTGAGACACAAAATTCACAAAAAGTTGCAAGAGCTACACGCCGTCAACCTAGCAGTTGGCAAGTGTTGCGATTCTGGTGGGAGTGCTCGTGTGGACTCCTAAAGGACGAGGCTACGACTGCTTCGGAGTTCTTCAAGAGGTAACCTGAATAATTTCGAAATTGGTTTTTTTGTGCTTTGAAACACGGAACCTTTGCAAATCCTATGGAATCCCTTTAATTTTTCCGCTGCTCATGCTTAGGGATTTCCTAACAGAAATCAATGCTTATTCAACACTTATCAACCCTAAACCCTAAACCCTAAACCGTAAACCATACACCCTAAACCCTAAACCCCAAACCCTAAACCCTAAACCCCAAACCCCAAACCATAAATACTCAAAACTAAACAACAAACTTGAAACCCAAAACCCTAAACCACAAACACTAAACCATAAACCCTAAACCCCAAACCCCAAACAGTAAACCCCAAACTATAAACCCCGAACCCTAAACCCTAAACCATAAACCATAAACCATAAACCATAAACCCTAACCCCTAAACCCTAAACCCTAAACATTAACCCCAAACTCTAAACCCTAAACCCCAAGCCCCAAACCCCAAACCATAAACCCTAAATAGTAAACCACAAACCCTTAACCCTAAACCCAAAACCCAAAACTCCAAACCATAAATCCTAAACCATAAACCCTAAACCATAAACCATAAACTCTAAACCTCAAACCCCAAACCCTAAACCCTAAAATCTAAACTCCAATCCCTAAACCCTAGCCCCTAACCCCTAAACCCTAAAAAACTAAACATTAAACCCTACACCCCAAACCCCAAACCCCAAACCCTAAACCCAAACCCTAAACCCTAAACCTTAAACCCTAAACCATGAACCCTAAATACTAAACCCCAAACCCCAAACCCCAAACCTTAAACCCTAAATCATAAACCCTAAACCCTATACCCTAAACCTAAACTCTAGCCTTAAACCCCAAACCCCAAACCCCAAACCCCAAACCATTAACCCTAATTCCTAAACCATAAACCCTATACCCACACCCCAAACCCTAAACCTTAAACCCTAAATCCTAACCCTAAACCTAAACCCTAAACCCTAAATCCTAACCCTAACTCTAAAACTCTTCCCCTAAACTCAAAAATCTAAACCTCAAACCATAAACCCTAAACCCTAAACTACAAACCCTAAACATTAACCCCAAACTCTAAACCCTAAACCCCAAACCCCAAACCCCAAACCATAAACCCTAAACAGTAAACCACAAACCCTTAACCCTAAACCCTAAACCCCAAACCCCAAAACATAAATCCTAAACCATAAACCCTAAACCATAAACCATAAACTCTAAACCTAAAACCCCAAACCCTAAACCATAAAACCTAAACTTCAATCCCTAAACCCTAACCCCTAACCCCTAAACCCTAAAAACTAAACACTAATCCCTACACCTCAACCCCTAAACCCTAAACCCTAAACCCTAAACCATAAACCCTAAACCATAAACCCTAAATACTAAACCCCAAACCCCAAACCCCAAACCTTAAACCCTAAACCATAAACCATAAACCATAAACCCTATACCCTAAACCTAAACTCTAGCCCTAAACCCCAAATCCCAAACCCCAAACCATAAACCCTAATTCCTAAACCATAAACCCTAAACCCTAAACCCCAAACCCTAAACCTTAAACCCTAAACCCTAAATCCTAAATCCTAACCCTAACCCTTAAACCTACATCCTAAACCCTAAACCCTAACCCCTGAACCCCCAACCCTAAACAGTAAACCACAAACCCCCAACACTAAACCCTAAACACTAAACCCTAAACCCTAAACCCTACACCATAAACCACAAACCCTAAATCCTAACCATTAAACCCTAAACCCTAAAGCCTAAAGCCTAAAGCCCCAAGCCTAACCCCTAAACCCTAAACATAAATCCTAAACCCTAAACCCTAAAACTCTTCCCCTAAACTCAAAACTCCAAACCTCAAACCATAAACCCTAAACCCTAAACTATAAACCCTAAACCATAAACCCTTACACCTAAACAATAAACCCTAAACCTTAAATTCTAAACCCCTAATGCTAAACTCTAACCACTAAAACCCTAACCCCTAAACCCCTAAACCCTAACCCATAACCCCTAAACTCTAAACCCTAAAACCCAAGCCTTAAACCCTAAACTCCAAACCCCACAGCATAAACCACAAACCCCAAACCGTAAACCGTAAACCCTACCCCTAAACCCTAAACC
The DNA here is from genome assembly GCA_037962975.1 of Clitoria ternatea. Taxonomy (NCBI): domain Eukaryota; kingdom Viridiplantae; phylum Streptophyta; class Magnoliopsida; order Fabales; family Fabaceae; genus Clitoria; species Clitoria ternatea. The sequence goes on from CM075676.1 coordinate 62,841,584, forward strand.
CTAAACCTTAAACACTAAACCCTAAACCATACACCCTAAACCCTAAACCCTAAACCCCAAACCCTAAACCCTAAACCTTAAACACTAAACCCTAAACCATACACCCTAAACCCTAAACCCCAAACCCTAGAACCTAAACCCTAGACCATTAACCTTAAACCCTAAACCCTAAACCACAAACTCTAAACCCTTAACCCTAAACTTTAAACTCTAAACCCTTAACCCTAAATCATAAACCCTAACCCTTAAACCCTAACCACTAAACCCTAAACCATAGCCGTTAAACCCTAAACCCTAACCCTAAACTATAAACCCTAAACCCTAAACACTACACCATAAACCATAAACCATAAACCCTAATCTCTAAACCACAAACTTTAAACCCAATACCCTAAACCCTTTACCCTAAACCCTAAACCCTAAAACCTAAAACCTAAACCCTAACCCCAAACCCAAGCCCTAAACCTTAAACTCTACACAACAAACCCTAACCCCTAACCCCTAAACCTTTAACCCTAAACCCTAAACCTCTAACCATAAACCTAAAATCCTAAACCCTAAACCCTAATCCCTAAACCCTAAAGCCCAAACCCTAAACCCTAAACCATAAACACTAAACCCTAAACCATAAACCCTAACACCCAAAATGCTAAACAATACACCCTAAACCCTAAACCCCAAACCCTAAACCCTACACCCTAAACCCTAAACCCCAAACCCTAAACCCCAAACCCTAAACCCTAAACCCCAAACCCCAAACCATAAATACTCAACACTAAACAACAAACCTAAAACCCAAAACCCTAAACCACAAACCCTAAACCATAAACCCTAAACCCCAAACCCCAAACAGTAAACCCCAAACTATAAACCCCAAACCTTAAACCCTAAAGCATAAACCATAAACCATAAACCATAAACCATAAACCCTAAACCCTAAACCCTAAACCCTAAACCCTAAATATAAACCCCAAACTCCAAACCCTAAACCCCAAGCCCCAAACCCCAAACCATAAACCCTAAACAGTAAACCACAAACCCTTAACCCTAAACCCAAAACCCAAAACTCCAAACTATAAATCCAACACCTTAAACCCTAAACCATAAACCATAAACTCTAAACCTCAAACCCCAAACCCTAAACCATAAAATCTAAACTCCAATCCCTAAACCCTAACCCCTAATCCCTAAACCCTAAAAACTAAACATTAAACCCTACACCCCAAACCCCAAACCCCAAACCCTAAACCCAAACCCTAAACCCTAAACCATAAACCCTAAACCATAAACCCTAAATACTAAACCCTAAACCCTAAACCCCAAACCCCAAACCTTAAACCCTAAATCATAAACCCTAATCCTTATACCCTAAACCTAAACTCTAGCCCTAAACCCCAAACCCCAAACCCCAAACCATTAACCTTAATTCCTAAACCACAAACCCTAAACCCCAAACCCTAAACCCCAAACCCTAAACCCTAAATCCTAACCCTAACCCTAAAACTCTTCCCCTAAACTCAAAACTCTAAACCTCAAACCATAAACCCTAAACCCTAAACTACAAACCCTAAACCCTTACCCCTAAACAATAAACCCCAAACCCTAAACCCTAAACCATAAACCATAAACCATAAACCATAAACCCTAACCACTAAACACTAAACCCTAAACATTAACCCCAAACTCCAAACCCTAAACCCCAAGCCCCAAACCCCAAACCATAAACCCTAAATAGTAAACCACAAACCCTTAACCCTAAACCCAAAACCCAAAACTCCAAACCATAAATCCTAAACCATAAACCCTAAACCATAAACCATAAACTCTAAACCTCAAACCCCAAACCCTAAACCCTAAAATCTAAACTCCAATCCCTAAACCCTAGCCCTAACCTCTAAACCCTAAAAAACTAAACATTAAACCCTACACCCCAAACCCCAAACCCCAAACCCTAAACCCAAACCCTAAACCCTAAACCATAAACCCTAAACCATGAACCCTAAATACTAAACCCCAAACCCCAAACCCCAAACCTTAAACCCTAAATCATAAACGCTAAACCCTATACCCTAAACCTAAACTCTAGCCTTAAACCACAAACCCCAAACCCCAAACCATTAACCTTAATTCCTAAACCACAAACCCTAAACCCCAAACCCCAAACCCTAAACCCTAAACCTTAAACCCTAAATCCTAACCCTAACCCTAAACCCTAAATCCTAACCCTAACCCTAAAACTCTTCCCCTAAACTCAAAAATCTAAACCTCAAACCATAAACCCTAAACCCTAAACTACAAACCCTAAACATTAACCCCAAACTCTAAACCCTAAACCCCAAACCCCAAACCCCAAACCATAAACCCTAAACAGTAAACCACAAACCCTTAACCCTAAACCGTAAACGCTAAACCCCAAAACATAATCCCTAAACCATAAACCATAAACTCTAAACCTAAAACCCCAAACCATAAACCATAAAACCTAAACTTCAATCCCTAAACCCTAACCCCTAACCCCTAAACCCTAAAAACTAAACACTAATCCCTACACCCCAACCCCTAAACCCTAAACCCTAAACCATAAACCATAAACCCTAAATACTAAACCCCAAACCCCAAACCCCAAACCTTAAACCCTAAACCATAAACCATAAACCATAAACCCTATACCCTAAACCTAAACTCTAGCCCTAAACCCCAAATCCCAAACCCCAAACCATAAACCCTAATTCCTAAACCACAAACCCTAAACCCTAAACCCCAAACCCCAAACCTTAAACCCTAAACCCTAAATCCTAAATCCTAACCCTAACCCTTAAACCTACATCCTAAACCCTAAAACCCTAACCCCTAAACCCCCAACCCTAAACAGTAAACCAGAAACCCCCAACACTAAACCCTAAACACTAAATCCTAACCATTAAACCCTAAACCCTAAAGCCTAAAGCCTAAAGCCTAAAGCCCTAACCCTAACCCCTAAACCCTAAACATAAATCCTAAACCCTAAACCCTAAAACTCTTCCCCTAAACTCAAAACTCCAAACCTCAAACCATAAACCCTAAACCCTAAACTATAAACCCTAAACCCTAAACCCTTACCCCTAAACAATAAACCCTAAACCCTAAATTCTAAACCTCTAATGCTAAACTCTAACCACTAAAACCCTAACCCCTAAACCCCTAAACCCTAACCCAAACCCCTAAACTCTAAACCCTAAAACCCAAGCCTTAAACCCTAAACTCCAAACCCCACAGCATAAACCACAAACCCTAAACCGTAAACTGTAAACCCTACCCCTAAACCCTAAACCCTAAACCCAAACCCCAAACCCTAAACCTTAAACACTAAACCCTAAACCCTACACCCTAAACCCTAAACCCTAAACCCCAAACCCTAAACCCTAAACCTTAAACACTAAACCCTAAACCATATACCCTAAACCCTAAACCCCAAACCCTAAACCCTAGAACCTAAACCCTAGACCATTAACCTTAAACCCTAAACCCTAAACCATAAACTCTAAACCCTTAACCCTAAACTTTAAACTCTAAACCCTTAACCCTAAATCATAAACCCTAACCCTTAAACCCTAACCACTAAACCCTAAACCATAGCCGTTAAACCCAAAACCCTAACCCTAAACTATAAACCCTAAACCCTAAACCCTACACCATAAACCATAAACCATAAACACTAATCTCTAAACCACAAACTTTAAACCCTATAGCCCAAACCCTTTACCCTAAACCCTAAACCCTAAAACCTAAAACCTAAACCCTAACCCCAAACCCAAGCCCTAAACCTTAAACCCTACACAACAAACCCTAACCCCTAACCCCTAAACCTTAAACCCTAAACCCTAAACCTCTAACCATAAACCCCAAATCCTAAACCCTAAACCCTAATCCCTAAACCCTAAAGCCCAAACCCTAAACCCTAAACCATAAACACTAAACCCTAAACCATAAACCCTAACACCCAAAACGCTAAACAATACACCCTAAACCCTAAACCCCAAACCCTAAACCATACACCCTAAACCCTAAACCCCAAACCCTAAACCCTAAACCCTAAACCCTAAACCCTAAACCCCAAACCCCAAACCATAAATACTCAACACTAAACAACAAACCTGAAACCCAAAACCCTAAACCACAAACCCTAAACCGTAAACCCTAAACCCCAAACCCCAAACAGTAAACCCCAAACTATAAACCCCAAACCTTAAACCCTAAAGCATAAACCATAAACCATAAACCATAAACCATAAACCCTAAACCCTAAACCCTAAACCCTAAACCCTAAACATTAACCCCAAACTCCAAATCCTAAACCCCAAGCCCCAAACCCCAAACCATAAACCCTAAACAGTAAACCACAAACCCTTAACCCTAAACCCAAAACCCAAAACTCCAAACTATAAATCCAACACCATAAACCCTAAACCATAAACCATAAACTCTAAACCTCAAACCCCAAACCCTAAACCATAAAATCTAAACTCCAATCCCTAAACCCTAACCCCTAACCCCTAAACCCTAAAAACTAAACATTAAACCCTACACCCCAAACCCCAAACCCCAAACCCTAAACCCAAACCCTAAACCCTAAACCATAAACCCTAAACCATAAACCCTAAATACTAAACCCTAAACCCCAAACCCCAAACCTTAAACCCTAAATCATAAACCCTAATCCTTATACCCTAAACCTAAACTCTAGCCCTAAACCCCAAACCCCAAACCCCAAACCATTAACCCTAATTCCTAAACCACAAACCATAAACCCCAAACCTTAAACCCCAAACCCTAAACCCTAAATCATAACCCTAACCCTAAAACTCTTCCCCTAAACTTAAAACTCTAAACCTCAAACCATAAACCCTAAACCCTAAACTACAAACCCTAAACCCTTACCCCTAAACAATAAACCCTAAACCCTAAATCCTAAACCCCAAATACTAAACTCCAACCACTAAAAACCTAACCCCTAAGCCCCCAAACCCTAAACCACAAACCCTAAACCATAAACCATAAACATTAAACCCCAAACTCCAAACCCTAAACCCCAAACTCTAAACCATAAACCATAAAACATAAACAAAAAACCCTAAACCATAAACCCTAAACCCCAAACCCTAAACCCTAAACCATTAACCCTAAACCCTAAAGCCCAAACCCTAAATATAAACCCTAAACCCTAAACCACAAACCCTAAACCTTAAACCATCCACTCTAAAACCCCAAACCCTAAACCATAAACCCCAAACCCTAAACCATACACCCTAAACCCTAAACCCCCAACCCCAAACCCTAAACCAAAAACCCTGTACCCTAAACCCTAAATCCTAAACCCTAAACCCTAACACCAAACTGAAACCCTAAACCTTAAACCCTACCACTACAATATTTTATAGTTTAGGCCGCAACTGAAAATCGTGGCCTAAAGTGAAAAAACTATGGCCTTTAGTTTAGGCCACGGTTTGGCCACACTTTTTGTGGCGTGGTCTAGGTGGCCGTGGTCTAAAACAAAAGGCCACGGTTTTCTACTTTCAAAAGGCCACGGTATACACCATGGTTTTTTATATTAATTTTAGAGTGAAGGCTACATTTTTTACATTAATTTTAAACCCTGAACCACAAACCCTAAACCCTAACCCCTAACCCCAAACCCTAAACCCTAAACCTTAACCACTAAACCCTAAACCTTAAACCTTAAACCCCAAACCCCAAAACATCAACCCTACACCCTAAACCCTAAACCCTAAACCCCAAATCCTAAACCCCAAATGATAACCCCTACACCCTAAACCCTAAACCCCAAACCCTAAACCATCAACCCTAAACCCTAATCCCAAAACCCTAAACCCCAAATCCTAAACCCCAAACCCAAAACCGTAAACCCTACACCCCAAAACCCAAACCATAAACCCTAAACCCTAAACCCTAAAGCCTAAAGCCTAAAGCCTAAACCCTCAACCCTCAACCCTCAAACCTAAACACTAAACCCTAAACCCTAAACCCTAAACCCTTAACCCTGGCGCCTAAACCATCAACCCTAAACCCTAAGCCCTAAACCCTAAACCCCAAATCCTAAACCCTAAACCCTAAACCCTAAACCCTACACCCTAAAATCCAAACCCCAAACCTCAAACCCTAAAGCTTAAAGCCTACAGCCTAAACCCCTAACCCTAAACACTAAAACCTAAACTCCAAACCCTAAACCCTAAACCCCAAACCCTTAACCTGTTATTCAAGTGGCCTCAATACTCAAGAGGGAGGGTGAATTGAGTTTTAAAACTTTGGTTGAAATGCCTTTGAACTTGATTCTTTTATCACAAGTTTAAAGATTATACAGGTGAAATCAAGTTTAATGCAAGAGACAATGCAAAACAAGAGGAGTACGTAGCTAAGACAATTTGTCAAACACTTGGTGTGCAATATTCAAAGTTAACTAATTCAAGCGAGCTTAAGTATATAAACCACAATCAACCAACACAAATCAATTAAGTGCAGTATATGAATATAAAAGAGTAAGGGAGAAGAGCTTGCAAACCGATTTAACGAGTTCCACTAACCCCGGTGTACGTCTCGCCTTCAAGCAACCCACTTGAAGGATTTCCACTATTGAGATTTAGAGATTACAAGCTATGAGCAATTACAGCTTCCTAGTGTCCCTCACTCAAGAACTCAATCCTCACTAGCATAAGGGTAACCCACCCAATCTCTCAAACTCTCAATACCCAAAGGTTGAACCCCAACCTTTGTGACCACTCAACCTAGAGTGAAAACCTTTATGTTTGGTGTAGTGTTTACAAGCAAGTAACTCTCTTAATAGAGTAGATACACAAATGAATATTCTCTCAAATTCTAACTCTCAACAAGAGAGGATATACAAGTTGAAGTTCTAAGTTTTAGAAAAATGAAACTATACAAGAATAAAACTCACAAGACTCAAGATTTGATTTCCCTTTGATGGATTTGTGTGTTACATTTAGTAGCTTGAAGGAGTCTTGCATTTATAGGGCTTGGAGATGAGTATAATGGAGTTCCTAGCCATTGCATGTGATGGGTGTCTGAGATCTATGGAGAAATAAGTTGGTTTCCACTTAAAAAGCACTTTCCCCAATTTCTGGCACTACCGTAATCGATTATGCCTCGAGCAGTAATCGATTACACTTTGAAATTTTTAGTGTAATTCATGCTGTAATCAATTAGCCTATACCTGGTAATCGATTAGATACAACTCAGAACCTTTGTAATCGATTACTTCTTGCCTTGTAATCGATTATTGATGGCACCTGATGCATTTAATTTGGTTACGCAGCTTGGTAATCGATTGTTCTTGTATGTAATTGATTAGTTGTCATTCCAGGAGCTTTGTAATCGATTGTATATGTCCTGTAATCGATTAGCGAAAATACCTGATGCATTTAGTTCAAACAGAGGCTCAGTAATCGATTAGTCTTGTTGGTGTAATCGATTAGATGCGAAACAGGGTCCTTGTAATCGATTAGTCTTCATTGTGTAGTCGATTATTTGATGAAACAGAAGCTATCTAATTGATTATATATCCTGTGTAATCGATTATCCTGCGTTTTCTTGTTTCTCCAATTATTCTTCAAGAGTCCTTTGTCATTATCAAAATTTGTGAACCTGAAAGTATATTCAAACACATTCTCCCCCTTTTTGATGATGACAAACAATGTTCATCTCTTGAGGGTTGTTAGTTCAAAAACTTATCTATTATCTCTAATTTTATCTCTATCAAAAACACATTCAAATATTATCTCTTAATTCAAAAATATTATCTCTTGAGCATTATCTCCATATCTATTTCAGATTTATCTTTTTAACAAGTTATCTGACAGGGCCCGCAAGCGCACGGGTTATGTCATGTAATATAAAAGATTATCGTTCTCCACAGGGACTGTGTTCAAAGTACCAGTATATTGAAATTTAATTATCCACATAATTGATTTTTAATGTTTTTGTAAAATAAAACATAAATTAAAAAATAAATTTAGAAACAAAATTTACTTGACACTTAAAAAAAATTAGAGTTGAGAGTATTTTGGGATTTCGGGGGATCAAGACTTTATTTTATGTTAATGATTTTTAACTTTTCATAAATAAGAATCAAATTAAGTTTTCCAAGGCGAATTTTCCTTAAGCTAATTAATATGTTCCTCTCGAAATCCTATTAATGTACCTAACCTATGGAAAACGCTGCTTAATCCTTAGAAAAGGCCCATTATCGTTTTGTGAAAATCCCTTATTTGTTCCCCAAAAGATTTTGATTACTTTCACGGTTTTACCGAGGTCACAAAAAGTATTTCAAAACCTTAGGCTTAGTTCAAAAACTTTCCAGTAACAATAAATCTCTCGATTCTATTAATTACTTAAACTTACTAATATACCCGCAAGTATACAGTTTTATCACTTAGGTTCTTGTTAGGAATTACTAAGAGCATTGAGCATTTTTTGAACTAAATGGAAAACAGAAATTTATTTAATTTAAAGTCAAAATAACATTATCATAAAATATTATCACACCCCATTCATCCTAAGATAATTAATTTAGTTACTCATGAAATAATTCAAATTCATATATATGATGGAAAAATAAAACATACAAGACATGGTAAAAATAAAGACTTACGGGTTTCTCCAAAAGCTCAAAATAATTTTACATGTCAATCATGTAAAAATGAAGACAAACTATCCATGTCAATCATGTAAATATTATCGATTCTTTGGCCTACAAATTTAATTTCCTTATTAACCTTATGCTTAATTATGCAACAATTTGATTCAAACAAAACTCTATATCCTTTGTCACATAATTGACTAATGCTAAGTAGATTATGTTTGAGGCCTTCAACATACAACACGTCACTTATGGATGTGGAAGAATTCTTACTAATATTTCCGATGCCTAGGATCCTTCCTTTGGTGTTGTCTCCATAGGTGACGCTTCCTTTTCTTTTGGGAGTAAATGATGTGAACTTGCTTATGTCTCCCGTCATATGCTTTGAACACCCACTATCCAAATACCAATGGGTATTGCTTGCCTTGAAGCATACCTCATCATCTTTTTCTTGGTGATTTGCCATGAGGCAAAGGTTTGCCTCTTCATTTTCCGAGTCATCCGAACTACTTATCTCGTTTTTATCCCACGCGATATAAGCTCTTCTTCTTCCCTTTTTCTCTTTGCTCTTCTTTTTAAGATTTGGGCAATCGGCCTTGAAGTGTCCTTCTTTCCCACATTCAAAACAACTAGGAGAGGAAGATGATTCATTAGGTGTAGATTTCTTACCTTGTGTTTTGAAGTTCCTTTGGAATCGTTTGTTTCTCATGAACTTTCCGAATCTTTTTACAAACAATCCAAATTCTTCTTCTTCATCAAGATCACTACACGATTCTTCTTCATGTATAGAGGTGGCCTTGAGAGCTAAGCCTTTCTTCTTGGAGGATTTTTCTTTTTCCTCTGCTAGCTTCAAGACTTTTAGTTCTTGCTCTTACTCTTGTAATTTCCCAAAGAGTGTTGCAAGAGACATCTCATTGATGCTTGGAGATTGTTTTATGGCTGTGACAAGTGGTTGCCATTCCCTGCTAAGACTTTTTAAAACTTTATGCACAAGTTCTTTGTTAGTGTAGACTTTGCCAAGAGTAATGAGATGATTAATAATAAGAGTGAATCTCTTCTGCATTTCTACTATGGTTTCCCCTGAGTTTATTCTAAAACTTTCATATTGACTTGTCAAGGTACTAATCTTGGAGTCCTTCACATCGCTAGTACCTTCGTGAGTTACTTGTAGAGTATCCCACATTTCCTTAGCGGATTGATAAGTCATTATTCTAAAAAATTCATCTGGACCTAATGCCATAGTGATGAGATTCTTTGCCTTATAGCCATATTGTACTTTCTTTTCTTCATCACTAATCCATTCATCCATAGGTTTTTCAACATTTTTACTATCAATAGTATGCATTGGTATATAAGGACCATTTTTAATGGCATTCCAAACTTTCAAATCAATAGATTGAATGAAGATTTTCATTCTTTCTTTCCAAAATGCATAGCCTTCCCCATTGAAAGCGGGAGGTCTGTTTATAGCACCACCCTCAGGAAAAAGGTTATGAGAACTTGAGGCCATCTAGTCTCTTGAAGCTGTTAAGCTTGATTTACCAAGAGTCAAGCTCTGATACCACTTGTTGTTCAAGTGGCCTCAATACTCAAGAGGGGGGGTGAATTGAGTTTTAAAAACTTTGATTGGAATGCCTTTGAACTTGATTTTTAAAGAGTGAGGGAGAGGAGCTTGCAAACCAATATAACGAGTTCCACCAACACCGGTGTACGTCTCGCCTCTAAGCAACCCACTTAGAGGATTTCCACTATTGAAGTTTAGAGATACAAGCTATGAGCAATTGCAGTTTCCTAGTGTCCCACACTCCAGAACTCAATCCTTACTAGCAAAGGGTAACCCACCCAATCTCTCAAACTCTCAATACCCAAAGGTTGAACCCCAACCTTTATGACCACTCAATCCTAGAGTGAAAACCTTTGTGTTTGATGAAGTGTTTACAAGGAAATGACTCTCTTAATAGAGTAGATGTACAAGTGAAAGATCACACAAATTCTAACTCTCAAGATGAGAGGATGTACAAATTTAAACTCAGAATATATAAGAAAGATGGCTTACTAAGCACAAGAACAAGTGAAGAATGATAACTTCTAGTTATTTTTTTGTGCTAGAGTTCTTCTTAAATTTATAGAGCCATTTGAGAGCTTGAGGAGTGCCTTTCTTCTTCCTAGCCGTTGCACATAGTTGGGGTCTGAAGAAATGGTGGAGACATGTGCTGGTTTCCCACTAATATGTGTTTTCCCACTTTCATAATCAATTACGCCTCGAGCTGTAATCGATTACACTTTGAATTTTTCATTCCAGATCGTGCTGTAATCGATTATACCTTTATGTGTAATCGATTAGCTTCAAGTTAGAGGGCTTCTAATCGATTATTTTTTGGCCTGTAATCGATTAGGGATGATACCTGATGCATTTACTTTGGCTTCGCAGCTACGTAATGGATTATATAGTCCTGGTAATCGATTATCTTACTTCCAGTAGCCTTCTAATCGATTGGATAAATTTCCTTAATCGATTAGCCTTTATACCTGATGCTTTTAATGCCATTTTTGATTTTGGTAATCGATTCTATCATGTGTGTAATCGATTATTGTAATTCCAGTAGCTCTTTAATCGATTATATTAATTGCTGTAATTGATTAGCTTATGTCCTGTTGCAGTTGTTCCAAAAACAGAACCACCCTAATCGATTAGACTGGGCTTCCTAATCGATTAGCTTCGTGCTGTTTCTGGGTCTGATTCCATGTCTTTGTTTTTGCAAGAATTTCTTCAAGAGTGTTTTGTCATTATCAAAATCCTTGTAACTGTTATCACATTCAAACACACACACTACAACAAACATCATTAAAAGGTTTTTCTACTTTGTATATTCATCAAAACTACTTTGCATATTTACATATGCAACTTCATTCTCCCCTTTTTTGATGATGACAATTGATGTTACATGTTGCATTCATTCCTTGATCCTTATGATGTTGACTTCTTGAATTCTTTTTGTTGAAGTCTTTGCTTTAAGCTTCATGTTTGTCATTATCAAAACCTATTTCAACATTCAAACACATTCTCCCTCTTTTTGATGATGACAACCAATGTTCATCTCTTGGGGTGTTAGTTTCATAGAATAATGACAATCAATGTTTACATGTACTCTCCCCCTTTATGATGTAATGGATGCTAGTTAAGTTCATTATGTCAATATTGTTTAAGTGTTATTCTCCCCCTTAATCTTGTAACTTATACCAGCTTGTTTTAATCATGCAATTGATATTACTAATCCTTTCACTAATCTCTTCCCCTTTGGCATCATCAAAAGATCATTAACTTAGTCATAATGTATGCCATCAATATATAAACTCATTTATTTGAATAAGAGAGATTTAGAGCAAGTATTTCATATGGATTTCAAATCAAAGCTTAAAGCATGATCAATGATATATACCATTTTATTGCATCTAGAGTCAATAAGCAATCATATAATTTATTCATCAAGTAAGCATATGATTGATTGCTAACTTAGTTTAATCATGTAGTGAGTATCATTTTCAAGTATGAGAGGCGTCACATGATTAAGCACACATATCATTACTTGCACAGTTGTAAACAGGTCAAATATAAGTAAGCAAGTAATTTTCTTAATTAGGATAGGCACATGTTAGTCCTCAAATTGTCAATAAAAGCTTGAATAAAAATTTCATAAAAATTATAAAAATTAGTTTAATTTGTTAGAAAATTAGGATTTAAATTCAATAAATGGATGTTGTTGGAAATAATCTGCCCTTGATCAATTTTCTCTAGTTTTGCAGTGAAAAAGTTAAGAAATCAAGAGAAAATTACACTGGAGGAGCTGACGCGTAGCCTCACCCCACGCGTAGCATCAACAGCTATTTTTGATGCTGACGCTACGCATCACAGCCACGCGTAGCGTCAGTGCTGCGTGGTCTCCACCTCCATTTTGACCAACCACTCCACTTGGACCCAATAATGGGCACTCCACTCAGCCAAGGGCCATCCCACTCACCATGAAAGGCCAAAAATCGGTGGAGACATGTCCATATGGCCAAGCATGATCAAATTTAATAATTTGAAGTGGCCATTATCAAGTGTTTAATGGAGGCTGAGTCAGGGGTGTGACGCGTAGCGTTACAGGGACGCGTAGCGTCAGCACCCTTGCTCAGCCCTATAAATAGGGCCATCCAACACTATTCAAATCATCCCATCCCATCCCATTCCATAGCATTTCTTTTCTCTCTTGTGCTCGACTTTGAGTACTTCTTTTGTGAGTTGTAGTTCTAGAATAGTTTTCTAGATACTTGAGTGTGTTTCGGTGTATTGTGATCATTGTATCGTGAAGTTCCCATCGTCTTCGTAATGTCAAAATCTGTAAGTGTTGTTTCTACTTTCACCATGTGTAACTAATTTGTTTATGTTGGAATTGGTGAACTAATCTATTGAGTATAATGTTGTGAATTCGACCTCTGCATGTTTATGATTCAAGTCCATGTTAGTATTTTAACATTTTATTAATATGAACGTCAAACGGGAGAATGATTTTCATGTGTATTGAAACTTGTTTTATTAGTATGAATGTCAAACGGGAGAATGATTGTTCATGCCGTATTGAAACTTATTTTAACGAAAGTAAAAAGTTGGAATACCCTTGGTATCTCAATTCTATAGGGGTTGTTAACCATTGTTGCCATAAGGCCAGGTCTTAATGCAAATTTTTACTGAGAAAGCTCATGAGGGATCGGACTTTACGGTGAATACTTAGAATTTATATCACGAGGGATCGGTTATAATGATTTTAAGCTGCAATGACATGAAACTTGATGATTAAATATGCATGTCTTGAGTTCCTCATTGTTATTCTAGATTAGGGATCCAATTTCCAACATAATTTGTTTATTTGTGTTTATCTCAAGTATCTTACCTATTCTAGATTGCAACTCGTTTTTTTTTAGATAGATTTTATTTTCTTTTATCTTATGAACCACTCAATCATGCTATCCTGTGAATATTGTATAACTTGTATATAAATTATTCTTTTGTTTATAACTTCCTTCCCATTTACCATAGTAAATAGAAAATTACTGTTATTATTGGACTTTTAATCCCAGTGGAACGATATCTAAATTTTGAAAACTACAAACGATTGGTGCGCTTGCCAATTAACAAACCCGATGGTGGAAAAGAACTGTTGAGATGCTATCGCCGGGTTAACAAGTTTTCTGGCGCCGTCGCCGGGGATTGAATTGTTTTAGTAAAACAGTAAAATTTTAATTACCGTGGTAAATATTTTTTTTTTACTTTAGTTAATTTTTTTTTATTTCTTATCATTATTACACTAACTTTCTTTGTCTAGTTTGTGTATGCAAACTCGATCTACCACAGGTAAAATTTATTTTGATCCTGAGATAGAAAAGTTTGTAAAGAAAATCAAGTCTTTGAAATCTAAAACACAAACTAATTCTTCTTCTACTTCGAAAATTTTTGAAAATTCAAATATGGCTGCTGAAAGAAGAACATTGGGACAGTTTGCTGCTATTAATGGTCCACCCCGAGTTTCGGGAATGTTTCAAGGACCAGTTTTACCAGTGGAAATTAAACCTGCCACTTTAAACATTATTCAAAACAACCAATTTGCTGGTTTAAATCATGAAGAACCATATGAACATTTAACTGTTTTTTATGAGTTATGCAGCACAATTGGTTTTGAACCTAATCAAGAAGAGTCTGTTTACATGAGACTTTTTCCTTTTTCATTGATTGGTAAAGCAAAAGAATGGTTTAAATCTTGTCCACCGGGTAGTTTTGCAAACTGGTCCGATGTTGAAAGAAAATTTTTGGAAAGATTTTATTCTCCTTCAAAATATTTTGAAGCAATGACAGCCATACATTCTTTTTCTCAAAATAATGATGAATCACTAGGAGAGACATGGGAACGATTCAAGGCACTTTTGAGAAAGTGTCCAAACCACAACCTGAATGATGCCGAAAAGGTAAGAATCGTTTACCATGGTCTATTGCCTCAGTTCAAGATGATGTTAGATGCTTGTGCAGGTGGTTCTTTAATGAACAAGACTGTGGAGGAAGCCATAGAAATATTGGAATCAATGGCTATCAGTGACCGCCAAGCAAAGCATGAAAGAGGTAATATACAAAGGAAGCCAGGAATGCTCGAAGTGGGAGTAAATGATGCAGTGTTGGCTCAGCAAAAATTACTAACCCAACAAATTGAAGTTATGAGCAAGCAATTGGAAAAACTCCAAATTGCTCAAGTAGCATCACCACCCCCTGCTCAACTTAAAACATGTATGCACTGCATGGGAGAACAACCATGTGGTTATTGTGGAAATGAGCAAGAGTAAGCCAATTTCATGAACCATCAAAGAGCACCCTTAGGTAATTTTCCTTTTAATCATGGAAATTCTTTTCCTAACAATTACCTGCAGGGTTGGAAAAATCAGAATATTGGCTGGAGACAGGACACTGGACCTTCCAACAGACCTCCTAACAATCAATTCAAGCAACAACAAACTGACAATGCAAGATTGACAAGAATAGAGGAATCTATTCAACAGTTATTGCAGTTTGTGGAGACAAATGAAGCTTCCCGAAAAGCATCAGACATACAAATGGGTCAGCTTGTAAAAGAGATAGCCGAATTAAAGAGTTCTGGGTTTTCTGCAAACACTCAAAACCCAAGGGAACAATGTAATGCTGTTTCTTTTGATGTTGTAAAAATTGATTGTAAAGAAAAGAGTGAGAAAAAGAAAGAAGAAGAAGAGAAAGAAAGTGAAAAAATAGAAAAAAATGAAAAAAACAAAAAAGAAAAAATATGCAAATAGATACAGAGCAAGAAACAAACTGTACAACCCGGAAAAAAATGTAAAGATCCGGGGAGTTTCACCATTCCTGTGATAATCGGAAATATCAACATCAGGAATGCGTTATTAGATTTAGGGGCTAACATTAACTTGATGCCCTTAGATTTAATAAAGCGCATTGGTGAATATGAGCTAAAAGAAGCAAAGACAGAATTACAGTTTGCAGATCGCTCCGTCAAAAAGCCTTTTGGGATTGTGGAAGATGTGTTGGTAAAGGTTGACAAGTACCACTTCAAGGTTGACTTTATGGTACTGGATATGAAGGAGGAGACTGAGATCCCCCTGATCCTAGGAAGACCTTTCATGAAGACTGCAAGGATCAGAGTAGATGTTGATCTAAGTACGGTTGTAGTCAAAGTTTATGAAGAAGAGGTAAGCTTCAGTGCTCATGAACACCTCAGGATAAGTAATGAGGAAAAAGTTTATCCCTCAACCAAACCAGGTATATCTCTTCCCAATCAATTAAATTGTTTTAAATTAACCGATGCTTTGAAAGATGAAAAACAGGTAATTAAGCATCGGAAAAGAAGAAGAAGGAAGAAAAAGACAGGTGATTCCTCAACGAATATTGGGAGACCACCTGATTAATCAAAGGTAATGTCTGGCTGGAGACATTAAACCTAGCGCTCAATGGGAGGCAACCCATTCTCTCTTTTTTTTTTGATTTTTTTTTCCAACATAAACAAAAAAAAACCACAAAACAAAAATTTTAAACTTGTTTAAAAGAAAAGGGGTTTTAAACTGAAAAGAAAAGGTTTTGAAAATCAAAAATCTTTGGAAAAATCAAAAAATAGAAGCCCACGCGTAGCGCCACTTTGACGCGTAGCTTGGACTCTGAATTTTGGGTCTGACGCGTAGCGTCCCATCCACGCGTAGCGTCAGAGCCCACGTTTAGTTTTTAAAACTGAACCAGAGAGGCCCATCTTAGGTTTTAAAGCCTAAGATCTCCTCTCTACCTCACTTTAGTTTTCAAAACCCTAAATTTCAAAACCTCTTTCTCTCTTCCAAGCTCTCTCAATCCTATTGCTCAAGGAACCACAAGTAAGTGTTCTAATCTGTTCTCTTTAGTTTTGTTTTTAATTTTCGATTTTTAGAAATAAATGTGGTTAGAATTAGGATTAGAAGACCATTGGGATTGATTGCTGTTAGGAGTTAGGAATTGAATGGATATAATGTGGTTTGGAAAGGGGTTGCTGCTGTGCAAACCCTGTTTTTTTTTCTTTGTTCTGCGCAGCTCACGCGTAGCGTCCCACTGACGCGTAGCGTGAGGATGAACTGTGAGCCCACGCGTAGCGTCCTACAGATGCGTAGCGTGGGCAGAACAGGCTGATGTGTAGCGTCACGCCATACGTAGCGTCAGCCTCTGTTTTTAATTTTTGTTAATTTTTGCTGTGTGTTTGTTGTTGTTGTTTTCTTTTTTATTAATAAATTTTCATATTTAGTATTTGTTATACTTTCTTGCATAAGAATAAATTTGTATGAAATTTTGAATAAATTGTATTATTTGAAAATATGTGTGTTACTTTCTTTATAATTCATAAAAAAAAACAAAAATATGTTGTGGTGTATTTGAATTTCAATTTTAGAAAAAACAAAAAAATATTTTTGATTTAAATGTTATGGATTGATTGTTAATGTGTGATTGTTTAATGTGTGTTTAATTTTAAATTTTTACTTTTTACAGATGGCACCTAGGAAATCCATTCCCACTGCTGGTCCCTCTAAAAGATAGAGGAAGACCACGGATACCGACACCACCTCTGAGGATCCTGATCTTCAGGGACAGGAGGTGTTAGGACCGAGGGATCCCACCAGATTTCGCACTGATGCGAAATGGGCACGGTTTCATCAAATCAAGGGTCAGAGACTTATCTGGGAGAGGGTCCTTGATTTGAGTGCAGGAGACTATCCTGAGCTTCAGGATAGAGTGCAGCAGAGGAGATGGGGACCTCTATTCTCTCTACCTACTGAGGGGGACCCCATCTTAGTGATGGAATTTTATGCAAATGCCTTCAGGACTCGCCAGGACGCACCGAACATTGGGCAGCAGCGGACGAGTTGGGTGAGGGGTCGGCATATCTCATATGACCGGGACACCATCAGCACCCTATTGGGTAACCCTTGGGAGCCTACTCCCGAGGATGACACTTGTTTCTAGAAAGAAAACAGAAACAAGATTGCTGCTGAGGGAGAGTTAGGATACTCCCTCGAGGAGGTTGCTCATTTCTTGAGCAAGGATGGAATCTTTTTCAACATGAGTAGGGTTGGAAGGAGTCCATCTAACCTCCTAAAGACCCAGCTGACCCCCATAGCTCAGGCGTGGTCCCACCTCATGCTTCATAATATCACTCCTGTCACCCACCTTTCTTCCCTTCCAGTTGATCGTTGTTGCCTTCTCTATTCTATCTCCAGGGCCACACCATTGATATTGCTGAGCTTATATTCGAGCAGATTCACTTTTATGCCCTTGGGTATAAAGTGAATCGCCTCATTCCCTTTCCTCTCATCATATATGCCTTACTGAGGAGGCAGGGAGTCATTGTACCTTCACCAGAGTTCACTAGTTCTTTAGGGAGAGTCCCTAAAGTTCTAATGAACAGAGATTATTTTGTGCAGCAGTGCGAGCTTCCACCACTAGAGCAGGAGGCTCAGCCCTGACCTAGGAGGAGGAGACCACTAGTGCAGCCTCCATCTACTGATGCTGTCACACAGGGCTTTGCCCAGATATCACTTGAGCATCAGCATATGATGCAGATGATGGCTGCCACTCATAGAGCTTATATTCATCTTCACGATGAATTTTACCAGTACAGGTTACAGGGAGAGGGAGCACCTTATGTTACCCCGGCCGAGTTTGCAGCACATGTAGCTTGGCCCGGAGATTTGCCTACCTACCCTGAGACTGGTGGATCTTCTGGCGCACAGGTTAACTCTGATGGCGATGGTGATGATGAGGAGGAGGAGCAGGATGATGATCAGATGGAAGATTGATGATGTCATCTTCTTATTTACTTTGAGTACAGTTGATTCTAGTTTATATTTACATTTACATTTATACTTTATATTATGGTATTTCATTATTGTGTGGTGTGTTTTTACGTAGTTACTCGTTTTTGCTTATTTTTCAAAAAAATAATCCAAAAATAAAATTTTTATCTTTCAATCAAATTTTTGTTAGTAAGTTAATTTATACACTTAGAGTTTTTACACAATAAAACTTAAATTTGTAAAATCAATTATCGATTTTTTTATATATAACTTAGGAATTTTGATAAATTTAATTACAATAAGTTTATTAACCATCAAGCAAATTTCAATAACCCGGTGAGCAGAGAGATATTTTTTTTAAACACTTGAGGGTTTAATCGACATATTTTCAATTCGAATTGATTTTGCTTTAATCTCTGATTTGTGTTGTTGTACAGAGAATTCGAGAAAATGATCAAGGCACATTTATTGGTGAAACAAAACCTTGGGCCAAACAGCTTACCTTGGTAAAAAGTCTTTTATCCTTTGCAAAGCCAATTTGAGCCTAAAATAAAATTCTTTGGTACCCTTAAAACCTAAATTTGTTTTAACCATTCCCTATACTTGATTGATTAAAAGAGCAATTAAAATAAATGAAAAATATTTTGAGTGTTCTCACAAAAATGGGGAGTGAAAATAAGCAACTTGATTCTTTTCAAAAGGAAAGTATGAAAAAGAAAAAAATCAAAAATAGTGAAAAGAATCAAGTTGGGGGTATTTTCCATCAATAAAAGAAAATGAGAAGTTTGGGTCAAGAAAAAGCCTAAGAATTATAAAATGCTCTTTTATGATTTCAGGTTTTTGAATTCCAAGAAAAACCATTACTTCTTGAAAACCAAGCCTCATTACAACCCGTGAAAAGACCTTGTGATTTTCGAATTAACTCGGTATAAATAACCATTGATTAGATGACAAACAAAGTTAAATTCGTTTGATTTTATGATTGATTGAGTGAAATAGGTTACCAATTGCATAGAGATAAATACTTGTGAGGTAAGCCTGAAATTCTGCTTGATTGTTAATAGAATATTGTAAACAATTTTATCATTAGACCTTTGTTATATTTGATATGAATTTTTGATTATTACAAATTAGTTAAATTGTGTAATTATTTTTTGTGATAAATTTTCAGACTAACTTAAAAATTTGATTCCAAATTTTTATTTTTTTCTTATTTTTCTCTTGCTCGAGGACGAGCAATGTCTCAAGTTGGGGGTATTTGTTAGTCTTCAAATTTTCAATAAAAGCTTGAATAAAAATTTCATAAAAATTATAAAAATTAGTTTAATTTGTTAGAAAATTAGGATTTAAATTCAATAAATGGATGTTGTTGGAAATAATCTGCCCTTGATCAATTTTCTCTAGTTTTGCAGTGAAAAAGTTAAGAAATCAAGAGAAAATTACACTGGAGGAGCTGACGCGTGGCCTCACCCCACGCGTAGCATCAACAGCTATTTTTGATGCTGACGCTACGCATCACAGCCACGCGTAGCGTCAGTGCTGCGTGGTCTCCACCTCCATTTTGACCAACCACTCCACTTGGACCCAATAATGGGCACTCCACTCAGCCAAGGGCCATCCCACTCACCATGAAAGGCCAAAAATCGGTGGAGACATGTCCATATGGCCAAGCATGATCAAATTTAATAATTTGAAGTGGCCATTATCAAGTGTTTAATGGAGGCTGAGTCAGGGGTGTGACGCGTAGCGTCACAGGGACACGTAGCGTCAGCACCCTTGCTCAGCCCTATAAATAGGGCCATCCAACACCATTCAAATCATCCCATCCCATCCCATTCCATAGCATTTCTTTTCTCTCTTGTGCTCGACTTTGAGTACTTCTTTTGTGAGTTGTAGTTCTAGAATAGTTTTCTAGATACTTGAGTGTGTTTCGGTGTATTGTGATCATTGTATTGTGAAGTTCCCATCGTCTTCGTAATGTCAAAATCTGTAAGTTTTGTTTCTACTTTCACCATGTGTAACTAATTTGTTTATGTTGGAATTGGTGAACTAATCTATTGAGTATAATGTTGTGAATTCGACCTCTGCATGTTTATGATTCAAGTCCATGTTAGTATTTTAACCTTTTATTAATATGAACGTCAAACGGGAGAATGATTTTTATGTGTATTGAAACTTGTTTTATTAGTATGAATGTCAAACGGGAGAATGATTATTCATGCCGTATTGAAACTTGTTTTAACGAAAGTAAAAAGTTGGAATACCCTTGGTATCTCAATTCTATAGGGGTTGTTAACCATTGTTGCCATAAGGCCAGGTCTTAATACAAGTTTTTACTGAGAAAGCTCACGAGGGATCGGACTTTATGGTGAATTCTTAGAATTTATATCACGAGGGATCGGTTATAATGATTTTAAGCTGCAATGACATGAAACTTGATGATTAAATATGCATGTCTTGAGTTCCTCATTGTTATTCTAGATTAGGGATCCAATTTCCAACATAATTTGTTTATTTGTGTTTATCTCAAGTATCTTACCTATTCTAGATTGCAACTCGTTTTTTTTAGATAGATTTTATTTTCTTTTATCTTATGAACCACTCAATCATGCTATCCTGTGAATATTGTATAACTTGTATATAAATTATTCTTTTGTTTATAACTTCCTTCCCATTTACCATAGTAAATAGAAAATTACTGTTATTATTGGACTTTCAATCCCAGTGGAACGATATCTAAATTTTGAAAACTACAAACGATTGGTGCGCTTGCCAATTAACAAACCCGGTGGTGGAAAAGAACTGTTGAGATGCTATCGCCGGGTTAACAGCACATAAGCTTATAAATATGCACATACTTTTCTCCTGTTTTGGCATTATCAAAACGCACCATGATATTCTTCTAAGTAAGCATATAATTGAGTAAAAGCATGAGTTCCATAAATATAATTACAGAGAAGTGAAATCAAGGATAATCATTCATGTGTATGCTCCCCCTTACTACTGTAATTGATACCACTTGAAGAGAGTATACCACTTATTAACATGTGAAATTGATTATACCAATTTGATCAAGTTTGATATCACTTGCAGGTTAATTTAATCAAGTCTTATACTATTTGTTTATTTTTTTTAAAGCATATGATCTCCTCTTTTTAATAGATACCACTGTTGAAATAGTAGATACCATAATATGAATAAATACCACTCAGAGGTTAGATACTATTGCATATAACAATCCACTTGTTAATCATTTCATTAATATTGCTTAATGCATTTCTAGGTATCAGAGCAGTAACATAGAAGACTTTTCAGCAATGTATACTTATATCTAGGTATCAGAGTAGGGATGAAGTGATATATCCAGCTTGTAAAATTTGTTATTTATACCACTTGTTAATATGATTTGTATAACCCACAGAGCATAACGGTAGAGTAAAAATTCAATCATACCTTGGTATTTTGCAAGTTTTATACCCTTTTTCACATCCTTGTATGGCATTTTGCTGTATCCATGTTGTATTCCTTGAACAATTCTTTATTCGCCCAGTTTGGTAGTTTGATTTGCCATTTGAGTCATCCTATATAGCCTTAACTAACTCTTTTCAAAGCATTTTGTTAGTAGCATTGAGTCCACAAGAGTTTGTACCAATTTTGGGTTTTTGATGCAGTATAAGAGAAAATTCTAAAGATGATTTACTCAGACTTTCATACTACTTGATAAAGACATAACATATCATCAATAAATATAACTTGTTATAAAGAGATGTTATGAAACTCCCCTTTAATCATGCAATTTAACAAGGATAAATATAGGTGTTGATACCACTTTATTAATTAACATAATTCATATGATTCAGAGCATAGTGGTAGAGTGAGCATTAACTTCAACATAGGTAAATAGTTAAGTGTAACAATCTTTTCCTTTCAATGGATACCACTAGTTGATAATTTCACTTATGTCTAGATATCAAAGCAAAGATGGAATGATTAATATAGCTTGTTGGCTTACTCATGCATTTGTATTATAACATATGCCAATATATTCACTCTTTTTCATATGACTTTTATATCTCAAGTATTCTCTTCTTAACTAGTGTCTATGATGTTACATATAGGTCTAGTCAAGCACACATGTCATTTATCAAAGTATGAGATTATACAAGAGAATACTTTTGGTATAGATCATTTACAGCATGGTAAGTCTCTAAAGTATATCATGTTTATAGTGCAGCTGAAAATGTATAGTGCAAGTCATGTACTCATTGTAATCAATTAGTCGTAACATATATGTCATACCACTTGTTATGATACCACTTGTTATCTTGATGCTATGTATGATACCACTTGATGGATTTACCAATTTAAGCTCTTGATATCAATTATTAACACTTAAGCATTTAGCACAAGATTGTTATTATTCAAGCATATATTATTCTTGATTTAATTATTCAATAATTCTTTTCAAAACTCAATGATGCAATACTTTCAAATTTCTTTTCACAGTCAAGATTATGCATCATCAAACATATGGCGTAGACAAGAATTATAAAGTCAATCAAGATAGATACCATTTACTCAAGCCTGATGTATTAAGGAAGATCATGTCATGTATTATCACTTAACATATCAAGCATTATCTCTTAGCATTTCATGCATTGTCTCTTAATATACTCTCTTGTTCATGCCTATAATATTACTAGTCATGAAGTTAAAGTCTAGGCAATCACTTGTTATAACATACATGGAGCATACCTACTTTCTTTTAGGCATTATTAAAAACAACATATAATTGCATAGAGTGTCAAAGCATAGATATCACTTGTACACACAATATATGTATTTATTATCAAAGCATAGTGCCAAGTATATAATCAAGATTATGTCCCCATGACCTCTTCCTCTCACTAATTCACTTAGTACTATTTTGTTAAAGGAAGGTGTTTGTCACTTAGATACCACTATTTCTCTTGTTCAATAAATGATATATCATCAAGAATTCATATTTCATCAAGAGTTCATGCATCGTTAAGACTTTGAATCTAAGCATCAAGATTTAACATTTTAATATTTTGATGTTTTAATCCTTCCTAACACACATGGATGCAAATAACTTTAATCTCAAGTTTTTCATGGAATCAAACATGTTATTTAGGCAATCATTCATCAAGCTCATCATCAATCATTAAAAATTATAGGGATATGCACATACATCATTGATCCTAAGTTTTTTTTATGAATTCAAGGGGTTTCTAAATTTCTTTGTTCATCCATTTCAAAACTTCATACCAATCATGCTCAAGCTTAAATATCAAATCAAAGTTGGATTTTCACACATTTATATTCATTATGAACAAGCATTGGCAGAAATTATATGATAAGTACTTACACCCCTTTTTGTTGTTGTCCATTGGGTTTTGTCTTGGTGTAATCCAATTTGTGTGAGTCTCATAGAAGCTTCTTGTTCATCTCCTTGCTTTGAATGGTTCCCTTTTAGATGTATGATGAGTCATCATAATCTTGGCTTGCTTTATTATTTTCCTTTGTCTTTTGAAGTGGAGATTGAGATACTTGATATCTCCTTAGGCCATGAGTTTTGGTCATCCATCAATGAGAAGTTGTTGCTTTGAAGTTTGCCTACAAGATTTCAAAAATTTAAGGTACCCTTTGAGAGTTGGGTCCTTCCTTGTTAGTTTGGGATTTCAAGATTGTTTTAGAATCCATACCTTTCTTGTACATTTTTGACGAGATTTCTTTATAGAGCAATTTGAAGATATATGACCATATATTCCACAATAGAGACATGTTGCATTCAAGGAATAAGTCACTTTATAATTATAAAGGTTCCTATTATGTTCTATGTTCTTCTTTTCAAAACAATTTGACATTGAATGCCCTTTTCTTTCATGGT
The DNA here is from genome assembly GCA_037962975.1 of Clitoria ternatea. Lineage (NCBI taxonomy): Eukaryota > Viridiplantae > Streptophyta > Magnoliopsida > Fabales > Fabaceae > Clitoria > Clitoria ternatea. Next base: position 62,866,021 of record CM075676.1, read on the forward strand.
TTGTACATCTTAGAATGGGTTTAGATTTTTCCTTATAAAGTGCAAAAGGATTCTTACAATGACCTTTTATACATATATCTAGAGTATGCTCTTGGTCTTCAAGAGTTGCACTTAGATATGTTTGACTATTTGTGAGCTTCCTAAGTACTTCTTTTAGTTCTTCATTCTCTTTTTCAAGAAGCATACATTTATTATTATCATTACAAGTTCTAGAAGATACATTTGAAGCTACTAAACCCTAAACCCTAAACCCCAAACCCTAAACCCTAAAAGCTAAACCCTAAATCCTATACCCTAAACCCTAAACACTTAACCCCAAACTCTAAACCCTAAACCCCAAACCCTAAACCCTAAACTCTAAACCCTCAACTGTAAACCCCAACCCCTAAACCTGAATAGGTAATCCTTAAACCCTAAGTCTTAAACCATAAACCCTAAACCCTAAACCCTAATCTTCAAACAGTAAAACCTAATCTATAAACCCTACACCCTAATCCCTAAACCGTAAATGATAAACCCTAAACCCTAAACCATAAACCATAAACCCCAAACCCTAAACCATAAACCCTAAACCCTAAACCTTAAACAATAAACCATAAAACATTAACCCTAAACACTAATCTTCAGATAATAAACCCTAATCTATAAACCCTAGACCCTACACCATAAACCCCAAACCCTAAACCCTAAACCCTAAACACTAAACCCTAACCCCAAACCCTAAACCCTAAACCCTACACCATTAACCCTAAACCCTAAACCCTGATCTTTAAACAATAAACCCTAACCCTTAAACCCTAAAGTATAAACCGTAAACCGTAAACCGTAAAACATAAACCCCAAACCCCAAACCCTAAACCCCTAACCCTAAACCTGAAACCCCAACCCTAAACCCTAAACCCTAAACCCCAACCTCTAAACCCTAAATCAAAACCCAACCCCTAAGTACTAAACCCTAAACCTTAAACCCTAAACACCAACCCTAACCTTGAACCATAAACACTAAACCCTTAACCCCAAACGCTAACCTCTAACCCTAAACATCAAACCTCAAACCCCAAACCCTAAACCCTAAACCCTAAACCCTAAACCACAAACCCTAAACCCTAAACCCTAACCCCTAACCCCTAAACCCAACCACTAAAAGCTAAACCCTAAAACTTAAACCCTAAATACCAACCATAAACCCTAAACCATGAACCCTAAACCCTAAACCCCAAACCCTAAACCATAACCCTTAAACCCTAAACCCTAAATACCAACCATAAACCCTGAACCATGAACCCTAAACCCTAAACCCTAAACCCTAAATGCCAAACCCTGAACCCTAAACCCTAAACCCTAAACCACAAACACTAACCCATAAACAACAAGCCCTAACCCTTACAAACCCTAAACCCTAAACCTTCAACACCAAACCCTAAACCTTAAACCCTAAACCCTAACACCTAAACCCCAAACCCTAAACCCTAAACCATAAACCTCAAACCCTAAACCCTAAACCACAAACTCCAAACCCCAAACCCTAAACCCCAAACCCTAAACCCCAAACCCTAAACCCTAAACCCTAATCTTCAAACAATAAACCCTAATCCCTAAAACCTAAACTATAAACGCTAAAAACTAAACCATAAATCCATAACCCTAAACCCTAAACCCCAAACTGTAAAGCGTAAACCGTAAACCCCAAACCTCAACCAATAAACCCTAAACCCTAAACCCTAAACCCTATATCCAAAACCATAAACCCTAAGCACTAAAACCTTAAATCCTAAACACCAACCTTAAACATTGAACCATGAACCCTAACCACTTAACCCTACACGGTAACCCCAAAACCTTAAATCCCAAACCCCAATCCAAACCCATAGACCCCAAACTATAAACCCTAAGCCCTAAACCTTAAACCGCTACCCCTACACCCTAAACACTAAACCCTAAACCCTAAACCCCAAATCATAAACCCTAAACAACAAACCCTAAACACTAAACCCTAACCTCTAACCTTTAAAACCTTAACCTTAAACCCTAAACCCTAATCTTCAAACAACAAACCCTAATCTCTAAACCCTACACCTTAATCCCTAAACCCTAAATAATAAACCCTAGACCCTAGACCCTAAACCCTAAACCCTCAACAATAAATCATAAAACATAAACCCTAAACACTAATCTTCAAACAATAAACCCTAATCTCTAAACCCAAACCTGAAACCCTAAACCCTAAACACTAAACCCTACACCCTAAACCCTAAACCCTAAATCCTAAACCCTTAACCATTAACCATAAACCTTAAACCCTAATCTTCAAACAAAAACCTTAATCCCTAAACCCTAAACCATAAACACTAAACCCTAAACCACAAACCCCAAACCCTAAAACCTAAACCCCAAACCATACACCTTAAACCCTAAACCCAAAACCCCAACCCTAAAACCTAAGCCCCAACCCATAAACCCTAAATCCAAAATTATAAACCTAAGCACTAAAACCTTAATTCCTAAACACCAATCTTAAACATTGAACCATGAACCCTAAACCCTTAACCCTAAATGGTAACCCCTAAACCCTTAACCCTAAACCCTAATCCAAACCCATAGACCCCAAACCGTAAACCCTAAACCCTAAACCTTAAACCGCTAACCCTAAACCCCAAACCATAAACCCTAAACCATAAACCCTAAACCATAAACTCTAAACCCTAAACGACAAACCCAAAATGCTAAACCCTAACCCCTAACCCCTAAAACCCTAAAGCTTAAACAATAAACCCTAAACTCTAAACCCCAAACACTAAATCCTAAAAGCTAAACCCTAAATCCTAAATCCTAAACCCTAAACTGTAAACTCTAAACCCTAAATCCCAAACCCTAAACCCTAAACCCTAATCCGTAAACCCCAACCCCTAAACCTAAACCGCTAATCTTTAAACCATAAATCCTAAACCATAAACCATAAACCCTAAACCCTAATCTTCAAACAATAAACCCTAATCTCTAAACCCTAAACCCTAAACCATAAACCCTAAACCCTAAACCTAAACCCTAAACCCTAAACCCTAAACCCTAACCCCAAACCCTAACCCCTAAATCCTAACCCATAATCATTAACCATAAACCTTAAACCTTAATCTTCCAACAAAAACCCTAATCCCTAAACCCTAAACTATAAACGCTAAATCCTAAACCATAAACCCCAAACCCTAAACCCTAAACCCCAAACCATAAACCTTAAACCTTAAACCCTAAACCCCAACCCTAAACCCCAAACCCTAAACCTTAAATCCTAAACCCAAAACCCCAACCCTGAACCTTAAACCTTAAACCCTAACCATTAAACCCTAAATCCAAAACCATAAACCCTAAGCACTAAAACCTTATCTCCTAAACATCAACCCTAAACATTGAACCATGAACCCTAAACCCTTAACCATAAACGGTACCCCTAAACCCTAAACCCCAAACCCCAATCTAAACCCATAGACCCAAAACCGTAAACTGTAAACCCTAAACCCTTAACCCTAAACCCCGAACCCTAAACCCTAAACCATAAACCTTAAACTGTAAACCCTAAACCCTAAACAACAAACCTTAAACGCTAAACCCTAACCCCTAACCCCTACAACCCTAAACCTTAAACCCTAAACCCTAAACTTTAAACCCTAAACCCCAAACCCTAAAAGCAAAACCCTAAATCCTAAACCCTAAACCCTAAACCCCAAACTCTAAACCCCAAACCCTAAACCCTAAACCCCAAACCCTAAACCCTAATCCGTAAACCCCAACCCCTAAACCTAAACCGCTAATCGTTAAACCCTAAATCCTAAACCATAAACCCTAAACCCTAATCTTCAAACAATAAACCCTAATCTCTAAACCCTACACCCTTGTCCCTAAACCTAAACGATAAACCCTAAACCCTAAACCATAGACCCCAAACCCTAAACCCTAAACCCTAAACCCTAAACCCTAAACAATAAACCATAAAACATAAACACTAAACATTAATCTTTAAACATTAAACCCTAATCTCTAAACCCTAAACCCTAAACCATAAACCCCAAACCCTTAACCCTAACCCTAAACACTAAATCCTATACCCCAAACCCCAACCCCTAAACCCTAAACCCTAAACCATTAACCATTAACCCTAAACCCTAATCTTTAAACAATAAACCCTAATCCCTAAACCCTAAACTATAAACCATAAACCCTAAACCTAAAACCCTAACCATAAACCCTAAACCCTGAACCCCCACGCCTAAACCCCAAATCCAAAACCCAACCCCTAAGCACTAAGCCCTACACCTTAAACCCTAAACACCAACCCTAAACCTTAAACCATAAACATGAAACCCTTAACCCCAAACCCTAAACCCCAAACCCTAAACCCCAAACCCTAAACCCTAAACCCTAAACCCTAAACCCAAAACCCCAACCCCTAAATCATAAATCCTAAACCCTAAACCCTAAACCCTAAAACCAAAACCCCGACCCCTAAGCACTAAACCTTAAACCCTATACACCAACCCTAAATCTTAAACCATGAACACTAATCCCTTAACCCCAAACGCTAACACCTAACCTTAAACCCCAAACCCTAAACCCCAAACCCTAAACCCCAAACCCTAAACCCTAAACTGCTACCCCTAAACTCCAAACTCTAAACCCCCATCCGTAAACCCTAACCATTAAAAGATAAACCCTAAACGCTACATCCTAACCCCTAACCATTAAAACCCTAAACCTTAAACCCTACACCCTAAACCCTAAACCCTAAACCCTAAAAGCTAAACCCTAAACCCTAAACCTTAAACCCTAAACTCTAAACCCTGAATCCTAATCCTTAAACTATAAACCCTAAACCCTAAACCCTAAACCCTAAATCGTAAACCCCAACCCCTAAACCCGAACCGCTAAACCTTAAACCCTAAATCCTAAACCATAAAGCATAAACCATAAATCGTAAACCCTAATCTTTAAATAATAAACCCTAATCTCTAAACCATATACCCTGATCCCTAAACCCTAAACAATAAACCCTAAACCTTAAACCATAAACCCTAAACCCCAAACCCCAAACCCTAAACACCAAACCCCCAATCTTCTTTAGGACATGCTTGATATCTTGCACATATGCATACAACAAACATAATATCGGGCCTACTCGTAGTTAAGTAAAGTAAGGATCCAATCATACCTCGATATTTTGTTATCTCATGGGTGTTGCTATTTCGTTTGCTTTATCCATTTCAAATCTTTTAAGTTTCTTATAATATTTTGATTGATTTATAAAAGTCCCTTCTGTGGTTTGCTTAATTTGTAGCCGAAGGAAGAATGTAAGTTCTCCCATCATGGATATTTCAAATTCATTCATAATCTTGGCAAACTCTTGACAAAGAAGTTCGTTAGTAGCACTAAATATTATATCGTCGACGTAAACTTATACTAAGAGAATGTCATTATTTTTACGTTTTATAAACTGTGTAGCATTAACCTTTCCTCTTTCAAAATTGTTTTCTAAAAGAAATTTGCTAAGCCTTTCATACCAAGCTCTTGGAGCTTGTTTCAATCCGTATAAAGCTTTTCTCAATTTAAAAACATGATTTGGAAATTTGTGGTTTTCAAAACTAGGAGGTTGATCTACATAAACTTCTTCTTGAATATGACCATTTAGAAAAGCACTTTTGACATCCATTTGATACAGTTTAAAATCCATACAACAAATCTAATAACAATCTTATGGCTTCTAGTCTAGCTACGGGTGCATATGTTTCCTCATAATCTATGCCTTCTTCTTGATTATAGCCTTTTGCAACTAGCCTAGCTTTATTTCTTGTCATTATTTCATTTTCATTTAGCTTATTTCTAAAATCCCATTTAGTACCTATTTCTAAAATCCCATTGGGTCTTGGCATAAGTTCTCAAACTTGGTTTCTTTCAAATTGATTTAACTCTTCTTGCATAGCCAATATCCAATATTCATCAATAATAGCCTCATTAATAAATTTAGGTTTAATTTGTAATACAAAGGCTAGGTGATTACATGCATTTCTAATGGCATTACGAGTACTTACACCTTTTGTTATTTCACCTATGACATTGTCCAAGGGATGATCCTTTAAGGTAATCCACTCTTTTTATTGAGGTTCCTCATTTTGTGTTGTATCTTCTTCATTATTGACTTCTTTTTTATCATCCAAGTTCATTTCTTGGAAGGTACCTACAAGATCATCAACTTCCTTTCTCGGAGGATTTTGGTTAAGTTCATCAAATTTGACATGTATAGACTCTTTATTTGTACAAGTTCATTTGTTAAAGAGTCGATATGCTTTACTAGTAGATGAATAATCTAAGAATGTTGCTTCATCAGATTTTGCATCGAATTTACCAAGATTATCCTTTCCATTGTTTAAAACAAAGCATTTGCATCCAAACACGTGAAAATAAGAAATGTTTGGTTTTCTTCCTTTGTAAAGCTCATAAGGGTTTTCTTTAAAATAGGCCTAATCAAACATCTATTCATTACATGACAAGCGATATTTACCACATCGGCCTAAAAATGTTTCACAATGTTATTTTCATTCAATATAGTTCTTGCAAGCTCCACTAAGATCGATTTTTCCTTTCAACTACTCCATTTTGCTGTGGAGTTTTAGAAGCCGAAAAATTATGTTCAATGCCAAATTTTTCACAAAATTTTTCAAAAGGTTGATTTTCAAATTCTCCCCATGATTGGTTTGAATGGATGCGATTTTTAGATTTCGTTCATTTTGGATAATCTTGGCAAGTTTCTTAAATGCTTGATATGCTTCATGTTTGTGAGTAAGAAATAATGTCCATGTATATCTAGAATAATTGTCCACAATCACAAGACCATAATAATTTCCACCAAAACTTTTAACCTTGGAAGGTCCAAATAAATCCATATGTAAAAGTTGTAAAGGTCTATTTGTTGAAACAACATTTTTTGCTTGAAAAGAAACCTTTACTTGTTTTCCTTTTTGACATGTGTCACAAAAATTGTTTTCAAATTTCAACTTTGGTAAACCAATTACTAAATCTTTCGAAACAAGTTTGTTTAAATGATCTGTATGAATGTGAGCAATTCTTCTATGTCATAGCCATGATTCATCTTCTTTAGTTATGAAGCATTGTAGATCATTTGAATAAGACAATCAAGATTAATCATATAGATATTATCGATTCTTTGACCAACGAATTTTATTTCCTTGTTTAGTTTATTTTCAATTATACAGCAATTTGATTCAAAAACAATTTCATAGCCTTTATAACATAATTGTCTAATACTGAGCAAGTTATGTTTAAGTCCTTCAACATATAATACATCATTTATAGAAGTAGGGGTGTTTTTACCAACATTTTTGATTCCTAGAATTCTTCCCTTCGTGTTGTCTCCATATGTAAAAAATCCTTTATTTCGTGGAGTAAATGATATAAAATTACTTTTATCTCCCATCATGTGTTTAGAACACCCACTATCCAATTACCAATAGGTGTTACTTGCTTTAGAACATACCTAAAAAACAAGTCAAGTTAAAGAGCTTGGTACCCATTTTATGTTAGGTCCATGTAGGTTAGTTTATGAAAATGTTTTTAGGAACCCATACTTTTCTTACAACCTTTGGCCCTAATTTTGTAACATTACAATTAGATGCACTATGTCCTTTAAAACTACAGTGATTACATCTCATGAAAGGCGATGCAGTTTTACTAGGCGGTATAAAGAAATTTTATAATTCTTTTGTTTCTTATAGGCATTAAAACCTAATCCCGTTTTATAAAAAATGCAACGTTGTTTTCCAAGTAAAACATTTAAATTGTCTCTACCATTTGTAAATTTTTCTAAAGTTCTATTCAAGTCTAAAACCTTAGTTTCTAGAATGTCACATTTCTTTACAAATTCACAAGGTTTAGTCTTAGAGCATGCTTGAACATTTACTATTTCCTTTTTCAAAATTTCATTTTCTTTACCAAGTTCTACAAGATGCATTTCAAGAGTATCAATAGTTTTCGTAGATAACTTATACTTGTTTGAGATTTTGACAAATTTGTCATACAATTCTTCAAAGGCATCAAGTAATTCATCTCTATCTAAGTCATGGAAATTTACCTCATCATTTTCATCTTGATGGTTGGACATGAGGCAGAGGTTTGCTTCTTCATAGTCTGATTCGTCTGAGCTACTTACTTCATTTTCATCCCATGCGATATATGCTCTTCTCTTCCCTTTTCTTTCTTTGTTTTTCTTCTTTAAGTTTGGGTAATTCGCCTTAAAGTGTCCTTCATTTCCATATTTGAAACAAGTTGGTGAGGAATTATTTTCTTTAGAGATAGGTTTCTTACCTTTATGTGTAAAGCTCTTTTGGAAGCATTTGTTCCTCATAAGTTTTCCAAAACGCTTCACGAATAGTCCTAGCTCTTCCTCTTCGTCAAGGTCACTATCGGATTCTTCATCATCAATTGAGCTGGCCTTGAGAGCTAGCCCTTTCTTCTTGGAGGCTTTTTCTTCTTCCTCCGCATGTTTCAAATCTTTTAACTCTTGTTCTTGTTTTGTAACTTACCAAACAATGTAGCAAGGGACATATCATTTATATTTGGTGATTGTTTGATAGCGGTGACAAGAGGTTACCATTCCCTAGTAAGACTTTTCAACACTTTGTGAATAAGCTCTTGTTAGAGTAAGATTTGCTAAGAGTAATAAGATGATTAATGATTAAAGTAAATCTCTTTTGTAGTTCTAAGATAGTTTCACCAAAATTCATTCTAAAGCTTTCATATTGGCTTGTTAATGTACTAATCTTAGAATCCTTAACATCGCTAGTTCCTTCATGAGTTATTTGAAGGGTATCCCACATATCCTTGGTAGATTTACATGTTACTACTCTAAAGAATTCACCGGGACCTAAGGCAAGAGTAATAAGATTTTTTACTTTATAATTATATTGCACTTTCTTTTCTTCTTCACTAGTCCAATCATCCATGGGGTTTTCAACTTGTTTATCATTAACAGTATGCATAGGTATAAAAGGACCATTTTTAATAGCATTCCATATTTTCAAATCAATTGATTGCATAAAAATTTTCATCCTTTCTTTTTAAAAAGCATAACCTTTCTCATTAAAAGCAGGAGGTCGATTTGTAGCGCCACCCTCGGGAATCATGCTATATAAGATAGAGGCCATCTTAATCTCTTGAAGCTGTTAAGCTCTGATACCACTTGTTAACCATGTGGCCTCAATTACTCAAGAGGGGGGTGAATTAAGTATTGAAAATTTTATTTGGAATGTTTTTGAAATTGATTCTTTAATAAATATACTTAATGAAGACGGTAAATTTAATCACAAATAATAACAATTTATACATAAGGCAAATCAAACATTGAGTATATGACTAGTAAATTCACTTAACAAATTTAAGTAATGTTCAAGAGAACAAGTAATGATATCAAATTAACCACCACACTATTTTGAGTACTTAGCAAAAATAATGATTAATTTCAAAACAATTTATTCAAGAATATTACTTAAATAATTTCAATAATTTTATTTAAATAATTTACAAATTTATATCAAGTTAATAATATATGCACTTAATTTTAACAAGCAACTTAATTTGCAATAAGGAATTTTAAACAATTAAAATATAAGCACAAATATTTAGCAAGTAATTTATGTGCACAAATTTAAATGAGTTTAGGGAGAAGAAAATTACAAACCCCACCACACCGGTGTACGTCTCGTCTTCAAGTAACCCACTTGAAGAAATCCACTATTGGAGATTAGAGATACAACTTTGAGCAATTACAGCTCCTAGTGTCCCACACTCAAGAACCCAATTCTCACAAGTACAAGGGCACCCCGCCCAATCTCTCAATCTCACAAATTACAAGCTTGACCCCAACCACAAACTCTAGAATTTTTGGTGTATAAGATTACAAAGATTAACTCTCCAAAAGAGTGGATATACAAATTAAAGCTTTCACAAACTTGTAACTCTCAAAAGAGGATTTGCAAATTTTAGCACTCAAAAATAATTTGCTCACAAGGTAACTCTCAAAAATGACTTTGAAATAAGAACAGAGAACTATTTGAATTAACACAGTATAAGGGAGCAAATATGAGGAGCCAGATAGCAAGCAACGAAAAATTGAGAGGAAATAAGAATCAGAGGAACTGTTTCTCTGAGGTGTGTTTTGAACCTTCAACTTCATCCCCTATTTATACTACTCCAGGCCATCGCTTTTGCAATTAAAAAATTCCTTCGAGCTTCCAAGTTGAAGAGTGGAGCGTATGTCTGTATTTAGTTACTTAAATTGCAACTTGCGTAGTGGAAACTTGGAAAGTGTAATCTGCTCAGAGAATGTTGAAACACTTTACATTTGTTAATTCATAAGCATTTAGATATTCCATGGTGCGATGCAAGGTTGTCATGTTCTCTTTTAAGTTCAATATTCAATAGTGTGTGTCATGATGTTAATTTCCCATTCAAAGTCTCTCTCGCTCAAGCGCCATTATATCACACTCAGGCGCACATCAAAATTTCATTTTGCAGCCTTCCACGCTCGCTCACGCTCAAATCCACACTCAGCGTGCTATCACGCTCAAGCGAGCCTAGCTCACGCTCCAGCGAGACTTGTGCTTTTGAACCCCTGATGCATCACACTTTGCTCCATGCTCAGGCGCCCTCACGCTTACGCCCACGCTTAAGCTCCATAGCTTCACGCTCAAACGTGCTAGACCCCTGATACTCTTTGCTTTACACTTGTGACCACGCTCAAGCTTCAAAGCTTGCACTCAAGCGTGCCATGATGATTATCAACCATGCTTTGTTCCAACCATTCATCAATTTGTTTTACTTGATTTTATTGCTTTAAAATCCTTGACTCAATCATATGGAATTTCATCATATCATCATAATTAATTTTTCCTTGTCTTCAATCTACATTTGTTGTTTGTCATTATCAAAATCTATCTCAACATATAAACACACCTTAAACCCTTAATCCTAAACGCTAACCCTTCAACCCTAAACCCCAACCCTTAAACCCAAAACCCTAAACCACAAACCATAAACCCTAACCCATAAACCCTAACCCATAAACCCTAACCTCTTACCCCTAAAGCCTAAACCCCTAAAACCCTAAACCCTGAACCCTAAACCTAAACCCTAAACCCCAAACCATAAACCCTAAACAACAAACTCTAAACCCTATACGCTAAACCCTAAACTCTAAACCCTAACCCCAAACCAAAACCTTAAACCATAAACCCTAAACCACAAACCCTAAACCCTAAAACCTAAACCTTAAACCCTAACCCATGAACCGTAAACCCTAACCCTAAACCCCAAACCCTAAACCCTAAACTGTAAACCCTAAACCCTAAACCCCAAACCCCAAACCCTAAACCCTAAATTCCAACCCCAAACCATAAACCATAAACCCTAACCCGTATACCCTAAACCCTAAACCCTAAACCCCAAACCCTAAACCTTAAACACTAAACCCTAAACCATACACCCTAAACCCCAAACCCTACAACCTAAACCCTAGACCCTTAACCTTAAACCCTAAACCCTAAACCACAGACTCTAAACCTTTAACCCTAAACCTTAAACTCTAAACACCAAACCCTAAATCATAAACCCTAACCCCTAAACCCTAACCACAAAACCATAACCCTAACCACTAAACCCTAAACCCTAACCCTAAACTATAAACCATAAGCCCTAAACCCTAAACCATAAACCATAAACCATAAACCATAAACCATAAACTCTAATCTCTAAACCATAAACTTTAAACCCTAAACCCCAAACCCTTTACCCTAAACCCTAAACCCTAAAACCTAAACCCTAACCCTAAACCCAAGCCCTAAACCTTAAACCCTACATAACAAACCCTAACCCCTAAACCCTAAACCCTAAACCCTAAACCTCAAACCCTCAACCCAAAATCCTAAATCCTAAACCCTAAACCATAAACCCTAAAGCCCAAACCCTAAACCCAAAACCACAAACACTAAACCCTAAACCATAAACTCTAACACCCAAAACCCCAAACAATAAACCCTAAACCCCAAACCCTAAACCCTAAACCCTAAACCCCAAACCCTAAACCATAAACCCTAAACCCTGAACCCTAACCCCTGAACCCTAAACCCTAAACCCTAAACCCCAAAACCATAAACCATAAACCCTAAACCCTAACCCGCATACCCTAAACCCTAAACATCCACCCTAAACCTTAAACCTAAACCTTAAACCCTAAACCCTAAACCCTAAACCCCAAATCCTAAACCTTAAACACTAAACCTAAACCATACACCCTAAACCCCAAACCCCAACCCCTAAACCCTACAACCTAAACCCTAGACCCTTAACTTTAAACCCTAAACCCTAAACCATAAACTCTAAACCTTTAACCCTAAACCTTAAACTCTAAACCTCAAACCCTAAATCATAAACCCTAACCCCTAAACCCTAACCACAAAACCATAAACCCTAACCACTATACCCTAAACCCTAACCCTAAACCATAAACCCTAAACCCTAAACCCTAAACCATAAACCCTAAACCATAAACTCTAATATCTAAACCATAAACTTTAAACACTAAACCCAAACCCTTTACCCTAAACCCTAAACCCTAACCCTAAACCCAAGCCCTAAACCTTAAACCCTACACAACAAACCCTAACCCTTAACCCCTAAACCCTAAACCCTAAACCCTAAACATCAAATGCTCAACCCAAAATCCTAAACCCTAAACCGTAAACCCTAAACCCTAAAGCCCAAACCCTAAAAACTAAACCACAAACACTAAACCCTAAACCATAAACCCTAACACCCAAAACCCCAAACAATAAAACCTAAACCCCAAACCCTAAACCCTAAACCCCAAACCCCAAACCCCAAACCATAAACACTAAACACTAAACAACAAACCCGAAACCCGAAACCACAAACCCTAAACCACAAACCCCAAACCCCAAACAGTAAACCCCAAACCCCAAACCCTAAACCCCAAACTATAAACCATAAACCTTAAACCTTAAACCATAAACCATAAACCATAAACCCTAACACCCAAAACCCCAAACAATAAACCCTAAACCCCAAACCCTAAACCCTAAACCCCAAACCCCAAACCCCAAACCATAAACACTAAACACTAAACAACAAACCCGAAACCCGAAACCCTAAACCACAAACCCTAAACCATAAACCCCAAACCCCAAACAGTAAACCCCAAACCCCAAACCCTAAACCCCAAACTATAAACCACAAACCGTAAACCTTAAACCATAAACCATAAACCATAAACCCTAACCCCTAAACCCTAAACCCTAAACCCTAAACATTAACCCTAAACTCCAAACCCTAAACCCCAAACCCAAAACCCCAAACCATAAACCCTAAATAGTAAACCACAAACCCTTAACCCTAAACCCAAAACCCCAAACCCCAAACCGTAAATCCTAAACCATAAACCCTAAACCATAAACCATAAACTCTAAACCTAAAACCCCAAACCCTAAACCATAAAACCTAAACTTCAATCCCTAAACCCTAACCACTAACCCCTAAACACTAAAAACTAAACATTAATCCCTACACCCCAACCCCTAAACCCTAAACCCTAAACCCTAAACCATAAACCCTAAACCATAAACCCTAAATACTAAACCCCAAACCCCAAACCCCAAACCTTAAACCCTAAACCATAAACCATAAACCCTATACCCTAAACATAAACTCTAGCCCTAAACCCCAAATCCCAACCCCAAACCATAAACCCTAATTCCTAAACCACAAACCCTAAACCCTAAACCCCAAACCCCAAACCTTAAACCCTAAACCCTAAAACCTAAATCCTAACCCTAACCCTTAAACCTACACCATAAACCCTAAAACCCTAAACCCTGAACCCCCAACCCTAAACAGTAAACCACAAACCCCCAACACTAAACCCTAAACCCTAAATCCTACACCATAAACCACAAACCCTAAATCCTAACCATTAAACCCTAAACCCTAAAGCCTAAAGCCCCAACCCTAACCCCTAAACCCTAAACCCTAAACCCTAAACCCTAAAACTCTTCCCCTAAACTCAAAACTCCAAACCTCAAACCATAAACCCTAAACCCTAAACTATAAACCCTAAACCCTTACCCCTAAACAATAAACCCTAAACCCTAAATCCCAAACCCCAAATACTAAACTCCAACCACTAAAAACCTAACCCCTAAGCCCCTAAACCCTAACCCATAACCCCTAAACTCTAAACCCTAAACCATAAACCCCAAACCCTAAACCCTAGACAAAAACCCTAAACCCTAAACCCCAAACCCTAAACCATAAACACTAAACACTAAACAATAAACCTAAAACCCGAAACCCCAAACCCCAAACCCTAAACCACAAACCCTAAACCATAAACCCTAAACCATAAACATTAAACCCCAAACTCCAAACCCTAAACCCCAAACTCTAAACCATAAACCATAAACCATAAACGAAAAACCCTAAACCATAAACCCTAAACCCCAAACCCTAAACCCTAAACCATTAACCCTAAACCCTAAAGCCCAAACCCTAAATTATAAACCCTAAACCCTAAACCACAAACCCTAAACCTTAAATCATCCACTCTAAAACCCCAAACCCTAAACCATAAACCCCAAACCCTAAACCATACACCCTAAACCCTAAACCCCCAACCCCAAACCCTAAACCAAAAACCCTATACCCTAAACCCTAAATCCTAAACCCTAAACCCTAACACCAAACTGAAACCCTAAACCTTAAACCCTACCACTACAATATTTTATAGTTTAGGCCGCAACTAAAAATCATGGCCTAAAGTGAAAAAACTATGGCCTTTAGTTTAGGCCACGGTTTGGCCACACTTTTTGCGGCGTGGTCTAGGTGGCCGTGGTCTAAAACAAAAGGCCACGGTTTTCTACTTTCAAAAGGCCACGGTATACACCATGGTTTTTTACATTAATTTTAGACCGTAGTTTCTCAAATGTGGTCATATAGTGAAGGCTACATTTTTTACATTAATTTTAAACCCTGAACCACAAACCCTAAACCCTAACCCCTAACCCCAAACCCTAAACCCTAAACCTTAACCACTAAACCCTAAACCTTAAACCTTAAACCCCAAACCCCAAACCATCAACCCTACACCCTAAACCCTAAACCCTAAACCCCAAATCCTAAACCCCAAATGATAACCCCTACACCCTAAACCCTAAACCCCAAACCCTAAACCATCAACCCTAAACCCTAATCCCAAAACCCTAAACCCCAAATCCTAAACCCCAAACCCAAAACCGTAAACCCTACACCCCAAAACCCAAACCATAAACCCTAAACACTAAACCCTAAAGCCTAAAGCCTAAACCCTCAACCCTCAACCCTCAAACCTAAACACTAAACCCTAAACCCTAAACCCTTAACCCTAGCGCCTAAACCATCAACCCTAAACCCTAAGCCCTAAACCCTAAACCCCAAATGCTAAACCCTAAACCCTAAACCCTAAACCCTACACCCTAAAATCCAAACCCCAAACCTCAAACCCTAAAGCTTAAAGCCTACAGCCTAAACCCCTAACCCTAAACACTAAAACCTAAACTCCAAACCCTAAACCCTAAACCCCAAACCCTCAACCTGTTATTCAAGTGGCCTCAATACTCAAGAGGGAGGGTGAATTGAGTTTTAAAACTTTGGTTGAAATGCCTTTGAACTTGATTCTTTTATCACAAGTTTAAAGATTATACAGGTGAAATCAAGTTTAATGCAAGAGACAATGCAAAACAAGAGGAGTACGTAGCTAAGACAATTTGTCAAACACTTGGTGTGCAATATTCAAAGTTAACTAATTCAAGCGAGCTTAAGTATATAAACCACAATCAACCAACATAAATCAATTAAGTGCAGTATATGAATATAAAAGAGTAAGGGAGAAGAGCTTGCAAACCGATTTAACGAGTTCCACCAACCCCGGTGTACGTCTCGCCTTCAAGCAACCCACTTGAAGGATTTCCACTATTGAGATTTAGAGATTACAAGCTATGAGCAATTACAGCTTCCTAGTGTCCCTCACTCAAGAACTCAATCCTCACTAGCATAAGGGTAACCCACCCAATCTCTCAAACTCTCAATACCCAAAGGTTGAACCCCCAACCTTTGTGACCACTCAACCTAGAGTGAAAACCTTTATGTTTGGTGTAGTGTTTATAAGCAAGTAACTCTCTTAATATAGTAGATATACAAATGAATGTTCTCTCAAATTCTAACTCTCAACAAGAGAGGATATACAAGTTGAAGTTCTAAGTTTCAGAAAAATGAAACTATACAAGAATAAAACTCACAAGACTCAAGATTTGATTTCCCTTTGATGGATTTGTGTGTTACATTTAGTAGCTTGAAGGAGTCTTGCATTTATAGGGCTTGGAGATGAGTATAATGGAGTTCCTAGCCGTTGCATGTGATGGGTGTCTGAGATCTATGGAGAAATAAGTTGGTTTCTACTTAAAAAGCACTTTCCCCAATTTCTGGCACTACCGTAATCGATTACGCCTCGAGCAGTAATCGATTACACTTTGAAATTTTTAGTGTAATTCGTGCTGTAATCAATTAGCCTATACCTGGTAATCGATTAGATACAACTCAGAACCTTTGTAATCGATTACTTCTTGCCTTGTAATCGATTATTGATGGCACCTGATGCATTTAATTTGGTTACGCAGCTTGGTAATCGATTGTTCATGTATGTAATCAATTAGTTGTCATTCCAGGAGCTTTGTAATCGATTGTATATGTCCTGTAATCGATTAGCGAAAATACCTGATGCATTTAGTTCAAACAGAGGCTCAGTAATCGATTAGTTTTGTTGGTGTAATCGATTAGATACGAAACAGGGTCCTTGTAATCAATTAGTCTTTATTGTGTAGTCGATTATTTGATGAAACAGAAGCTATCTAATTGATTATATATCCTGTGTAATCGATTATCCTGCGTTTTCTTGTTTCTCCAATTATTCTTCAAGAGTCTTTTGTCATTATCAAAATTTGTGAACCTGAAAGTATATTCAAACACATTCTCCCCCTTTTTGTTGATGACAAACAATGTTCATCTCTTGAGGGTTGTTAGTTCAAAAACTTATCTATTATCTCTAATTTTATCTCTATCAAAAACACATTCAAATATTATCTCTTAATTCAAAAATATTATCTCTTGAGCATTATCTCCATATCTATTTTAGATTTATCTTTTTAACAAGTTATCTGACAGGGCCCGCAAGCGCACGGGTTATGTCATGTAATATAAAAGATTATCGTTCTCCACAGGGACTGTGTTCAAAGTACCAGTATATTGAAATTTAATTATCCACATAATTGATTTTTAATGTTTTTGTAAAATAAAACACAAATTAAAAAATAAATTTAGAAACAAAGTTTACTTAACACTTAAAAAAAATTAGAGTTGAGAGTATTTTGGGATTTCGGGGGATCAAGACTTTATTTTATGTTAATGATTTTTAACTTTTCATAAATAAGAATCAAATTAAGTTTTCCAAGGCGAATTTTCCTTAAGCTAATTAATATGTTCCTCTCGAAATCCTATTAATGTACCTAACCTATTGAAAGCGCTGCTTAATCCTTAGAAAAGGCCCATTATCGTTTTGTGAAAATCCCTTATTTGTTCCCCAAAAGATTTTGATTACTTTCACGGTTTTACCGAGGTCACAAAAAGTATTTCAAAACCTTAGGCTTAGTTCAAAAACTTTCCAGTAACAATAAATCTCTCGATTCTATTAATTACTTAAACTTACTAATATACCCGCAAGTATACAGTTTTATCACTTAGGTTCTTGTTAGGAATTACTAAGAGCATTGAGCATTTTTTGAACTAAATGGAAAACAGAAATTTATTTAATTTAAAGTCAAAATAACATTATCATAAAATATTATCACACCCCATTCATCCTAAGATAATTAATTTAGTTACTCATGAAATAATTCAAATTCATATATATGATGGAAAAATAAAACATACAAGACATGGTAAAAATAAAGACTTACGGGTTTCTCCAAAAGCTCAAAATAATTTTACATGTCAATCATGTAAAAATGAAGACAAACTATCCATGTCAATCATGTAAATATTATCGATTCTTTGGCCTACAAATTTAATTTCCTTATTAACCTTATGCTCAATTATGCAACAATTTGATTCAAACAAAACTCTATATCCTTTGTCACATAATTGACTAATGCTAAGTAGATTATGTTTGAGGCCTTCAACATACAACACGTCACTTATGGATGTGGAAGAATTCTTACTAATATTTCCGATGCCTAGGATCCTTCCTTTGGTGTTGTCTCCATAGGTGACACTTCCTTTTCTTTTGGGAGTAAATGATGTGAACTTGCTTATGTCTCCCGTCATATGCTTTGAACACCCACTATCCAAATACCAATGGGTGTTGCTTGCCTTGAAGCATACCTCATCATCTTCTTTTTGGTGATTTGCCATGAGGCAAAGGTTTGCCTCTTCATTTTCTGAGTCATCCGAACTACTTATCTCGTTTTTATCCCACGCGATATAAGCTCTTCTTCTTCCCTTTTTTCTCTTTGCTCTTCTTTTTAAGATTTGGGCAATCGGCCTTGAAGTGTCCTTCTTTCCCACATTCAAAACAACTAGGAGAGGAAGATGATTCATTAGGTGTAGATTTCTTACCTTGTGTTTTGAAGTTCCTTTGGAATCGTTTGTTTCTCATGAACTTTCCGAATCTTTTTACAAACAATCCAAATTCTTCTTCTTCATCAAGATCACTACATGATTCTTCTTCATGTATAGAGGTGGCCTTGAGAGCTAAGCCCTTCTTCTTGGAGGATTTTTCTTCTTCCCCTGCTAGCTTCAAGACTTTTAGTTCTTGCTCTTACTCTTGTAATTTCCCAAAGAGTGTTGCAAGAGACATCTCATTGATGCTTGGAGATTGTTTTATGGCTGTGACAAGTGGTTGCCATTCCCTGCTAAGACTTTTTAAAACTTTATGCACAAGTTCTTTGTTAGTGTAGACTTTGCCAAGAGTAATGAGATGATTAATAATAAGAGTGAATCTCTTCTGTATTTCTACTATGGTTTCCCCTGAGTTTATTCTAAAACTTTCATATTGACTTGTCAAGGTACTAATCTTAGAGTCCTTCACATCGCTAGTACCTTCGTGAGTTACTTGTAGAGTATCCCACATTTCCTTAGCGGATTGACAAGTAATTATTCTAAAAAATTCATCTGGACCTAATGCCATAGTGATGAGATTCTTTGCCTTATAGCCATATTATACTTTCTTTTCTTCATCACTAATCCATTCATCCATAGGTTTTTCAACATTTTTACTATCAATAGTATGCATTGGTATATAAGGACCATTTTTAATGGCATTCCAAACTCTCAAATCAATAGATTGAATGAAGATTTTCATTCTTTCTTTCCAAAACGCATAGCTTTCCCCATTGAAAGCGGGAGGTCTGTTTATAGCACCACCCTCGAGAAAAAGGTTATGAGAACTTGAGGCCATCTAGTCTCTTGAAGCTGTTAAGCTTGATTTACCAAGAGTCAAGCTCTGATACCACTTGTTGTTCAAGTGGCCTCAATACTCAAGAGGGGGGTGAATTGAGTTTTAAAAACTTTGATTGGAATGCCTTTGAACTTGATTTTTATATCCAAGTTTACAAGAATATGCAAGTGAAATCAAGTTAAAGATAGTATGCAATGCACCACAAGGATAAATATAACTGAAGCAATTTAACAAACACTTGGTATTTGAAATATATCAAATTAGACAAGTTCAAGTATGCAATTCACAATCAATCAACACAAATCAACCAATTGCAGTATATGAAAGTAAAAGAGTGAAGGAGAGGAGCTTGCAAACCAATATAACGAGTTCCACCAACACCGGTGTACGTCTCGCCTCTAAGCAACCCACTTAGAGGATTTCCACTATTGAAGTTTAGAGATACAAGCTATGAGCAATTGCAGCTTCCTAGTGTCCCACACTCCAGAACTCAATCCTTACTAGCAAAGGGTAACCCACCCAATCTCTCAAACTCTCAATACCCAAAGGTTGAACCCCAACCTTTATGACCACTCAATCCTAGAGTGAAAACCTTTGTGTTTGATGAAGTGTTTACAAGGAAATGACTCTCTTAATAGAGTATATGTACAAGTGAAAGATCACACAAATTCTAACTCTCAAGATGAGAGGATGTACAAATTTAAACTCAGAATATATAAGAAAGATGGCTTACTAAGCACAAGAACAAGTGAAGAATGATAACTTCTAGTTATTTTTTTTGTGCTAGAGTTCCTCTTGAATTTATAGAGCCATTTGAGAGCTTGAGGAGTGCCTTTCTTCTTCCTAGCCGTTGCACATAGTGGGGGTCTGAAGAAATGGTGGAGACATGTGCTGGTTTCCCACTAATATGTGTTTTCCCACTTTCATAATCAATTACGCCTCGAGCTGTAATCGATTACACTTTGAATTTTTCATTCCAGATCGTGCTGTAATCGATTATACCTTTATGTGTAATCGATTAGCTTCAAGTCAGAGGGCTTCTAATCGATTATTTTTTGGCCTGTAATCGATTAGGGATGATACCTGATGCATTTACTTTGGCTTCGCAGCTACGTAATGGATTATATAGTCCTGGTAATCGATTATCTTACTTCCAGTAGCCTTCTAATCGATTGGATGAATTTCTTTAATCGATTAGCCTTTATACCTGATGCTTTTAATGCCATTTTTGATTTTGGTAATCGATTCTATCATGTGTGTAATCGATTACTGTAATTCTAGTAGCTCTTTAATCGATTATATTAATTGCTGTAATCGATTAGCTTATGTCCTGTTGCAGTTGTTCCAAAAACAGAATCACCCTAATCGATTAGACTGGGCTTCCTAATCGATTAGCTTCGTGCTGTTTCTGGGTCTGATTCCATGTCTTTGTTTTTGCAAGAATTTCTTCAAGAGTGTTTTGTCATTATCAAAATCCTTGTACCTGTTATCACATTCAAACACACACACTACAACAAACATCATTAAAAGGTTTTTCTACTTTGCATATTCATCAAAACTACTTTGCATATTTACATATGCAACTTCATTCTCCCCTTTTTTGATGATGACAATTGATGTTACATGTTGCATTCATTCCTTGATCCTTATGATGTTGACTTCTTGAATTCTTTTTGTTGAAGTCTTTGCTTTAAGCTTCATGTTTGTCATTATCAAAACCTATTTCAACATTCAAACACATTCTCCCTCTTTTTGATGATGACAACCAATGTTCATCTCTTGGGGTGTTAGTTTCATAGAATAATAACAATCAATGTTTACATGTACTCTCCCCCTTTATGATGTAATGGATGCTAGTTAAGTTCATTATGTCAATATTGTTTAAGTGTTATTCTCCCCCTTAATCTTATAACTTATACCAGCTTGTTTTAATCATGCAATTGATATTACTAATCCTTTCACTAATCTCTTCCCCTTTGGCATCATCAAAAGATCATTAACTTAGTCATAATGTATGCCATCAACATATAAACTCATTTATTTGAATAAGAGAGATTTAGAGCAAGTATTTCATATGGATTTCAAATCAAAGCTTAAAGCATGATCAATGATATATACCATTTTATTGCATCTAGAGTCAATAAGCAATCATATAATTTATTCATCAAGTAAGCATATGATTGATTGCTAACTTAGTTTAATCATGTAGTGAGTATCATTTTCAAGTATGAGAGGCGTCACATGATTAAGCACACATATCATTACTTGCACAGTTGTAAACAGGTCAAATATAAGTAAGCAAGTAATTTTCTCAATTAGGATAGGCACATGTTAGTCCTCAAATTGTCAATAAAAGCTTGAATAAAAATTTCATAAAAATTATAAAAATTAGTTTAATTTGTTAGAAAATTAGGATTTAAATTCAATAAATGGATGTTGTTGGAAATAATCTGCCCTTAATCAATTTTCTCTAGTTTTGCAGTGAAAAAGTTAAGAAATCAAGAGAAAATTACACTGGAGGAGCTAACGCGTAGCCTCACCCCACGCGTAGCATCAACAGCTATTTTTGATGCTGACGCTACGCATCACAGCCACGTGTAGCGTCAGTGCTGCGTGGTCTCCACCTCCATTTTGACCAACCACTCCACTTGGACCCAATAATGGGCACTCCACTCAGCCAAGGGCCATCCCACTCACCATGAAAGGCCAAAAATCGGTGGAGACATGTCCATATGGCCAAGCATGATCAAATTTAATAATTTGAAGTGGCCATTATCAAGTGTTTAATGGAGGCTGAGTCAGGGGTGTGACGCGTAGCGTCACAGGGACGCGTAGCGTCAGCACCCTTGCTCAGCCCTATAAATAGGGCCATCCAACACCATTCAAATCATCCCATCCCATCCCATTCCATAGCATTTCTTTTCTCTCTTGTGCTCGACTTTGAGTACTTCTTTTGTGAGTTGTAGTTCTAGAATAGTTTTCTAGATACTTGAGTGTGTTTCGGTGTATTGTGATCATTGTATCGTGAAGTTCCCATCGTCTTCGTAATGTCAAAATCTGTAAGTGTTGTTTCTACTTTCACCATGTGTAACTAATTTGTTTATGTTGGAATTGGTGAACTAATCTATTGAGTATAATGTTGTGAATTCGACCTCTGCATGTTTATGATTCAAGTCCATGTTAGTATTTTAACCTTTTATTAATATGAACGTCAAACGGGAGAATGATTTTCATGTGTATTGAAACTTGTTTTATTAGTATGAATGTCAAACGGGAGAATGATTGTTCATGCCGTATTGAAACTTGTTTTAACGAAAGTAAAAAGTTGGAATACCCTTGGTATCTCATCTCTATAGGGGTTGTTAACCATTGTTGCCATAAGGCCAGGTCTTAATGCAAATTTTTACTGAGAAAGCTCATGAGGGATCGGACTTTACGGTGAATTCTTAGAATTTATATCACGAGGGATTGGTTATAATGATTTTAAGCTGCAATGACATGAAACTTGATGATTAAATATGCATGTCTTGAGTTCCTCATTGTTATTCTAGATTAGGGATCCAATTTCCAACATAATTTGTTTATCTGTGTTTATCTCAAGTATCTTACCTATTCTAGATTGCAACTCATTTTTTTTAGATAGATTTTATTTTCTTTTATCTTATGAACCACTCAATCATGCTATCCTATGAATATTGTATAACTTGTATATAAATTATTCTTTTGTTTATAACTTCCTTCCCATTTACCATAGTAAATAGAAAATTACTGTCATTATTGGACTTTCAATCCCAGTGGAACGATATCTAAATTTTGAAAACTACAAACGATTGGTGCGCTTGCCAATTAACAAACCCAGTGGTGGAAAAGAACTGTTGAGATGCTATTGCCGGGTTAACAAGTTTTTTGGCGCCGTCGTCGGGGATTGAATTGTTTCAGAAAAACAGTAAAATTTTAATTACCGTGGTAAATATTTTTTTTTTTACTTTAGTTAATTTTTTTATATATATTTCTTATCATTATTACACTAACTTTCTTTGTCTAGTTTGTGTATGCAAACTCAATCTACCGCAGGTAAAATTTATTTTGATCCTGAGATAGAAAAGTTTGTAAAGAAAATCAAGTCTTTGAAATCTAAAACACAAACTAATTTTTCTTCTACTTCGAAAATTTTTGAAAATTCAAATATGGCTGCTGAAAGGAGAACATTGGGACAGTTTGCTGCTATTAATGGTCCACCCCGAGTTTCGGGAATGTTTCAAGGACCAGTTTTACCAGTGGAAATTAAACCTGCCACTTTAAACATTATTCAAAACAACCAATTTGCTGGTTTAAATCATGAAGAACCATATGAACATTTAACTATTTTTTATGAGTTATGCAGCACAATTGGTTTTGAACCCAATCAAGAAGAGTCTGTTTACATGAGACTTTTTCCTTTTTCATTGATTGGTAAAGCAAAAGAATGGTTTAAATCTTGTCCACCGGGTAGTTTTGCAAACTGGTCCGATGTTGAAAGAAAATTTTTGGAAAGATTTTATTCTCCTTCAAAATATTTTGAAGCAATGACAGCCATACATTCTTTTTCTCAAAATAATGATGAATCACTAGGAGAGACATGGGAACGATTCAAGGCACTTTTGAGAAAGTGTCCAAACCACAACCTGAATGATGCCGAAAAGGTAAGAATCGTTTACCATGGTCTATTGCCTCAGTTCAAGATGATGTTAGATGCTTGTGCAGGTGGTTCTTTAATGAACAAGACTGTGGAGGAAGCCATAGAAATATTGGAATCAATGGCTATCAGTGACCGCCAAGCAAAGCATGAAAGAGGTAATATACAAAGGAAGCCAGGAATGCTCTAATTGGGAGTAAATGATACAGTGTTGGCTCAGCAAAAATTACTAACCCAACAAATTGAAGTTATGAGCAAGCAATTGGAAAAACTCCAAATTGCTCAAGTAGCATCACCACCCCCTGCTCAACTTAAAATATGTATGCACTGCATGGGAGAACAACCATGTGGTTATTGTGGAAATGAGCAAGAGCAAGCCAATTTCATGAACCATCAAAGAGCACCCTTAGGTAATTTTCCTTTTAATCATGGAAATTCTTTTCCTAACAATTACCTGCAGGGTTGGAAAAATCAGAATATTGGCTGGAGACAGGACACTGGACCTTCCAACAGACCTCCTAACAATCAATTCAAGCAACAACAAATTGACAATGCAAGATTGACAAGAATAGAGGAATCTATTCAACAGTTATTGCAGTTTGTGGAGACAAATGAAGCTGCCCGAAAAGCATCAGACATACAAATGGGTCAGCTTGCAAAAGAGATAGCCGAATTAAAGAGTTCTGGGTTTTCTACAAACACTCAAAACCCAAGGGAACAATGTAATGCTGTTTCTTTTGATGTTGTAAAAATTGATTGTAAAGAAAAGAGTGAGAAAAAGAAAGAAGAAGAAGAGAAAGAAAGTGAAAAAATAGAAAAAAATGAAAAAAACAAAAAAGAAAAAAATGTGCAAATAGATACAGAGCAAGAAACAAACTGTACAACCCCGAAAAAAATGTAAAGATCCGGGGAGTTTCACCATTCCTGTGACAATCGGAAATATCAACATTAGGAATGCGTTATTAGATTTAGGGGCTAACATTAACTTGATGCCCTTAGATTTAATAAAGCGCATTGGTGAATATGAGCTAAAAGAAGCAAAGACAGAATTACAGTTTGTAGATCGCTCCGTCAAAAAGCCTTTTGGGATTGTGGAAGATGTGTTGGTAAAGGTTGACAAGTACCACTTCAAGGTTGACTTTATGGTACTGGATATGAAGGAGGATACTGAGATCCCCCTGATCCTAGGAAGACCTTTCATGAAGACTGCAAGGATCAGAGTAGATGTTGATCTAAGTACGGTTGCAGTCAAAGTTTATGAAGAAGAGGTAAGCTTCAGTGCTCATGAACACCTCAGGATAAGTAATGAGGAAAAAGTTTATCCATCAACCGAACCAGGTATATCTTTTCCCAATCAATTAAATTGTTTTAAATTAACCGATGCTTTGAAAGATGAAAAACAGGTAATTAAGCATCGGAAAAGAAGAAGAAGAAAGAAAAAGACAGGTGATTCCTCAACGAATATTGGGAGACCACCTGATTAATCAAAGGTAATGTCTGGCTGGAGACATTAAACCTAGCGCTCAATGGGAGGCAACCCATTCTCTCTTTTTTTTTTTGATTTTTTTTCCAACATAAACAAAAAAAAACCACAAAACAAAAATTTTAAACTTGTTTAAAAGAAAAAGGGGTTTTAACCTGAAAAGAAAAGGTTTTGAAAATCAAAAATCTTTGGAAAAATCAAAAAACAGATGCCCACGCGTAGCGCCACTTTGACGCGTAGCTTGGACTCTGAATTTTGGGTCTGACGTGTAGCGTCCCATCCACGCGTAGCGTCAGAGCCCACGTTTAGTTTTTAAAACTGAACCAGAGAGGCCCATCTTAGGGTTTAAAGCCTAAGATCTCCTCTCTGCCTCACTTTAGTTTTCAAAACCCTAAATTTCGAAACCTCTTTCTCTCTTCCAAGCTCTCTCAATCCTATTGCTCAAGGAACCACAAGTAAGTGTTCTAATCTGTTCTCTTTAGTTTTGTTTTTAATTTTTGATTTTTAGAAATAAATGTGGTTAGAATTAGGATTAGAAGACCATTGGGATTGATTGCTGTTAGGAGTTAGGAATTGAATGGATATAATGTGGTTTGGCAAGGGGTTGCTGCTGTGCAAACCCTGATTTTTTTATCTGTTCTGCGCAGCTCACGCGTAGCGTCCCACTGACGCGTAGCGTGAGGATGAACTGTGAGCCCACGCGTAGCGTCCTACAGACGCGTAGCGTGGGCAGAATAGGCTGATGCGTAGCGTCACGCCACACGTAGCGTCAACCTCTGTTTTTAATTTTTGTTAATTTTTGCTGTGTGTTTGTTGTTGTTGTTTTCTTTTTTATTAATAAATTTTCATATTTAGTATTTGTTATACTTTCTTGCATAAGAATAAATTTGTATGAAATTTTGAATAAATTGTATTATTTGAAAATATGTGTGTTACTTTCTTTATAATTCATAAAAAAAAACAAAAATATGTTGTGGTGTATTTGAATTTCAATTTTAGAAAAAACAAAAAAATATTTTTGATTTAAATGTTATGGATTGATTGTTAATGTGTGATTGTTTAATGTGTGTTTAATTTTAAATTTTTACTTTTTACAGATGGCACCTAGGAAATCCATTCCCACTGCTGGTCCCTCTAAAAGATAGACGAAGACCACGGATACCGACACCACCTCTGAGGATCCTGATCTTCAGGGACAGGAGGTGTTAGGACCGAGGGATCCCACCAGATTTCGCACTGATGTGAAATGGGCACGGTTTCATCAAATCAAGGGTCAGAGACTTATCTGGGAGAGGGTCCTTGATTTGAGTGCAGGAGACTATCCTGAGCTTCAGGATAGAGTGCAGCAGAGGAGATGGGGACCTCTATTCTCTCTACCTACTGAGGGGGACCCCATCTTAGTGATAGAATTTTATGCAGATGCCTTCAGGACTCGCCAGGACGCACCGAACATTGGGCAGCAGCGGACGAGTTGGGTGAGGGGTCGGCATATCTCATATGACCGGGACACCATCAGCACCCTATTGGGTAACCCTTGGGAGCCTACTCCCGAGGATGACACTTGTTTCTGGAAAGAAAACAGAAACAAGATTGCTACTGAGGGAGAGTTAGGGTACTCCCTCGAGGAGGTTACTCATTTCTTGAGCAAGGATGGAATCTTTTTCAACCTGAGTAGGGTTGGAAGGAGTCCATCTAACCTCCTAAAGACCCAGCTGACCCCCATAGCTCAGGCGTGGTCCCACCTCATGCTTCATAATATCACTCCTGTCACCCACCTTTTTTCCCTTCCAGTTGATCGTTGTTGCCTTCTCTATTCTATCCTCCAGGGCCACACCATTGATATTGCTGAGCTTATATTCGAGCAGATTCACTTTTATGCCCTTGGGTATAAAGTGAATCGCCCCATTCCCTTTCCTCTCATCATATCTGCCTTACTGAGGAGGCAGGGAGTCATTGTACCTTCACCAGAGTTCACTAGTTCTTTAGGGAGAGTCCCTAAAGTTCTAATGAACAGAGATTATATTTGTGCAGCAGTGCGAGCTTCCACCACTAGAGCAGGAGGCTCAGCCCCGACCTAGGAGGAGGAGACCACCAGTGCAGCCTCTATCTACTGATGCTGTCACACAGGGCTTTGCCCGGATATCACTTGAGCATCAGCATATGATGCAGATGATGGCTGCCACTCATAGAGCTTATATTCATCTTCACGATGAATTTTACCAGTACAGGTTACAGGGAGAGGGAGCACCTTGTGTTACCCCGGCCGAGTTTGCAGCACATGTAGCTTGGCCCGGAGATTTGCCTACCTACCCTAAGACTGGTGGATCTTCTGGCGCACAGGTTGACTCTGATGGCGATGGTGATGATGAGGAGGAGGAGCAGGATGATGATCAGATGGAAGATTGATGATGTCATCTTCTTATTTACTTTGAGTACAGTTGATTCTAGTTTATATTTACATTTACATTTATACTTTATATTATGGTATTTCATTATTGTGTGGTGTGTTTCTACGTAGTTACTCGTTTTTGCTTATTTTTCGAAAAAATAATCCAAAAATAAAATTTTTATCTTTCAATCAAATTTTTGTTAGTAAGTTAATTTATACACTTAGAGTTTTTACACAATAAAACTTAAATTTGTAAAATCAATTATCGATTTTTTTATATATAACTTAGGAATTTTGATAAATTTAATTACAATAAGTTTATTAACCATCAAGCAAATTTCAATAACCCGGTGAGCAGAGAGATATTTCTTTTAAACACTTGAGGGTTTAATCGACATATTTTCAATTCGAATTGATTTTGCTTTAATCTCTGATTTGTGTTGTTGTACAGAGAATTCGAGAAAATGATCAAGGCACATTTATTGGTGAAACGAAACCTTGGGCCAAACAGCTTACCTTGGTAAAAAGTCTTTTATCCTTTGCAAAGCCAATTTGAGCCTAAAATAAAATTCTTTGGTACCCTTAAAACCTAAATTTGTTTTAACCATTCCCTATACTTGATTGATTAAAAGAGCAATTAAAATAAATGAAAAATATTTTGAGTGTTCTCACAAAAATGGGGAGTGAAAATAAGCAACTTGATTCTTTTCAAAAGGAAATTATGAAAAAGAAAAAATCAAAAATAGTGAAAAGAATCAAGTTGGGGGTATTTTCCATCAATAAAAGAAAATGAGAAGTTTGGGTCAAGAAAAAGCCTAAGAATTATAAAATGCTCTTTTATGATTTCAGGTTTTTGAATTCCAAGAAAAACCATTACTTCTTGAAAACCAAGCCTCATTACAACCCGTGAAAAGACCTTGTGATTTTCGAATTAACTCGGTATAAATAACCATTGATTAGATGACAAACAAAGTTAAATTCTTTTGATTTTATGATTGATTGAGTGAAATAGGTTACCAATTGCATAGAGATAAATACTTGTGAGGTAAGCCTGAAATTCTGCTTGATTGTTAATAGAATATTGTAAACAATTTTATCATTAGACCTTTGTTATATTTGATATCAATTTTTGATTATTACAAATTAGTTAAATTGTGTAATTATTTTTTGTGATAAATTTTCAGACTAACTTAAAAATTTGATTCCAAATTTTTATTTTTTTCTTATTTTTCTCTTGCTCGAGGACGAGCAATGTCTCAAGTTGGGGGTATTTGTTAGTCCTCAAATTTTCAATAAAAGCTTGAATAAAAATTTCATAAAAATTATAAAAATTAGTTTAATTTGTTAGAAAATTAGGATTTAAATTCAATAAATGGATGTTGTTGGAAATAATCTGCCCTTGATCAATTTTCTCTAGTTTTGCAGTGAAAAAGTTAAGAAATCAAGAGAAAATTACACTGGAGGAGCTGACGCGTAGCCTCACCCCACGCGTAGCATCAACAGCTATTTTTGATGCTGACGCTACACATCACAGCCACACGTAGCGTCAGTGCTGCGTGGTCTCCACCTCCATTTTGACCAACCACTCCACTTGGACCCAATAATGGGCACTCCACTCAGCCAAAGGCCATCCCACTCACCATGAAAGGCCAAAAATCGGTGGAGACATGTCCATATGGCCAAGCATGATCAAATTTAATAATTTGAAGTGGCCATTATCAAGTGTTTAATGGAGGCTGAGTCAGGGGTGTGACGCGTAGCGTCACAGGGACGCGTAGCGTCAGCACCCTTGCTCAGCCCTATAAATAGGGCCATCCAACACCATTCAAATCATCCCATCCCATCCCATTCCATAGCATTTCTTTTCTCTCTTGTGCTCGACTTTGAGTACTTCTTTTGTGAGTTGTAGTTCTAGAATAGTTTTCTAGATACTTGAGTGTGTTTCGGTGTATTGTGATCATTGTATCGTGAAGTTCCCATCGTCTTCGTAATGTCAAAATCTGTAAGTGTTGTTTCTACTTTCACCATGTGTAACTAATTTGTTTATGTTGGAATTGGTGAACTAATCTATTGAGTATAATGTTGTGAATTCGACCTCTGCATGTTTATGATTCAAGTCCATGTTAGTATTTTAACCTTTTATTAATATGAACGTCAAACGGGAGAATGATTTTCATGTGTATTGAAACTTGTTTTATTAGTATGAATGTCAAACGGGAGAATGATTGTTCATGCCGTATTGAAACTTGTTTTAACGAAAGTAAAAAGTTGGAATACCCTTGGTATCTCAATTCTATAGGGGTTGTTAACCATTGTTGCCATAAGGCCAGGTCTTAATGCAAGTTTTTACTGAGAAAGCTCACGAGGGATCGGACTTTATGGTGAATTCTTAGAATTTATATCACGAGGGATCGGTTATAATGATTTTAAGCTGCAATGACATGAAACTTGATGATTAAATATGCATGTCTTGAGTTCCTCATTGTTATTCTAGATTAGGGATCCAATTTCCAACATAATTTGTTTATCTGTGTTTATCTCAAGTATCTTACCTATTATAGATTGCAACTCGTTTTTTTTAGATAGATTTTATTTTCTTTTATCTTATGAACCACTCAATCATGCTATCCTGTGAATATTGTATAACTTGTATATAAATTATTCTTTTGTTTATAACTTCCTTCCCATTTACCATAGTAAATAGAAAATTACTGTTATTATTGGACTTTCAATCCCAGTGGAACGATATCTAAAGTTTGAAAACTACAAACGATTGGTGCGCTTGCCAATTAACAAACCCGGTGGTGGAAAAGAACTGTTGAGATGCTATCGCCGGGTTAACAGTACATAAGCTTATAAATAAGCACATACTTTTCTCCTATTTTGGCATTATCAAAACGCACCATGATATTCTTCTAAGTAAGCATATAATTGAGTAAAAGCACGAGTGCCATAAATATAATTACAGAGAAGTGAAATCAAGGATAATCATTCATGTGTATGCTCCCCCTTACTACTGTAATTGATACCACTTGTAGAGAGTATACCACTTATTAACATGTGAAATTGATTATACCAATTTGATCTAGTTTGATATCACTTGTAGGTCAATTTAATCAAGTCTTATACTATTTGTTTATTTTTTTTAAAGCATATGATCTCCTCTTTTTAATAGATACCACTGTTGAAATAGTAGATACCATAATATGAATAAATACCACTCAAAGGTTAGATACCATTGCATATAACAATCCACTTGTTAATCATTTCATTAATATTGCTTAATGCATTTCTAGGTATCAGAGCAGTAACATAGAAGACTTTTCAACAATGTATACTTATATCTAGGTATCAGAGTAGGGATGAAGTGATATATCCAGCTTGTAAAATTTGTTATTTATACCACTTGTTTATATGATTTGTATAACCCACAGAGCATAACGGTAGAGTAAAAATTCGATCATACCTTGGTATTTTGCAAGTTTTATACCCTTTTTCACATCCTTGTATGGCATTTTGCTGTATCCATGTTGTATTCCTTGAACAATTCTTTATTCGCCCAGTTTGGTAGTTTGATTTGCCATTTGAGTCATCCTATATAGCCTTAACTAACTCTTTTCAAAGCATTTTGTTAGTAGCATTGAGTCCATAAGAGTTTGTACCAATTTTGGGTTTTTGATGCAGTATAAGAGAAAATTCTAAAGATGATTTACTCAGACTTTCATACTACTTGATAAAGACATAACATATCATCAATAAATATCACTTGTTATAAAGAGATGTTATAAAACTCCCCTTTAATCATGCAATTTAACAAGGATAAATATAGGTGTTGATACCACTTTATTAATTAACATAATTCATATGATTCAGAGCATAGTGGTAGAGTGAGCATTAACTTCAACATAGGTAAATAGTTAAGTGTGACAATCTTTTCCTTTCAATGGATACCACTAGTTGATGCAATTTCACTTATGTCTAGATATCAAAGCAAAGATGGAATGATTAATATAGCTTGTTGGCTTACTCATGCATTTGTATTATAACATATGCCAATATATTCACTCTTTTTCATATGACTTTTATATCTCAAGTATTCTCTTCTTAACTAGTGTCTATGATGTTACATATAGGTCTAGTCAAGCACACATGTCATTTATCAAAGTATGAGATTATACAAGAGAATACTTTTGGTATAGATCATTTACTGCATGGTAAGTCTCTAAAGTATATCATGTTTATAGTGCAGCTGAAAATGTATAGTGCAAGTCATGTACTCATTGTAATCAATTAGTCGTAACATATATGTCATACCACTTGTTATGATACCACTTGTTATCTTGATGCTATGTATGATACCACTTGATGGATTTACCAATTTAAGCTCTTGATATCAATTATTAACACTTAAGCATTTAGCACAAGATTGTTATTATTCAAGCATATATTATTCTTGATTTAATTATTCAATAATTCTTTTCAAAACTCAATGATGCAATACTTTCAAATTTCTTTTCACAGTCAAGATTATGCATCATCAAACATATGGCGTAGACAAGAATTATAAAGTCAATCAAGATAGATACCATTTACTCAAGCCTGATGTATTAAGGAAGATCATGTCATGTATTATCACTTAACATATCAAGCATTATCTCTTAGCATTTCATGCATTGTCTCTTAATATACTCTCTTGTTCATGCCTATGATATTACTAGTCATGAAGTTAAAGTATAGGCAATCACTTGTTATAACATACATGGAGCATACCTACTTTCTTTTAGGCATTATTAAAAACAACATATAATTGCATAGAGTGTCAAAGCATAGATATCACTTGTACACACAATATATGTATTTATTATCAAAGCATAGTGCCAAGTATATAATCAAGATTATGTCCCCATGACCTCTTCCTCTCACTAATTCACTTAGTACTATTTTGTTAAAGGAAGGTGTTTGTCACTTAGATACCACTATTTCTCTTGTTCAATAAATGATATATCATCAAGAATTCATATTTCATCAAGAGTTCATGCATCGTTAAGACTTTGAATCTAAGCATCAAGATTTAACATTTTAACATTTTGATGTTTTAATCCTTCTTAACACACATGGATGCAAATAACTTTAATCTCAAGTTTTTCATGGAATCAAACATGTTATTTAGGCAATCATTCATCAAGCTCATCATCAATCATTAAAAATTATAGGGATATGCACATACATCATTGATCCTAAGTTTTTTTTATGAATTCAAGGGGTTTCTAAATTTCTTTGTTCATCCATTTCAAAACTTCATACCAATCATGCTCAAGCTTAAATATCAAATCAAAGTTGGATTTTCACACATTTATATTCATTATGAACAAGCATTGGCAGAAATTATATGATAAGTACTTACACCCCTTTTTGTTGTTGTCCATTGGGTTTTGTCTTGGTGTAATCCAATTTGTATGAGTCTCATAGAAGCTTCTTGTTCATCTCCTTGCTTTGAATGGTTCCCTTTTAGATGTATGATGAGTCATCATAATCTTGGCTTGCTTTATTATTTTCCTTTGTCTTTTGAAGTGGAGATTGAGATACTTGATATCTTCTTAGGCCATGAGTTTTGGTCATCCATCAATGAGAAGTTGTTGCTTTGAAGTTTGCCTACAAGATTTCAAAAATTTAAGGTACCCTTTGAGAGTTGGGTCCTTCCTTGTTAGTTTGGGATTTCAAGATTGTTTTAGAATCCATACCTTTCTTGTACATTTTTGACGAGATTTCTTTATAAAGCAATTTGAAGATATATGACCATATATTCCACAATAGAGACATGTTGCATTCAAGGAATAAGTCACTTTATAATTATAAAGGTTCCTATTATGTTCTATGTTCTTCTTTTCAAAACAATTTGACATTGAATGCCCTTTTCTTTCATGGTTTGTACATCTTAGAATGGGTTTAGATTTTTCCTTATAAAGTGCAAAAGGATTCTTACAATGACCTTTTATACATATATCTAGAGTATGCTCTTGGTCTTCAAGAGTTGCACTTAGATATGTTTGACTATTTGTGAGCTTCCTAAGTACTTCTTTTAGTTCTTCATTCTCTTTTTCAAGAAGCATACATTTATTATTATCATTACAAGTTCTAGAAGATACATTTGAAGCTACTAATTCATCATTTTGAACTCTATGACTTTTCTTTTCAAGGAGAGCATTACGCAAATCATTTTCAAGTTTCAAAATGGTTTGTTTTGAACATGCATACTTCTTTGAAATTGACATAAATTTATCATGCAATTATCCAAATGCTTCTAACAATTCATCTTTGTCAATTTCATCATCATCACTAAATGCATTTAAAGAGCATACCTCATCATCTTGAGAGTGCTTTGTCATTAGACATGCAATTTCTTCTTTCGATTCGTTGATCTCTTCTTTCGGACTCAAATTGAAGTCTTCATTTTGACTAGAAAGAGTACTAATCCTTGCATCTTTATCATCATTAGTATTTCTATAAATTATTTCAAGAGTTTCCCATATTTCTTTAGCATTGTTACAAGTAATAGTTCTAGAAACATCATTAGGTTCTAATGCTAATGTGATAAGAATTTTAGCTCTTAGATTGAATTGTACCTTTCTTTCTTCTTCCTTAGTCCATAAGTTCATGGGCTTTATATACTCTACATTATTGTCAATATGCCTAGGAATGAAAGGACCAAATTGAATAGCATTCCATACCTTAAGATCATAGGATTGGATAAAGATTTTCATCCTTTCTTTCCAAATAGCATAGTCTTTACCATTGAAGATTGGAGGTCTATTTAGTGTGCCATTTTCTGAAAATGCATCATATGAAGTGGAGGCCATCTTGATCTCCTGCAGCTGTTAAGCCTTGTGGCAAGAGTCAAGCTCTGATACCACTTGTTAGCCAAGGCCTCAACGCTCAAGAGGGGGGGTGAATTGAGTGTTTCAAATTTTCACGCGGAATACCCTTGGAAATGGTTAGTAATATACAAATGATGCAATGATGAAGAGACAATAACTTTTATACACATATCACACTATGACACACTTGATGTGCAATGATGATATTTAGCTTTAAGTGTGATAAACAAGCAAGTTATTGGTTTAAACAATTTATCAATCAGTTGGAGTGCATAGATTTATTTCACAAATAATATGATGTTTTCTATAAGGGTTCAGCTCATTCAATTTGTCAAACAGCTTGTGTGCATGAAATAGGTGAAGGCAATTAAGTAAGTAACACACAAGAGTTGATAGGGAATAATGTTCTAAATACTTGGCAAGTTATAACAAATTCCAATTTTTAGGAACTTCACCAAATATTGATTCAAGCAAATTATCAAACACTTGGCATGCAGAGTTAAGTTTCTACTTGAACAACAACTTTGATTCAAACATTCAGCTCATGCATTTTAACAAACAGATTATATGCACAGTTGTATAAAGAGTTCAAGGTAGAGAGAAATACAAACCAATTTAACGAGTTCCACTATCCCAGTGTACGTCTCGCCTTCAAGCAACCCACTTGAAGGATTCCACTATTGAAGATTTGAGATACAAGCTTTAAGCAATTGCAGCTTCCTAGTGTCCTACACTCAAGAACTCAATCCTCACAAGCAAAAGGCAACCCACCCAATCTCACAATCTCTCAATATCCCAAAGGTTGAACCCCAACCTTTGTAACCACTCAACCTAGAGTGAAAACCTTGGTGTTTGATGTAGTGTTTACAAGCAAATAACTCTCTCAATAGAGTAGATATACAATTGAAAGCTCTCACAACTTCTAACTCTCAACAAGAAAGGATATGCAAATTGAAACTCACAATCTAACAACTCTTAAGCAATATGCAAGTTTAGAAATAAGAGTTGTAGAATATACAAGAGAAATCTAATAAGAAGACCTCTAGAAGAAGAATGTTGATTGCCTTGTGTTGTACCTTGGTCTCACATTTTCTTGCTTGAATTCATGCTTCATTTATAGCCATTTTTAGGATTTCTAGCTGTTGCACAGTGTCTCCAACAGATACCTCAAGTATGGGCATAAAGTGGGAGTGAAGAAATGAGTTGGAGTTCCACTTAAAAACACTTTTCCCACGTTCTGACACTATGGTAATCGATTAGCCCTCGAGCTGTAATCGATTACACTTTGAAATCTTTAGTGTAATTCGCTCTATAATCAATTAGCATTTCTATTGTAATCGATTAGCTATGAAACAGAACCCTTCTAATCGATTATGCCTTGCCTTGTAATCGATTATGAGTGGCACCTGATGCATTTAATTAGGTTACGCAGCATGGTAATCGATTGTGCCTTATGTGTAATCAATTAGGGTGCACACAGAAGCTCTGTAATCTATTAGTTGTGTAGTTGTAATCAATTAGTTACATTCCAGAACCCTTGTAATCGATTGTCCTTCTTATTGTAATCGATTGTGTCATAAACAAAGTTATGGTAATCGATTATTCCAGTGTGGTAATCGATTAGGACATGTACCTGATACAATTCTTCAAGGTCTTTAATGTGTTCTTGATTTTTATTGACCCATGGCTTATTCTTTTGATCCTCATTGTTTCCTTGATTCTTCTTAAACTTATAAGCTTATTCTTCATGATTTGAGTTCATGACATCAACCTTGTCTTCTATAGCTCATGTTTCCATTTCTTAAGCTTTTTGTCTGTTTTTGAAGCATCTTTATCTCTTTGTTCTTAGCCGTTGTCTTTGTGCTTGAACCTCCTTGTTTATGATCCTTTGTCATTTCATTATCTTCATGAATACTTCGTCATTCATCAAAACTACTTTGCATATTTACATATGCAACTTCACAACTTACCATTCTTGACATCGATCACAGCACCTGCAGTTGCTAAAACTGGTCTGCCTAAAATAATAGGAATCAAAGAATCTTCGTCCATTTTAAGCACAACAAAGTCAGCAGGTATAAAAAAATTTCCTACCTTAATAGGAACATCCTCTACAATTCCTATAGGATATTTTACAGATCTATCAGCCAATTGTAAAGACATCCTAGTAGCACTAGTGCAAAATATGCTTACAAAGACAGGATTTGAGCACGGTTATGAGGGAACCATGCTTAAAGAAAACGCGGTGGCATTTTTGTGATTTTAATGAAAGGTTTTGAGCACGGTTCAATAGAAACCGTGTTCGTAGGTAGGATACGAAGACGGTTTTCCACCAACCGTGCTAAAAGGGTCCTTAAAAAAACGACGGTGGCATTTTTGTGATTATGATGAAGCTTTTTAAACACTGTTGTAAAGCAACCGTGTTCGTAGGGTGAGGGATATTAACATGGTTCCCAGTAACCGTGCTTATAGGTTCTGCAGTGTCAGTTTTCAACACGGTTGTATGCGTAACCGTGCTTAAAGGGTTCAGATATTAGCACGGTTGGTTAGTACCCGTGCTTAAATGTCATATATGAGGACGGTTGGTCTGTAACCGTGCTCGTATCTTCGCACGAAATTCGAAAATCTCTTAAAAGACCTGTACCCTTCGTCTTCCTCATTTCATTTCAGCTCAAATCTTTCTCTCCCTCCATTCGGTTTCCTCTCAAACCCCCCTCTCCCTGCATTTTGAAATCGCAAATCCCTCCCTCTCTCCCTTCATTTTCCTTACGAAAAGCTCCCTCCATTCGGTTTCCTCTCAAACTCGAATCCTTCCCTCCCTCCCTCCATTTTCCTTATGAAAAGCTTTGTTTCCTTCTCCGTAGCGTGGTTCACTCCACCAAGAAGGTGTGCTTCTTCTTCCTTTCTCCGTTTCCATTCGCCTACATGCACGTACAGGTTCCTATTTTTACTCCTCATTTTATTATTATTTATTTGTTAGGAATTGTAATGAGTTTATATGTTAAGCTTAGTAGTTTTTGGAAAATGAAATGCTATATATTAGGAAAATCTGATTAGGGGATTTAAAATGTTGTTAGCTATAGATAATGAGTGTTAGGATTGATTGTTAAATTTATTGTGTATATATGTGTTTATTAATTTGGTTAATTTAAATTAATATTAAAGTAAAAAAATGATATTTTGAACTAAATAAATACATAAACATTAGTAAAAAAAATTAAACACATGAAAATTGATATTTTCTAGTAGATAAAAATTTAGTTGTAAATGTAAAATAATAAATTATATGAATTGTAACAAAATAATTAATAGGAGTTATTTTTGTTGATTAGGCAATTAAAAATTTTAATTACATAATTTAGTTTATTATACATTGTTTACTTTCTTTAATTGCTTTTTATTAGGTGTTACTAATTTTGTGGATGTAATTTATATGTGTTATAATTTTAGAATTTGATAAGTTTATTTAGTCCCCTTTATATGAGTTTGTGATTTATTAAATTGTATGAGCGAACCATAGTTTCACGTTTGAGATTCGACACAAATGGTAATTAAATTAATTGATTTCATCATTTGTGTTGAATCTTGAATTGTCTGTTTAGACAGTTTGGGATGAACAATTTTTTTATGCATCATTGCTATGTACAAGTTAGGACTTATTTTAAAATTTGATAAAGTTTTGGTTAGTTAAGTTTTGTATTGTTCTCTGGGTGCATATTTGATTGTGGTTGAATTTGATTTCACCACTTTCATTTCGTGTACTTAGAGACCAATGCGAAATGCTGCCGAAATTTTATCAAATTTTAAAATGACTCCTAAGTTGTATGTGGTTATGAGGTATAGAAAAATTTTCATCCTGAATGGGTAGGACCATCACCTTTGTGAAGAAAGTAAGATTCATAGCACCGTTAAATTTACGGGTATTGTAAATAGTGAGTATGGATCAAAGTTGGATAGCTGCATCACGTATAAGTCCAGAATATGAGGGTGGAGTTGAAACATTCATAGAGTACGTGATACGAAATGCTGAAGAGGTGAATGGAATGTATTTTTGCCCTTGTGTTAAATGCTTAAACATGCGCCGACTAGAATTGGTAGAGGTGCGAGAACATCTGTTGTGTGATGGATTTCTTCAGAGTTATACGCGATGGATATGGCATGGTGAACATGTTGAGGTGCCAAGTACTAGTTTTCAAACAAAAGACCAAAGCTTTGCTCATGAGGTTGATGATGACATGGATGACCGACTTGAGGATATGATCTGTGATGTAGGGGTAGAAAGTTTTAAAAGAGCTCACGTATATGCGAGTCTATGTGAGGATTCTGAAAAGCCGCTGTATCCGAATTGCTCTAACTTCACGAGGTTGTCAGCAGTTTTACGATTATTTAATTTGAAAGCGATAAATGGGTGGACAGATAAAAGCTTCACTGACTTGCTTAAGTTGTTGAAAGAAATGCTCCCAGTTGGTAACACTTTGCCAAATCGTAACTATGAGGCTAAAAAGGTGTTGTGTCCTATGGGCTTGGAGTATACGAAGATACATGCATGCCCAAATGATTGTGTATTATACCGTGCTGAGTACGAAATGCTGCATCGATGTCCTAGGTGTGGGGTGTCACGGTATAAGAAGAAAGAGGTTGATTCTGATGATTTTTGCAAAAAAGGGTCTCCTGTGAAGGTGTTGTGGTATCTCCCTATAGTTCCAAGACTAAAGCGTCTATTTGCCAATGCAGATGATGCGAAGCTTATGAGATGGCATGTTGATGAAAGAGTTATTGACGGATTAGTTAGGCATCCAGCAGATGGATTACAGTGGAAGAAAATGAATACGATCTTTCCAGATTTTGCCTGTGACCCAAGAAATGTTAGGCTTGCACTAGCCACAGATGGCATGAACCCATATGGGAACCAAAGCACAAACCACAGTTCGTGGCCTGTTTTGTTGTTTGTTTATAACTTGCCGCCATGGTTGTGCATGAAGCGGAAGTATGTTATGTTATCAATGATGATTTCTGGTCCACGACAACCAGGGAATGACATTGATGTATACTTATCTCCGTTAGTTGAAGACCTGAAAATGTTATGGGAAGAGGGGGTTGATGTGTTTGACGGGCTTATAGGACAATCATTCAATTTGAAGGCTATGTTATTCTGTACGATCAACGATTTTCCAGCCTATGGTAACCTCTCGGGGTATAGCGTCAAAGGACATAAAGCGTGTCCTGTATGTAAGGAGGGAACTAGTTCTGATCGACTACATCATGGAAGGAAAAATGTTTATCTTCGACATCGTAGGTTTCTCACACCTAATCATCCACTTCATAGGTTGAAGAAGTCGTTCAATGGTGCACAAGAGTTTGAAATGCCTCCCCCACCATTGTCTGGTCGACAAGTATATGAAAAGGTGAAAGAAGTCAATGTGGTTCTTGGTAAGTCTGAGAAGCAGACTATCTCAAAAAACACATGGAAGAAAAGGTCAATATTTTTTGATCTGCCATATTGGAAAGAGCTTAATGTGAGGCACTCTATTGATGTGATGCATGTGGAGAAAAACGTGTGTGATAGTTTAGTTGGAACCCTGTTAAACATACCTGGAAAAATGAAGGATGGCCTGAATTCACGTCTAGACTTGGAGTTGTTGGGTATACGTGAGGAGTTGCACCCACAAGTAAAGGGCAAACGAACATATTTACCGCCAGCATGTCATACCTTGTCTAGAAAAGAGAAGCAAAGTTTGTGTGAATCGTTGCGTAGTGTCAAAGTTCCATCTGGGTACGGTTCCAATATCAACACTTGTGTTTCCTTGAAGGATCTGAAGTTAGTTGGTTTGAAGTCACATGATTGTCATATGCTGATGCAACAATTTCTACCCATTGCCATTCGTGGCATTCTCCCTCAAAATGTCAGACATGTGATAACAAGGGTGTGTTTATTTTCAATGCCATATGTGCCAAAGTAATCGCCCACGATGAGTTGGAAGCGTTGGAACAGGAAGGGTTTCTTATACTATCCCAGTTAGAAATGTATTTCCCTCCTTCATTCTTTGACATAATGGTACATTTAATCATCCATTTAGTGAGGGAGGTCCGTTTGTGTGGGCCAGTGTTCTTGAGGTGGATGTATCCTGTTGAGCGATACATGAAAATTTTGAAAGGTTATATGAAGAACCAACGCCGTCCCGAAGCATCGATAATAGAAAGGTACATTGCAGAGGAAGCAATTGAGTTCTGCACAGATTATATGTCACAGGCTGAAAGCATTGGTATTCCGAAGACTCGTCACGAAGGGCGATTGGATGGGAAAGGTACCATTGGGAAAAAAATTAAAAGCATGTCACGTGATGAAGTACTCCAAGCACACTTTTATATTTTGAACAACACAGACGCTGTGCTCCCGTATTTAATTGCACATAAAGACATAGTCAAAAGAAACAACCCTAGAATGGCTGAAAAGTGGGTGTTGAACGAACACAACAAAACATTCATGCAGTGGTTCAAAATGACCCTTCTTAAAGATATATCTGCTTCTGAGACGTTGCATCGACTGGCACTAGGACCTAACTTTGATGTAATCACTTATTGTGGCTATGACATAAATAATTATTCTTTCTATACAAGGATTCAAGATGACAACAGTACGGTGCAGAACTGTGGAGTTATGGTTGTGGCCGAATCAATGCATTTTTCCATTTCAAAGGACAAAAACCCTGTCATGGCTGAGTTATGTTATTTTGGTGTCATTGAAGATATATGGGAAGTTGATTATGGTCATTTCACAGTGCCTGTTTTTAAATGTAAATGGATTGATAGCAAAAGTGGTGTCAAAATAGATGATTTTGGTTTTACGTTAGTGGACTTAAACAAGGTTGGTCATAAGGAGGAGCCTTTCATTATGGCAGCTCAAGTAAAACAAGTTTTCTACGTTGTTGACCCATCCGATAAACGGTGGTCAGTTGTTCTCCAAGGTAGACACAACATTGAGGATCCATGTCTTGATGTCCTAGACATACCTTGTCTAACAACACGTACACCAACGGACGTTGTGGAAGATCTCATAGATGATATAGTTGTGACTCGTAATGACCACCAGGAGGGTCTATGGGAAACATAGGGTATAATTATATATTATTCATCATGTTTATATATCATTCACCATGTTTATATATCATTCGTCATGTTTATAAACTGATTCTTGTTTTTTTGAACAGATATCTATGGCTGATCAGGATTCACATGTGAGATCTGACTCCCAGAGCACAGATTCCTCAGCTAGGAGGAGAGGTGTTACTCGGATGACCAGTGTTTCACTTAGGCGCCGTCAGGGTCAGAGGACCCATGTTGACATTGATATTTGCACCGGGAGGACTTCAGGACCCAACGCCGCCAAGTTTTAGAGTTACTTAGGTGTCTTGGCACGGACGAAGGTGTCCATCATTATCCCTGATTGGGATAGTGTTGAGGAGGTCGTGAAGAATGCAATTTGGGCTGATGTTGTTGTAAGTATAATTATCTGTACATTTATTTACTCGTATTGTAGTTTTTTATGCATAATAATCTCATCCTTGATTATTTGGCACTTGTAGGATGCTTGGGATATTCCTGCAGTTGATACACTACGCAGGAAGATCATGTCTGAGATCGCTGACCGATGGAGGACATTCAAGAGCAACCTGACCTCCACGTATATTTTAATTTTAAAATATCAATGTTTAAACTCATTATTTTTTAAGTTATCAATTAGTTAATTCAAATATTTTAAATTTTAGGTATGTCTACGGGAAGAAGCAGGGTGAGTTTCCTGGAGATAGATACACATCCATAGATCGGCAGACTTGGGATGCGTTTGTGGCATCCAGGCACACGGACGAGTTTATGGTATGTATGTTTTACTGATTATGTTTTTCTAGTTATCGGAGAATGTATAACGTATAAATGGCTTTGAATTGTTTTTGATGCAGGCAAGACGCATGAAAGCACAGGAAATTAAGGGGAAAAATGACTGCCCTCACACGTTGTCACGTGGGGGTTACCGATTATTGGAGGATCGGATAGTGGAGGAGAAAGCTATGCAACGTCAAGGTAGCCACCCTGACGCCACTATTATGGATCCCCCCTCTCCACCCACACGACATGAAAAATGGAAGCGTGCCAGGACGAAGAAGAGTGGTCAGTACACTTTATCACATTTTGAGGAGGTTGTCTCAAGGATTGTAAGTATAAAGCTTATCACTACTTTTTATGAAACGTTAAATGTCCATCAAACCCTAACACTGATCACTAATTTTTGGTTGTAGGATTCCTTAGTTGAGCAGTCGACCTAAGGGTCATTTGCCTCACATGGTAGGGATGATATATTGACCGCCGCCATCGGTCGACCAGAGCACCCTGGACGTGTACGTGTAGCTGGTCGAGGTCATGGTACGTTTACATTAATAGTCTTAGATTCTGTATGATAATATTTTTATTTCTAATTATTCTTTCTCTGCAGGCCTTCGAAGCTATTTCGGCCATCCAGCCACCCCTTCCCAGTCCATATCTGATTTGGAGAAGACCTTTGAGGAGAAGGTTGCTGTAGTGAAGGCAAAGGCAAAGGAGGAAATGCAGAGGCTGCTTCAGGAAGAGATGGCACGGTTTTGTAGTGAGATGATGGCGTCATTCAGTCAACAATGTCAACCTACGCCACCAGTGGTGGACCCACAGGTTACATTATACATTATTTAATTGACTCACCTATGATTCGTTATCATTATTTCTTGAATAACTTTAAAATGTTGTG
Source organism: Clitoria ternatea (assembly GCA_037962975.1). Classification (NCBI taxonomy): domain Eukaryota; kingdom Viridiplantae; phylum Streptophyta; class Magnoliopsida; order Fabales; family Fabaceae; genus Clitoria; species Clitoria ternatea. The sequence goes on from CM075676.1 coordinate 62,909,834, forward strand.
TAATTATGCTGACTAGGCGGGTCAGCACGAAGGGGTCATGTGTTGCACCTGACGGTGACGATGACAACGTAAATCTTAGAGACTGCCGTCAGTGTGACCTATTTGTGGATGGAGTGGAAGAGCCAGTTGCCATTGGTTCAGTGTATAACCAAGGCCCTTTGGTTCACCATCAGAAATTGCCCGATGGTGTGTCAAGAATTTCAGTTGTACAGGTCCTTCAGGCAGATGCAGTTGTTCCCATTCCAACATCTGAGGTACATCTGGTCGGCCAGGCTGTAGGACACTTCCTTATGTGGCCGACCAGACTTGTGTCAGATTCTGGTCCCCAGGTATGCTCTTTACCCAAGCATCAACTATATATTAAGTTATGGTTTCAATAATCATAAGTTGCTTCTAATTTTTTAACTATTTTTACAGGGTGTTGCCCCATCAAAGAAGCCAGAGCCCCCTTGATCCGATAGAACGACTATGGGACATATCGGCTGGGCTTCGCAATTGCACTATCCCGGTCCCATGGGAGGAATCCGTTTTTGGTTACCCTAGTGCTATCCCAGTGTACATTGCACGACCTGACTTGTGTGAGGTCCTAATGGGGAACACGATGTTGAACATTTCAGTGATTCAGTGTTGGGAGCTGTAAGTATAATGTTTTTTATTCAATGATAGTGTCAATTAAATTTATATTTTTACAACACTAAACGTCTACAAATTTGATTAGGTTTTTACATAGACTTTGCATAGAGAGAGGTGTCGATAACACTTATGGTTTCCTGGAGCCCTCTCTAATACAACTTCGTGGGAACAACAAGGAGGAGATTCAGGCATACATCCAGAATTGGATGCATGCCTCGAACAAGACTGTGTACCTTTCATAGAAAGTAAGAGTCTAATAAATATTTAGTTATTTTTGTCAATTTAATAATGGATTGTGTTGTTACTATTCAATGGTACATTGCAGCCTTCACTGGCAACTGTTGGTCATTTGCCCCAAGGACGGCATTGTTGCATGCTTCTATTCGTTGTATGGGAGTCCTGGTGCGGACTACATGAAAATACTCGACGGGTAAGTTGATTTTTAAAACATAAAACAACTTTACATATTTGATTAAGTCATTCTATTAACTAAACTGATGTTTTATTCTCTTACAGGGCTTTAATTGGGTACCATCTACTACGCGGCAAAGTGAGCAAGAAAAGACTAGAGTGGGTCTTCCCAAAAGTAAGCACTTCAATTAATAAGCATTACTTTTAAAGTTACCTCAATTAGTAACAAAAACAATAACTAATTATGAAATCAATGTATGGTACCTTGTAGTCTTATCGGCAGGATAACACCTTTGAGTGTGGGTATTTCGTGATGAAGACGATGCTCACCATTGTCCAATCTGGTATAGTAGACGGATGGACAACTGTAAGTTTTTGCTGCCTACTTTAATTTATTTGGTTTTGACATATTACTATTACAATTTGTTGCTCACTTATTAATGATTATGTCTTCTTTACAGCACTTTCGAGACTCTTCCTCAATGTTCCCTGAAGGATACATTGACGAAATCAGAAACCAATGGGCCACCAGCCTTCTTCAACTCAAGGAAGGAGCCCAATAGACTTCTGTCATTTATTATATTATTACTGTGTAGTTATATACCTATTAGTGTAGCTTAATTACTTATTGTGCATTTTATATACCATATTTGATGTTTAGACAGTTTGATTGAATTTTTTAAAATGTTCATTATTATTTATCATTGGACTGTCTGGGACTGTTTACAGGTTTATGGGAAAGAATAAAAATCAAAAAAAAAAATTTTAAAAAAAAATTAAGGTTTTAAGCACGGTTATGGTGTTAACCGTGCTTAAAAGTCACCCTTTTATGCACGGCTATGCTTTAACCGTTCTTAAAAGTCCAGAAGAAACAAGCACGGTTCAGGAGGAACCGTGCTTAAAGGTCAGAGATACGAGCACAGTTCAGGAGGAACCGTGCTTAAAAGTTAGAGATACGAGCACGGTTCAGGAGGAACCGTGCTTAAAAGTGCTACACCTACGAGCACGGTTGAAATTAACCGTGCTTAAAAGCCATCTACAAGCACGGTTGGGAACCGTCCTTAAAAGCCCAATAGACTTCTGTCATTTATTATATTATTACTGTGTAGTTATATACCTATTAGTGTAGCTTAATTACTTATTGTGCATTTTATATACCATATTTGATGTTTAGACAGTTTGATTGAATTTTTTAAAATGTTCATTATTATTTATCATTGGACTGTCTGGGACTGTTTACAGGTTTATGGGAAAGAATAAAAATCAAAAAAAAAATTTAAAAAAAAAATTAAGGTTTTAAGCACGGTTATGGTGTTAACCGTGCTTAAAAGTCACCCTTTTAAGCACGGCTATGCTTTAACCGTTCTTAAAAGTCCAGAAGAAACAAGCACGGTTGGAGATACGAGCACGGTTGGAGATACGAGCATGGTTCAGGAGGAACCGTGCTTAAAAGTTAAAGATACGAGCACGGTTCAGGAGGAACCGTGCTTAAAAGTGCTACACCTACGAGCACGGTTGAAATTAACCGTGCTTAAAAGCCATCTACAAGCACGGTTGGGAACCGTCCTTAAAAGTCCTAAGCTACAAGCACGGTGGGAACAAGCACAGTTCTAGAACCGTGCTTGAAGGGTCCCCAGAACCGTGCTTAAAGGTCCTTTTTCCACTAGTGTAGGTTTCAGCTCACCCAATCCTAACTTTTCAACAACAGATAATGGCATTAAACTCACACTCACTCCTAAATCACACAATGCTTTATCTATATTCATGTCACCAATCATACAAGGAATAGAGAAACTACCTGGATCTTGGAGCTTGGGTGGAAGCTTTCTTTGAATTAGAGCACTGCACTCTTCAGTAAGTGCAACTGTACCATCTTCCTCTAGTCTTCTTTTGTTGGATAAAATGTCCTTCAGGAACTTCGCATATGTAGGCATTTGCTGCAAAGCATCTGTGAAGGGAATATTAATATACAATTTCTTTAAAACATTAAGAAACTTACCAAATTGTTTGTCTAAGCCAAGCGCTGAGGAAATGGAATGGGAGGTTGATATGGCTTAACTTCCTCTTTCTTTTCTTGTGGTTTCTCTTCTTCGATCACTGGATGAGATGAAGATTCATCCACTTTCTTTTCCTCCTTTGTAGTCTTGCCAACTGGTCCATCATATTGAGTACCACTCCTAAGAGTGACAGCCATGGTTTGGTTGGATGGTCCAGCCTCTGGTTTTCCAGGAAATGTTCCTGGTGCTCTTTGAGAATAGGAGGCTTGTTGGGCAAATTGATTTTCCAGTATTTTGTTATGGGTGGCAAGAGAGTCCACTTTTGAAGCCAAGTTTTTTATTGCATCAGAGAATTCATCATTTTGTTTAAGTTGAGTAGCTACAAATGTTTCCATCAAGGATTCTAGCTTTGATTTTTATGGAATATAGGTTCCTTGTTGAGGTTTGTAGTTACTTTGATTACCTTGGAATTGAGGTGGCCTATTTTGGAAGCCAGGTGGACCTTGTGGAGGTCTGTAGGTGCCTTGATAATTTCCACCATAGTTTCTAATAGCATCCACCTGATGCATTTCTTGTTCTTGATTAGGGGTCATTGCTAAATGGCAGTTTGTAGCTCCATGTCCTGAAACACCACAAACTTCACAAACAATATTAGTAGCACCTGTTGACCCTATTTTATCGAGTTTTAATGTTAATGCTTCAACTTTGGCAGAAAGTAGGGAAAGAGCATCAACAAAGTACTTACCTGGTGTTTTAGCAGGTAATCCTCTCTCAGAGTTCCATTGGTGAGTGTTTTGAGCTATTTCCTCAATCAGGTTCTCATCTTCATCAACATTTTTACTTATGAAGGCTCCTCCAGCTGCAGCATCTAAAGAGATCTTTTGTGTGGAAGTTAGTCCATTATAGAAAATATGGATTGTCAACCACCTTTCTATCACATGGTGAGGACATTCTCTTAGCATATCCCTGTATCTCTCCCAGGCTTCATATAAGGATTCGTAATCTTTTTGTGAAAAATTTATGATTTGTTTTCTCAGCACATCGGTCTTGTTCCTTGGGTACCATTTATTGATAAAAGCACTGGACAATTGTTCCTAAGTTGTGATGGATCCTTCAGGAAGAGAGTATAACCACGCCTCGCTTTATCTCTTAAAGAGAAAGGGAAGAGTCTTAAGCGAATGGCATAATTGGTGGCTCCGTTCATCTTCAGGGTGTCACAGTATTCAAGAAAGATTTGAAGATGAAGATTTGGATCTTCAGAGGGTAATCCTCTGAATTGGTTCTGTTGAACCATAGAGAGTAGTGAAGGCTTCAATTCAAAATTGTTAGCCTCCACTGTGGGTCTAAAGATGCTAGATCCTCTTCTATTTGTACTTGGAGCGGTAAAATCTCTTAAGGCTCTATTTTGGTCTGCCATTTGTTTTTCTTTTTCTTGTTTTTGTTGTTTTCTTAAAGCTCTAAGGGTACGTTCTATAACACCCTTGATTTTCTGTACTCGAATCCCGATGTGATCGTCATAATTAATAGAAATGCGAATAAATTTTTCGCGTTGGAAACCATTTCCAAAACACCACCATGACCACATCAAGACCCAAATCACAGAAAACCAAAGAGTGAGATTAAATAACCTATAACTGGATCGATAAATAGTTTGCCCATTTGGTATACAAAATATCAGAGTTTACAGCGGAAGAAAAATGTGTATACCGGGCACACGCCTAGTCCCATATATGAAGATATGAGAAAAGGCTCGGCAAGCATGCAATGGCATATGGTAAGCCTAATATACAACCATCATCATTTTACATAATCACATAAGCATGCAATGCCTAAGATATTAGTATATACTCATCTATATGGTCATGCGTCATACATCATCAATGTTCATATTCCTAATAGACCATAACCAGTCCAACCTCAATTCATATATCTCCAGTATCAGTTTATCATACAAATGTATAATTATATTCACAATTCGTCAATCAATATCGATAATTACAACATCATGCTATCCATTATATACATAACACGTTACATTACAAAGCTGTCGGCCAAGGCATTCCATTACGACTATTTACCTTTCCAAAAGCTTTATTTTCAAAAACATTCTCTTCCCATGGTATTCCTGCATCCATACTAAAAAGTAGACCATATGGGAGAGTGAGTTATACATTTCAAATGACGATATGAATACAATTGAGATTATATGCATATGCATATCAACATCATGTATGCTTTGCTAAACACATCAACAATCATCATATATCATTAACTCATCAATATATATATATATACGTCAAATCATAGCAAAGTAAGCATATACACATTCATCACACCGCCACAATGGGCCAACACATCAATATAGACCATTCTGGTCTTTCATCACAGCCACCACAGGCTAACATAATCATTATCAATCATAAACAAATACGCCGTTCATTACATTGGGCCATATCATACATATCGTCATATCCACATCATTTCATTCATTCATATTATTTATTACTTTTATATGGTTTTTCATTATATTAACTTCTCATCTCATTAACACCAACACCATTATCTCAATCATCATCAGTCATCATCATATTCTGGCATATCTCCATGCTATATACAAATGCTCTTATAGCTAATGCATATGCACAATGGAATAATCAACAACAAATACGGATCCGACTGTGGGAAATAAACACCAAATTATGGGTTCAAGCATGATCACATATCATGCCCCTACTGCAATAGTAAAATGTGTACACATATATCATAATGCATGCATATTCATGATATTTTTACTGGTACCAAACCGCATCGCCCATTTTGTAACACCTGGTCATTTTCACCATGACCGCGGTATACAACATATTCAACATATGGTGTTGCGGGCCAACCATGATTCTCAACATGGCAGCTGTGATCCAAAGGACCACCGGAGACACCTGCTCCTCAAGAGCCACCCCCCACAAGGGTCAACCACATGCAGCTCCCCGTAGTTCAGCATGGGCAGCTTCGTGACTTACACAGCGAGTCACAGGGGAAACAACAGAAATGCTCGTGCACTGAGCCGCCCTCCCACTGGGCCAACCGGGGGAATCCCTTAATATTCCAACACCAGCAGCTATGATATGCCATGGATGCAATGCAATACAAATCAAATGCAAGCTCACTCTGTGCATCCTAAATGCCACTCATCAAACATCATCATCATCATAATCACCAACACCACCATACACCTTAGTGGATTTCAGCATTGTTTGTTTCCTAGTCATAGCTTTCAAGTTTTAATGTGGCATTTTCATCTCAACATATTTTCACATATATTTCACCTCATACACGTAAGTAGATACTTGCAATCAATCAAAATGGCATTTCAATATTATATAATATTCATCAATAATACCTCACTTTCATTTAGTGGGTTTTCATCTCATTATTCATTACCATTGTCTCAAGTATACTTTTATATGTATAAACATTTGTGTGGCATTCACAACATTTTCAATTTCATATTTCATACCACACATACAAGACCATGCTTGTATCACACACAATGGTACACAACAATTCATCAATATAAATGTACACCTCTTTGTGCAAGAGAGTGTTCAACATCATCATCAATCGTTGTTTAATGTCATTTAATTATCGTTCCTTTAATTTCAAATTCGCTCTAGGATATCACTCAAAATCCTCTCATAAGTTTCTTAATATTATTCTTTCATTACTCTATTCTTAGTAGTAATTATATCCCAAGTAACTCATCCCCAATCGCATTAATTAATTCTAGCCATTATCATACTTTATCATCATGGCATATCCCCAGATTATATACACCAAGAAGGGGATCCAAACGTAAGCCTTCCTTAAATAATATAGGGCAGTTTCAATTCTGGGGAAAACTCGCTCAAGTGAGATTCCCCTCCGCTTGAGTGAGACATGCCAAAAAGAAGGGTCAAATATGAGCCTGCCACCAGCAATATCGAGTAGAACCCATTCTGGTGGAAACTCGCTCAAGCGAGATCCCTTTCCGCTTGAGTGAGATGGGCCAGATCTGCCAGGGAACCACAGCATGGAGTGCTGGAACGAGCCTATAAATTCCTTAAGCAGGACAACACTAAGCGTCAGACCCGATTCTCGCTTAAGCGAACCACACTATCGCTCGGGCAAGAATTGTCCAGTAACAAATCCACTGGCATTCGCTTGAGTGAGGCACCTACTCGCTTAGGCAAAACCCGACCAGAGGCTGTCCTTACCAACACTCAGTTTTCACTCTACAATTTATTCAAAACTGACTCATCTCACTTGGATGTACACTTGGTAAAATCAATCAAAACCGACTCCCAACATTCAGGTTTCCACTCGGCAGAATCTCCTTAAAACCGGCTCAAAGCACTCAGTTTTCACTCAACAAGATAATCCTGACCGACCCATCATTCACTCGGCCAATTAATTCCAAATCCGAGTCGTCTCTCTATTAGTTTTCCACTCGGTAATTTCATTCCAAAACCGAGTCGTCTCAATCAGTCTTTCACTCGGTAAACATATTACAAAGCCGACCCATCTTTTGCCCGGTTTTCACTCGGCATACTCATCTCAAAAACGACTTATCTCATACTCAGTTTCACTCGGTGAAATTATCTCTAAAACAACTTCTTTTTCTTTTTATCGGGCTAGATTTCCTAGCACTCAGCCTTCACTCGGGCAAAGCTATTCCAGAATACCTCTGGACAGACACAGTATATCCCTATAGGTGCACACTCGGAATTTCTCACTCGGGCTCCACCATCAAGTTCCATTCGGAATTACTCTGACCTCCCATCACTCGGAGGAATTCACTAAGCTGTCACACTCGGACCTATTTAAGTCTTGTCCACTCGGATTATATATCTTTATTCACTTAGAAAAGAACCCCTAGGATACCTCAATCAGAACCATCACAATCATTCTCCCCGCAGGAGAGGTTCAATCGGGATTTTCCACTCGGGAATAATTAGACCTATCATTACTTGGGGAATTCTCTCACTAAGATCCATCTCAGATTAGGTTATTAAAATGGATCTCTCACAGAACACATTTCCCCGGAGTCCTCTTAAGCCTTCACTACTCGGAAAAGGCCCAATGGCTACATCCTCACTCGGAATTGCACATTAGAAGGCACTCCACTCGGCACAGGTTACACTGGACTCAGAAATTCCCCATTCGGAACTCCACTACCCAGATCATCACATTCACGAGCCTTCTACTCGGATTATGCCCACTTCCTCACTCGGAAGGTCATGACTCAGACATGAGTCATTTGGAATTCACCCAAAAATTCCACCACCTCTTAATTCATTTCCAAAACTCCCACTTAGACAAAGTTTGTTCAGAAACTTACCCAATCACCATTTACATGTCTCGCCTGGGTGAATGCCATTCCTCAAGACTCTTCGCTCGGGCGGATTTCATCCAGTAGCTAAACCCTGATCTACTAACATTCTCGCTTGAGCGAACCGGTCATTCTCTTGAGCGAAATCAGACCAGTGGCTAATTCCTTTGCCCTCGCTCGGGTAAAGCTTAATTCGCCCGAGCGAATTTCCTCCAGAACTAATTCTCTAGAGCAGGGGACTCTCGTTTGGGCGAGATCCCATCTCGCTTGAGCGAGAATATCAGCACATATGCAGTAATGAAGATTCTTATAATCTAACACTCGGAATCTCATTCTAAGCCAACTGAATCACCTCCAAAACATCATACACATCACATGAGGCATATATAACTCTCTCTACCTATTCATACTCGGAAAATCTTTATTTCTACTCATCAATCACTCTTTTAAATTCTGATTCATCAACTATAAAATGAAGGCTTTAAAACACCTCTCATTACTATATTACTCATCTCAAAACAGTCCTCTGCACTTTATTTAACTCATTCATTCATAAATTTTTACCATCATTTAGTTCATGTCCAACCAAGGGACCATCAAACACTTATCATCAACATCATATATATATACATACATTTTCATAACAATCAACATAGCCAAGCCAACATTCATCACTTCATCAAATCAATCATATAAGGCATTTATGGTAAGGCATTGCATGAGTTCACACATTTACATAATTTTCAATTAATCTCTCATGCAATTGAAATGTAAACTCCTCTCCTACCTCGAGAGAAGAACCGCCACGCGATTACATCGATCATTCTGCATCATCGCCCGGAATGCAACCCTATCCACAATTACACATACACATGTAATCAATAAATCATCACAAGACATCACATCTCTTAACTTATGATCAAGTCCCAGACTTGTCTAAGCTCTAAATTCATTTACCCATGTTAGGCTTCGGGAATTCCTTTCCGCAAAGCTAATATTCTCCAAGTCTTAAGGGTTAACTATACCCAACAACATCAACACTTAAGATTAATCCCTCAAATCAACATACCTATATACATGCATATACCTTCATTTGCAACTCATGACTTAGTTCACCATTTTATTTTATCATAAGGACCTCATCAACCTCTAAATCTTATATAATCATAAAGCCCTAAATCAAGGGTTTCATTCCCAAATATTCAAGCCTAGGATTTCCATTTCTACCCACATACAAGGCTTCTAACATCACCATCTTCAACTCAACAACCCCAAAACCATAAATAAAACAAGGTAGAGGTAAGAAATCTTTACCTCAAGCTTAAGCTCCACCAAAACGAAAATGAGAGTAAAGAAGAGAAAGGAGATGATCCCATAAGCTCCCAAGCTCCATAAATGCTTCATAAATCCAAGCTTAGCTTTCATTTTTGGGCAAGAGAAAGAAGAAGAATGGAGGTGGGCGGTTTTTAGGATGAAGAGAAGACAAAGAAAATGAAAATGAAGAGTGATTGGGGAGAAAGATGGCTGCCGAAAATAAGAGAAAGAGAGAGAGGAAAAAGGTGACCAAAATTGGTCATTACCCAAGAGATAAAGCAATGCCACCATCTACTTTTACCATTGGTCCATATTTATTTTGTCCATTGTGTAAAGAAGGGTATAAAGTGTGCAAGACTTCACACGGTTAAGAAAAGAAGAGAAGGAAGGATTTCACATTTTCTTTTTAATCCCATTTGGTTCGTATTTTTCCCGATTATTATCATTCGTCGAGTCCAATTAATTATTTCTTTGACCCCAAAAATCATTCTAACTATACCATCTTAACCACAATAATTTTCCAAACATTCTAGACCCATCAAACATCTAATTAAATCAAGTGGGTCCCACATCACCAGTTAATTCATCCGGTTCTGGTAAATCTTAATTTACCGATAATTCACCTCTAATGTCTAACAACATCTCCCATAATCATTTGACCACAAACAATCAATTATCATCATCCAATAAATTTATTTTATTTAAAAATCTGGGATGTTACACGTTCTATCTCAGGGTCAAATCCTAAGTTTAGATCGACACTACGACTTCATCGCATAAAAAGAAAATAAATAACAAATAAAATAAACAATTACTAAAATAAAACAGCAACAGATACACAAAATAAAGAACAAAATACAAAGTAACAAACAAAATAAAAATAAAGAAAGATATAAAAGGAAACAAACAAAACAAAAAAATATTAACAAGTATAATCTAATCGAATTTCAATATTGCCGATATTTGAGGGACAACAGTCCTCGACAACGGCGCCAAAAACTTGACAGGGCCCGCAAGCGCACGGGTTATTCGTGTCATATAAAAGATTATCGTTCTCCACAGGGATTGTGTTCAAAGTACCAGTATATTGAAATTTAATTATCCACACAATTGATTTTTAATGTTTTTATAAAATAAAACACAAATTAAAAAATAAATTTAGAAACAAAATTTACTTGACACTTAAAAAAAATTAGAGTTGAGAGTATCTTGGGATTTCGGGGGATCAAGACTTTATTTTATGTTAATGAATTTTAATTTTTCATAAATAAGAATCAAATTAAGTTTTCCAAGGCGAATTTTGCTTAAGCTAATTAATATGTTCCTCTCGGAATCCTATTAATGTACCTAACCTATGGAAAGCGCTGCTTAATCCTTAGAAAAGACCCATTATCATTTTGTGAAAGTCCCTTATTTATTCCCCAAAAGATTTTGATTACTTTCACGGTTTTACCGAGGTCACAAAAAGTATTTCAAAACCTTAGGCTTAGTTCAAAAACTTTCCAGTAACAATAAATCTCTCGATTCTATTAATTACTTAAACTTACTAATATACCCGCAAGTATACAGTTTTATCACTTAGGTTCTTGTTAGGAATTACTAAGAGCATTGAGCATTTTTTGAACTAAATGGAAAACAGAAATTTATTTAATTTAAAGTCAAAATAACATTATCATAAAATATTATCACACCCCCTTCATCCCAAGATAATTAATTTAGTTACTCATGAAATAATTCAAATTTATATATATAATGTAAAAATAAAACATACAAGACATGGTAAAAATAAAGACTTACGGGTTTCTCCAAAAGCTCAAAATAATTTTACCACTGTATTTCCTTGTTGCAATATTCCTCCACCAATTACAAACTGGAATACTCACTTTTACAATCCTCAAACTCTTACACAAAATAAAAGAAAGAAAAAGAAAATAAAAAAAGAAAGAAATGGGACAGAGAAAGAAAACGAAAGAAAAAAGAAGAAAGGAACAAAAATGAAAGAGAAAGAAAACGAAAGAGAAAGAAACTGATGAAGAATGGGATAAAAAGCGATGCTGGAATGGCTTCAGACCTCTCCCCTGTTTATAGAAATAGGGAACGTTAATAATCATAGGAATGGCGGCTAGTGGGACCTTTTTTATTATTTTTTTCTTTCGTCTTGTTGTCAGCCGCACCACCAATTCAACTTGGATACAGCCTGGAGCTCAGCAACTATAGGGATCGGTGGCTAGTATAAATTTTTTTATTATTTTCCCTTTTGTTTTGTTGTCAGCCGCTCCCTTATAAGTCAAGGATCCACTTGGATAGTGGCTTGGATAGTGGAAATCCAAGTCAGCATGGGCAATCGATGGAAATATGGAGTCGGCGTTTTCCTTCTGACTTGGATTAATGCCTCAGTCGTCAATCAACCTCAGTGGGGATTAATCTGACCGGAACAGGTGCTTTTTACACATAAAAGACTGAGTGAAAGCTTGAATTCACCGATTATTGACTCGTAAATTTAATTCCGAGGAGCATTCATCAGGACCTTTGTTCATTCGGATTTGCTTCACTCGGTGTTGTTTTCCTCGGAACTTGTTTCTGTTTAAAGCAATTCGAGTTGGACGGTGTTGAGGGGACCTGGACGGTGTTGAGAGGAGCTGGACGGTGTTGTGGATGTAGATTTATGGAGCCGGTGTGCAATTCGTGAGTAGACGAGCAAAGTGACTCACTCGGCACTGATTGAAACATTCATTCGGAATTTTCAAAAGTGACTCACTTGGCACTCGTTCAGACCCTCTTCTTTCACATGTGACCCACTCAGGATCGGGAAGTCTTCATTCAAATGATTCAATCGGCACCTCCAATATGTTTCACTCGGCTATGTCTCTGGAATTGAACCACTCAGAGAAACCTTGCTCGGATATATTGCTTGGGAGTAATTCAGTCGAGAACGACCTTTTCTTCACTCCTTGAAATGATACACTCGGACACATTCACTCGGAAGTCTGACTTGCTTCTCACTCAGAATTGCCTCAATCGTCAATCAACCCATTCGGTTGTATTCACTCGGGAGTCGGCCTTACTTTTCACTCAAAAATTTGTAACTTGAGAGAATCTGGAATCTGGCCGATAGAAGCTCTTCCCAGGTCTGAGCTTTGCTTTGCTCGGAAATACATCTCTCGGCCCAAAACCACTCGGAAGTGCCTTCCTTGGAGACATTTCAATGGGGTTGGTTTGAAACTTGAGAGAGTCTGCCCGAAAGTGATTCATTCCCGGTCGGACCTTTTCCTTGCTTGAAAAGACATTTTCTCCAAAATACACTACTTGGAAAGGACCTTTTCTTTGCTCGAGAATGCCATCTTCTCTGAATCACACCACTCGAAGACCTCCTTATTTAACAGGTGTTCATTCAGTGGCTTCCTCTGCTCGGACAATAGTCTTTGAGACGGTCCACTCGGAGACACCCTTATTCAACAAGTGCTCTCAGAGTGTTTCTTCATTCAGAATCAACTCACTCGGGAGTCCTCTACTCGGAGACAGTTTTGCCCAGAAAAAGCACTTGTTCCCCAAATGAGACTCGCTTCATTCAGTAATTCTTCACTCGGACGAATAGCTTTGGGCGGTATTTATTCAAGGTCAGTCCCTTTTTCACTCAGAGTGTCTGCAATCGGGAAGCTTCCACTCGGATTTACCTTCAACCGAGAAATATTCCTTCAAGGTCAGCCATTTTTCACTCGGAATGGCTTTGATAGGGAATCTTCCACTCGGATTTACCTCAAACCGGGAAGTATTCCACTCGGCAACGCTTCATTCTAAGTCATCCTACTCAGATTTGATCTTTCTGAGTCAGAATTCAGTATAAAAAAGAGAATTCTTTCTACTTGGGCTTGTTCTTCTTGTTTCTTTATCATTTGATGGTCATTTTCCCCTTAGATTATCTTTGTACTTGTTCCTTTATTTTATTAATTTCTACAAAATAAAATACCCAAGTAGAATATAGTGGAAAGAAAGCGAAAATCACAAAAATTAAGGAAATAGAGTGCATAATGATTAAAATCCTAAGCAAACTAAATCTAATTTATTGTGTTATAAAACACTTATCATTATCACTATCCCTTATTTTAAAAATATCTCCCCCTATCTAAGAGAGTTTATGCCTTAGAGATAATTTTCTGATTTGTTAGCCATTTGTTATTTTTAGCACTTGTTTTCATTTGCACAGGATAGATGAACTCAAGTATTTCTCCCCCTTTGGAATCATCAAAAACAATAATGCAAATAGAGACATATAATAAAAAGAACTTTTATTCATTGCAGCAGAAAGGGAAATTATAGTAATGGAAATTGTGCAGAATTTTAGAGAAACTGAAAAGTAACTGAATCAAGGCACAATAAAACGGATCTAATTATCCGGATGGAAAAAGCGAAATTCGAAGATTTGGTGAGACAGCTCATCGTAACGTTGTTGTGTCATTTCGAAGTGTTGCTGCTTAGTCATTTGGAACTCTTGAATAGAGTTCTCAATGCAGTCAAACCGACTATCAAGGTGTACATAGAAGGAGGTGAAGGGGTCAGCGGGAGTGGATGGTTCAGTTTGAGTTGCAGGAGAAGGAGGAGCTGGTTCATTAGCAGGAGCTTCAAATGGAATGTTGGCATGGATGCCATCCATTTTTTAGTACCAAGCTCCATTCACAAAAATGATACCTATCTTTGTAAGATGATGAGTGCCAACGCAAGCCTTGGGAGGCACTTTTTCAGACAACTCTCCAGCCAAGTCAACTCCAAAAGCTTTAAAGATTTTAGTGAGCAGGATGGCGTAGGGAAGCTTTTGTTGGTCTTTGGCATGGAGCATGTGCAACTTAAGCATTTGAACCCAGTTAATCTCTTTTTAGTGCTGCATGGCCCACATCAAGAGAACATCATCCTCTTTAACCAGAGCATAGTTCCCACCACGAGGAAGCAACATCTTGACCAAAAAGAAGTGAAGGAGACGGTTGTTCATGGTCAAGTGGCCCTCAGTTTGTGGTTGCTCCTTGGGCGATCCGCTTTCCAAAGTGATTATCGAGCAGTGATGGCATTAAAACCCCATTCATCTTCGGGATCTCCTCCGTCAAACTCAGCATCATTGAGGGGTAGTAGAGTGATTTCTGCCAGTTGGGCATTGGTGAGCCTAAGGGTCACATTTTTGACTTTTGATTCCAGTAACCCATTTGTAAGTTTTAGGTTGCAGTAGAATACCCTTATAAGTTCAGGGTAATGGAGCTCTTCCTTGTGGGTGAGAAAGTGAAAAAGGTTATAATGGTAGAGGCTTTGAGTGAAGGTGAGGCTAGGATGGTCAAATGTTTTAGCGTTGATGTAGTGGGGGAGATTATATCCTTCTCAGAAAAGTTGTTGATAAAGTTTTGAAGATCTCTAGGGGTAGTGAAAAATCTAGAGAAGTCAAGAGGGTTATGGGTTTGGGCCATGGAAGATGTAACGCCCCGTATAATTTTCCGAATAAATTTTTCACGTTTTTAAAAGATCAATTTAAAATTCATAAATTAAACTCAGAGTTCACACAAAATTCGATAATTGCGGAATATTATCATGCATACTAGTCGTGATTAATAAAATTCATGAAATATTTTCATAGCGGAAATGATTTAGAATGATAACAGTACATGATACATTATATTTATTACAACCCATTAAATATAAATAAAAATCAAAGTCCAAGTAGTAATTCATATAGGCATCAATCAGGGCATCACTCTTCATTCTGCGTAGCATTCATTGTAAAATTTAATGTAAGAGTGAGACAGAATATAGAATAAATAAAAAAAATAAAATTGCACAAACACAATCAACAAAACATAATGTTATGATGAATATCCCAAAGAAGTTCATTTATAATTATTAAGTCTTTAATTAGTCAAATGATGTCATGCTGGATCCATTTGGTTTAGTGGGAATACTACAGTAAAAGGTCTCATAGAGACATCGGTAGGAATTAATACAGTCATGGATCCCTACAGCCCCATGACCAACACATCGCAAAAATAGGGCTTTAACTCATCATAGAGTAACCCCCACCAGGGTAGGCAATCATGGAACCCCTAAAATTCCATGGTGCGTCCAAATGCTTATGATGCATGAATGCCTTTAATTCTCTTTATCATTTAACATACCATGATATTAATATTTCCAAAACCACTTGGAAAACCACAAGTCCTCAAAGGACAAATCACATATAATAATTTTCAGAATCATGGATTTACTATTTCAACCACATGTAACAATAACCACAAGGCATTCATGTACATATATATTAATTATGTCATTCATAATTATTCACCACCAAAATATACAACTGTATGATACTCATTAAAACGTAACAAAATCAATAATAAATCATAATCACTCAAGGGTTTAATAATAAATTGTTACTCATAGAGGAAATATCATTTTCATTCATAATAACCATTATAATTAACTTTCAGCATTTCCAACAGCAACATACTCTAGTAAAACAATCATAACATGAGTAAATCATAACCTTTTCATGTGATTCCACTTTCTATAGCTTAATAATACAATTATCTACAACTTTCATGCAGAACACAATTTCAAATTCCAAACAGAACTACCACTTATTCACGAAATACCACACTGCCTCAAGGTGAGTTTTCCAAAACGTACATATATTAGTAATTTAAACGTTTCTGGAGCTACAAAAATGATTTTGGCATGAAACCAGTTCTAAATTATCCTTAACACAAATATCTACAACTTTCATGAAGGCACCAACCACTAATTCTCAATACACAATTCCCAGTTTTAAAAATAAGATTCGGATTTCAAATTAACAGAATTACAGCTTGTACATACTTCAGTATTTTAGGCATAACGCAAGCTACAAAAATCATTTTGACTTGAAACCACTTTCTATAGATCCATAACATAAATACCTACAACATTCATGCAGACATCAAAGGCTGATTATGTACGTACAAGTCCCAGCATATTAATATATACACAAAACATGGGATAAATATTCCACTCGGACATGTTGTAGTATTTTGGATATAACTTTTGTTACACATACTCAAATCAGTCGGTTCAGGTCTCAAAATTCACATAATAAAAGGATCTATAACTTTCTTGAAGACACTGATCACTAATTCTCACCACAAAATTCCCAGTTTTAAAAAGAATGTTCGTATCTCAAGTTAACAGATTTACAGCTTGGACATACTTCAGTATTTTAGGCATATCTCAAGCTACAAAAATCATTTTGACTTGAAACCAATTTCTATAGATCCATAACATTAATATCTACAACTTTCATGAAGACATCAAAGGCTTATTATGCACATACAAGTCCCAGCATATTAATATATACACAAAACATAGGATAAATCTTCCACACAAACATGCTGTAGTATTTTGGCTATAACTTTTGCTATACATATTCAAATTAATTGATTCAGGTCTCAAAATTCAGATAACAACAAGATCTACAACTTTCATGAAGAAGTCAGAGTAACATTCACACGTTGTCAATTTCAAAAATGAGCAACAAATTATGAAGTTAATTCTGGAATCCTAGAACAGCATACAATTCTACCCATTTCATAGTTATTCACAACCCTGTCCCCTCTTACTTGGATTGATGATCTTTGGCTGACTGAAAAGAAGTCCCCTCGGCTGTCCTGGTTCAGATTAAAGGTGTATTGATGGAGAAGAGTAATTGGGAGTTTCAGAATCAGTGTGTGTGTTTAATAATGCAAGGTGGGAGACAACTTTCCATGAGTGGGTTTCTAGTGGGCTATTAGTGGGAATTAAGAGTGGTTTAGATTGAAAGTAAGCTCCACTTTTGCAGCCTACCCACTAGAGTGTGCATGATTGAAGAAGATTTATTAAAATATGCATAAAGGGACAAAACTGAAGTCAAAACGTCAACCTGACAGTGAATTCCGAGTGAAATTTCACTCGATCAGCCTCTTGGCCGACTGGAATTCTACCTGGTCAATGTATATACCGACTGGAAATGGTCGGTAACGTGAAAAGAGGGAAATCCGAGTCCCTCTCGCTCAAGCGGATACCGACTCGCTTGAGCGAGTTCCATACAATGCACTGGCAGAGGGGTTCGCTCAAGCAAAAACCGACTCGCTTGAGCGAGTGTGAGTTTCGCTCAAGCGAATACCGACTCGCTTGAGCCAGACACTCTCCCTCCCTAAAACCGATCCTTCATTCACTCGGTTTCCACTTCAACATCTTAATCCACTCGGTAGAACCTCTTGAAACCAAGTCTTCACCTATTACTCACTCGGAATTGATTCCTCTTGAAACATTCGGTCTGATTTCTCTTCCTTGGAGGTGACTCAGTTGGCATATTCTCCTGAAACCGAGTCATCTCAATTAGTCTTTCACTCGGTAATTTCATTCCAATTCTGAGTCATCTCTTGCTCAGCCTTCCACTCGGCAATTACACTAAAACCGACCCATCATTCTATTGGTTTTTCACTTGGTACATAACTTCAAGACCGACCAATATCCATCTGGTCCCACACTCGGTATTCATACCTCCATTTCACTCAGATAATGCCTTAACTAATCCTTCTTTAGAATAAACTCCCCAATCAGGTTCCACTCGGAATTATTCCACTCCTCATCACTTGGAAAAATTCACCAAGTCAAGCCCCACTCGGACTTACACCATACATAGTCACTCAGAATACGGGTTACATGGGTTCACTCGGAATATCTTTCACTCGGATATCAACACTTATGAATATAGAAGTATTTCCCACTTGGGTTTCACTCGGTTAATCATTACTTAGCCGAGATCAGATCAACTTCTTCAACTACGTTTCATTCAGAGTCCATCAGGGTCATTATCACTCGAAAAAAGACCCATATATACGAGTGTCACTCGGATTCTTGAACTCAGAAGTGGTTCTATCGGTCCCACTTTACTCAAGAGTGTCTCTGACAGAGATTCCACTCGGAAGAAACCCTCTCGGCCATGTTCCACTTGGAAAACATAACCTTCACTCAAAATTTTAACCTTTCACTCGGAATTTCAATCTTTCACTCGGAATTTCTCTTGGTCACTCAGAACAAAGCCCCTTTTTCACTCGGAAAGTTCTTTCTAAGGCAATTTTACTCGGAAAATGGATCTTATCATTACAGGTCTATGTAATTTCTATAATTATACCCAAAAATGGAATTTTTGAAGTAATATAAGCTATCCATTGGATGTTTTATTCATTGATCATCCCTTACAGACCTTCCATACTTCATAATTTACAAAATAGAGCTATTATTAAAAGTAGGATGTTACATTTCTCCCACCCTAATAAAAATTTCGCCCTCGAAATCTAATATGACACACTCTTTAGTGAAACAATTCTGGGTATTGCGTCCTCATAGCATCTTCACGCTCCCAAGTCAGAGTTACATCATTTCCTTGTTTCCATGCAACCTTCACTAATGGTACATTCTTGTTTCTCAGGTGTTTAATCGACCTTTCTATGATCTGTGTGGGTTTTGTAGGGATGGTTAGATTTTCTCTAACTTCAACATCATCAGCAGGAATCACATGAGTGGGGTCTTGTACATATTTCCTCAGTTGTGATACATGAAACACATTGTGCAGATTTGCCAGGTGAGGAGGAAGTGCAATCTGATACGCCACTGTACCAATCCTCTTAAGGATCTCATATGGTCCAATGAACCTCGGACTCAACTTCTTACTCTTCAATGCTCGGCAAATCCCCTTGTGAGGTGAAACCTTTAAAAATACATGCTCACCGACTTAGAATTCAAGTGGTTTCCTCCTCTTATTGTAATAATGCTTCTGTCTATCTTGGGATGCCTTCATCTTTTCTCTGATTATTTCTATTTGTTCAGTAGTCTGTTGCATAATTTCGGGTCCTAACGCCAAACTTTCTCCAGTTTCTAGCCAACAAAGGGGCGTTCGACACTTTCTACCATACAATGCCTCAAATGGAGCCATACCAATACTGCTATGGTAGCTATTGTTATACATGAATTCTATCAGTGGAAGAAACTACTCCCAACTACCACCATGTTCAAGTACACAAGATCGCAGTAAGTCTTCCAAACTTTGTATGGTACGCTCTGACTGTATAACACCCTTAGTTTTCTGTACTCGAATCCCGATGTGATCGTCATAATTAATAAAAATATGAGTAAATTTTTCACGTTTGAAAACATTTCCAAGACACCACCATGATCACACCAAGACCCAAATCACAGAAAACTAAAGAGTGAGATTATATAACCTAAAGCTGGATCGATAGATAATTTGCCCATAACGGTATACAAAAATAATAGAGTTTATAGCGGAAGAATATGTATACCGGGCACACGCCTAGTCCCATATATGACGATATGAGAAAAGGCTCGGCAAAGCACGCAATGGCACATCATGGCCTAATAAACAACCATCATCATTTTACATAATTATATAAGCATGCAATGCCTAAGATATAACTATATATATATATACATAAATACATTTATATATATTCGGGAATCTTCTCCCGACTATCTCAATCATCAATGAACATCATTCAATTTCAATCCCTCTAATACACATCAAACCATCTCTTACATTCTATATATATATATATATATATCATTCATCAATTCAATGGAGTAACTTATACATACTCAAAATTTCTAAATCATCTATACAATCATATACAATTTATTCATTACACAAGAATCCATAAATGATGCCGGCCGAGGCACTTCCATTACCACTATTTACCTTCACCCAAGCTTTAATTGAAATCCGAACTCATCCCATGGTAACCTGCATCACAATGCTAAAAAAAAGAGACCACATGGGAGAGGAAGTTATACATTCAAAATGACGAATAATATATATATATTGTGATCATGTGTATATGCATACAACGTCATGAGTGCTCTGCTATCAAAATATTAAATTATCATTCATTCATTACCTCATTATCACAATAGGCATACAAGCCTCATGAATCACAATTCATATCATAAATAAGCACAAGCACATACATAATCATATACACAATCACCAGCCACTTATCAACAAGGGCATTCATATTCATTATCATCATTAATCGTAAACAGTCACGCCCTTCATCACATTGGGCCGTAAATACAGATCGTCATATTCACATCATTTCGTTCATTCATATATTCTCTTACTTTTATGTGGTCTTCCATTATATTAACTTCTCATCTCATCAACACCAATATCATCATCTCAATCATCATCAATCATCATCATATTCTGGCATATCTCCATGCTATATGCAAATGCTCTTATGGCTAATGCATATGCACAATGGAATAATCAACAACAAATGCGGATCCGACTGTGGGAATAAACACCAAGTTGTGGGTCAAGCATAGGTGTGCTACTATGCCCCTACTGCAGTAGAAAAAAATTGTGTACACATATATCTCAATTTTAAGCATGCTTACATACTCATAATTTTACTGGTACCAAACTGCTTATCGCCCATCTGTAGCACTAGTCACCCTGTGACTTGCGGATCAACATCGTGGCCTCAACTACCACAAGTGCTACGGGCCCCTCCCGAACACACATCGAGAGAGCCGTGTCCCGTCGGACACTGAGGTAAACTCGCTCACCATAGAGCCGCCCGCCCACTGGGCCCGCCACATAGGGTGCCTCGTCACCAAACTATGGACAGCTTTGTGACTCATACACCGAGTCACAGGGGAAAATCATAATACGCTCGTGCACTGAGCCGCCCTCCCACTGGGCCCGCCTAGTGGAACCCCCTAATATTCCACATAGACAGCGATCGATATGCCATGGATGCAATGCAATGCAAATCAAATGCATTTCTCACACTGTGCATCCTAAATGCCACTCATCAACCATCATCATCATAATCACCAACACCACCATATACATCTTAGTGGATTTTATCATAGTTGGTTTTAGCCATTATTTTCAAGTTTTAATGTGGCATTTCCATCTCAACATATTTTCGCATATATTTCACATCATACACGCAAGTCAATACTTGTAAACAGCCACTATGGCATTTCAACATCATATATTATTCATCAATATTACCACACTTCATTTAGTGGATTTTCATCTCATCATTCATAACAATCCACACATGGATATCAAAGGGCATAGCAATCATCATAATATTAATCCACACACGTGGCAACAAGGTGTTACAAATTACATATACATATATAGCAATCATAATTGCCTTACACACATGCAAGTCAATTACTTGCACCCATCACAAGAATATCATAATAATTCTCAATAATTATCAAATTGTCATTTCAATTAATTCAATACATATACATGGCAAGGCAAGCATGAGTATAGAACACATACAACAATCACCATCAAACTACTCATGCAATTTGAATATATAACTCCTCTCCTACCTCAAGGGAAGAGTCGAACGGTTCCAATGCTCCGAATGCTCCTTCACATCATCCGGAATACGATCTACATACCATATGCAAGTATATTCACATGATTAATAACCATCATAATTCCAAGCATTTATTAGCTTATCATAAAGCCCAACATCAAGTGCTAGACTTGGTAAACACCAAGCTATGTAATTGTATTAGGCTTCGGGAATTCCTTTCCCAAAGCCAAGATCCTCTAGATCTTAAAGGCTAACTACATCCCACATCATTTACTTCTCATCAAGATTCATAATATATCAATAGAGGGGAAGCATACATGTTTCCGTAACATAACATAGACATATACATAGCTTGCCATGGCCTTAAGTCATTCCCCAATCACCTCTAAGACAAATCACACATATACCCTTAGTGAATTCTCTTATTTTTCCATACTAAAAGGGATTTTGGGCAACAATGAGCCCATGATAATTTCAACATTAAGACATGAGGAAAGCTTACTTTTAGTCTTAAAAATAGTGGGACATGTCACAAATATCACCTATTAGTCCCAATTTGATAACCATAAAAAGTTGGGTTCAAAACCCTCTTAAACTTGTATTTTTCAATGCATTGGGTTTGGTATTTTTCATCTAATGAGAGTTAGAAAACTCCAATTAAAGTGAGAACAATTCTCACACCTCCGTAACATAATTATCTACAACTTTAGTGAAGAACTCGGAGGCCAAAAATGTCATTAAGATCCCCAAACGGCCCAAAAATAGCAAAGAATGCTTATCGGGGAATTCTGTCGTAGCTAATCGATTAGGCCAAGCACCTAATCGATTACACATGACTCAAAATGCTTATAATCGATTACAAATACATTTGTAATCGATTACATATATCCCGGAATGACTCTAATCGATTAGGAACCCATTTGTAATCGATTACGCATGCCAGAATGCAGAAATTATGCAGAAAATGCATAATTTTGGGACTTCTAACCCCCCTAACTTTCTCATATCAACTCCAAATGCTACCAAATTTTAACCACAATAAATACACATCATTTGTGATGTGTGGCCACCGGCCTCACTCAAAAATTCCTTAAAATGAGGGACTTATGCACATAAATGCGTTTTACCCATTTAGAGGCACTTTTATGCAACTCAAGGGCCTATTCTCAATGGAATTGGCCCATTCCAATTCCTACAAGTCATAAACTACATATATGGGCTATTGGGACTAACCCAAGCCATCAAAATCACCTAAAACTCAATTTGACTCTATGAGTTCCTCCATCATGCATAAACCCCAAACTTATCACCAATACTATCACAATGGCTATCACATTCAATGCCAATCATCCACATAAATTCTCAATTCACAAAACATATACTTCATCCCCTCAAGAATGGTTCATTAACATGTACATGTTTCAACCTCTCATGGGTTATTCATCATCATATATACATATATATTATCATCAATAGCCAACAATTTACCATACATATCATTTCACTATAAACATGGCATATATCAAGGCCTACTTATTCATCAACTCAAGTATCTATTATCAATGGTTTTTAACTGTTATTATCACATTAACAACATCTCATACTCATTCTCAACCCAACACCTCAAATCACCATTCCTACATACAAGCATATATCATCTTACACAACCTCATGAACATAGTTCAAAATATCATCAATCTTATTAATCAATCCCAATGATTCTAAGGATTCATTCCCTTCATATAAATCATTCTAAAGCATCAAAAATCATCAAAATCATCTATTTAGTCAAAATCCCAAATCACTACACTTAGGGTTTTTCATCAAAACTCAATAACCATTTTTAATAACCATCAATCTCTATCATTAACAACACCCACACATACATTATTGTGGATTTTCACTAAAAATCCTTTTTCATGGCATTATTACTAATTTCCCCCAAATCCTAGGGTTAGGGTTTCATTAAAATCAAGCAATCACCACTAACAACCATCATCTTTCATTTCTAAACACCATATTTTCGTGTACCCCTTCATACCCATCCAGAAACACATATAAATCACACCCCACCTTAGGGTTTAACACAAAAATGGCTTCTAATTCATAACCCATACATATTTTACACTCTCCTAACAAATAAACTCATAACCAATGGTATAAGCTCAACAAAAATGGTGAGGAACTTACCCCAAGCCATGAAACAAGTGACCTTCCAAGAGAGGAAGGATGGGTGACGAAAATGAGAGGGAGAGAAGAGGAGATGAGCCAAGCTTTGCCTCCATGTCCATTACAAGCTTCATAAACCCAAGGAATCCTCTTGATTTTGGGTGAAAATGGCCATGGAAAAGGGGCACGGTTTGGGCAAGAAGAGAGGGGAAAGAAGATGAAGGAAGTGAAGAAGGGAGAGGGAGAAAGAAGCTGACGGGAAGTGAAGAGAAGTGGAGGAGATTTTGTTTTTAACTTAACCCTTCATAAATGCTTCTCCGCTTTATGACCAACAGGTTCTCTGTTCGGGCTCAATACAAAATCCAAAAATTATTCCGAATATAGATTCGGACTCTCCGTAATATTCTTTACTGCCCTGACCAATGGCATCTCAATCGGAGATACTTGGTCCGACACCCATATCTCAGTCGGGTCAGTTTTTAGCTTATCTGGTCTGCATAAATCACCCATAGTCCCAAAAATCTTAATTCAATTATTTCTAATATATTGGGACATTAAATAATACACAAATAATTTTCTAAACACTCAAGACCCATCAAATATTTATTTCTACTTAGTGGGTCCCACATTATCTGTTAAATCACCCGATTCCGGTAAATTTTAATTTACCGATAATTCATCTCTAATGTCTAATAAATTCTCCCATAATTATTCATCCATAAATAATTAATTATCCTCTTCCAATAAATTTATTTCCTTTAAAAATCCGGGATGTTACAGACTGCCCATCTGTTTGGGGATGATAAGCTGAACTTAATTGAAGCTTTGAACCCAATTCCTGATGCAAGCTTCCCCAGAATTGGGAAGTGAACCTTGGATCTCTATCTGACACAATACTAGATGGTACACCATGAAGTCTCACGATCTCTTTCACATATAATTGTGCCAACTTCTGGAGAGAATTCTTCATATTCATTGGGAGGAAGTGAGCAGACTTAGTCAATCTGTCTACAATAACCCAGATTGCATCATTTCCTGAACGAGTCCTTGGTAATCCTGACACAAAATCCATTAAAATATGATCTCATTTCTAGACAGGAATCTTTAATGGTTGTAGTTCACCCGATGGCTTCTGATGTTCCACTTTGGCTTTTTGACACACCAGACATGAAGACACATATTCAGCTATTTCTTTCTTCATCCTTGGCCACCAAAAGCTTTTCTTCAGATCTTGATACATCTTAGTTGATCCAGGATGGATGCTCAACATACTTTTATGCGCTTCTTCTAGGATTGTCCTTCTCAGATCAACATCATCTGGTACACTAATTCTATTTCTGATCCTCCAAATTCCATCTGATCCTTCTTGTAATCCCATATCCTTTCCATTCACCTGCAACTCTTTCAACTCCTGTAATTGCAAGTCCTTTGTCTGTCTTTCACCTAAAAGCTTCAGGAAATCATTGGTTATCTTCAAAGTTCCCAAGGTCATACTCCTTGAAGATTTTATTTCCACACCCAAGTTCATATCTCAGAACTGTTCTATCATCTCCATCTCTTTTATCATCAAAGATGCCATATGAATGGACTTTCGGCTAAGTGCATCTGCCACCACATTTGCTTTTCCTGGATGGTACTTCAAATCAAAATCATAATCTTTAAGAAACTCCATCCATCTTCGCTGCCCCATGTTCAATTCCTTTTGATCGAACAAATACTTCAAGCTCTTGTGGTCACTGAACACTTCAAACTTGACTCCATACAAATGGTGTCTCCAAATTTTCAGAGTAAATACCACTGCTGCCAATTCTAGATCATGCGTTGGATAGTTCATTTCATGTGGTCTCAACTGCCTAGAAGCATAGGCAACCACTCTTTGTTGCTGCATCAAGACACAACCTAAGCCCATCTTAGAAGCATCACAATAAACCACAAAGTCTTCTTATGGGTCACGCAAGGTTAAGACTGGAGCAGATGTAAGCTTCATTTTTAGTTCCTGGAAACTTCTCTCACATTCTGGCGTCCAATCAAAAGGATGATTCTTCCGGGTTAGACGAGTCATTGGTAGGGCAATTTGAGAAAACCTCTCAATGAATCTCCGATAATAACTAGCTAATCCCAGGAAGCTTCGTATCTCAGTGACTGAAGTAGGTCTCTCCCAGTTCGTTACAGCTTCAATTTTAGAAGGGTCCACAGACACTCCTTCGCTTGAGATTACATGACCTAGAAACTTTACCTCCTTCAACCAAAATTCACATTTAGACAACTTGGCATACAACTGCTTCTCTTTCAGAATCTGTAATACCACTCAAAGATGCTTTTCATGTTCCTCCCACGTCTTAGAATAAATCAGAATGTCATCAATAAAGATAATAACAAACTGATCTAAGTATGAATGGAACACTCGATTCATGTAATCCATGAATACAGCTGGGGCATTGGTTACTCCGAAGGGCATCACAAGATACTCATAATGGCCATAGCGTGTTCTAAAAGCTGTCTTTGGAATATCCTCAGACTTGACACGAATCTGATGGTATCCCGATCGTAGATCAATCTTGGAAAATACAGTAGCACCTCTCAATTGATCTATCAAATCATCAATTTTGGGCAAAGGATATCTATTCTTCACCATCAATTTGTTCGACTGACGATAATCTACACATAATCTCATGCTTCCATCTTTCTTCTTGACAAGTAATACTGGCGCTCCCCATGGTGACACACTAGGCCTGATGAAATGTTTCTCCAACAACTCCTCAATTTGCTTCTTTAGTTCTGCCAGTTCAATAGGTGACATATGATATGGGGCCTTAGATACTGGTTCTGCTCCTGGAATTAAATCAATTGAGAATTCTATCTCGAGTTCTGGAGGTAAACTTGAGACATCCTCGGGAAATACTTCAGAGAATTCACAAACAACTGGCATTTCGATTGCTTTAGATTCATCATCTCCTTGTGGAAGAGTAAACAAGGCAAATAATTGGCTTTCACCTTGTAAAGCAAAGAGTTTAAGATTGTCGGAAGTAAGATTTTCTTCTGATGGAAATATCACAGTTTTGTTATGACAGTCCACCAAGGCTCGATTTGCCGATAACCAGTCCATCCCTAGGATTACTTCCAGATCCTTCAATGGTAAACAAACAAGATCTACTAGAAAGTTTTTACCTTCTTTGAGCATAGAACATTCGTTACACACCTTAGTAGTCCTAAGTTGTGTACCGGTGGGAGTGGAAACAATCAGATCATATCTCATAGGATTCACAGGTAATTGAAGACGTCCAACACACTCATCAGAAATAAATGAATGTGTAGCACCAGAATCAAATAACATAGATAAGATTGTACCATTGATCTCACACTTACTTTACACGAGGTCATCAGCTTGGTCTGCCTCTGAACCGCTGATGGCAAAGACTCTTCCAGTTGTTGGTTGTAACCTCTGGTCTGTTGACTCCCTGTTCTGTCTTGGA
This sequence comes from Clitoria ternatea, assembly GCA_037962975.1. Taxonomy (NCBI): domain Eukaryota; kingdom Viridiplantae; phylum Streptophyta; class Magnoliopsida; order Fabales; family Fabaceae; genus Clitoria; species Clitoria ternatea. The sequence continues at coordinate 62,937,609 of CM075676.1, forward strand.
GGTTGAGCAGCACGCGTGTTTCCTCCACGACCTCCCTGATAGTTAGAGCCTCTCTGATTATTCATAGTGTTACTGTCATTGTTTTGACGGTTCTGCGGACAATTTGGACTGATGTGTCCTTTCTGATTACAACGATAGCAAGTAACATCTCCTAGGTGTCGGGTGCAATCGCGTATATAATGATTACCTCCGTAATTATGACACCTGATATTCGTATAATTACTGCGTCTTTGAGAAGATGATGATTCTCCTTTGAAACGATTTGGATAGTGCGTCCCTCTCCTTTTGAAATTAACTGACTGAGGTTTCAGTTGTCTATTGGCCTTTTCTTGTGCCAGTCTGGCTTGGTGATTTTCTTCAAAAATTCGGCATTTGTTGATCAGAATAGGAAAACTCTGAATTTCTTGGTACCCTATTGCCTCTTTGATTTCCAGATTCAGCCCGTTCTCAAATTTAACACATTTTGATTCTTCGGCACCAGCCTGTTGAAAAGGAGGGTAAAAGAGAGATAGTTCTTCAAACTTTGTAGCATATTCTCCAACAGACATTAAGCCTTGTTTCAGCTCCATAAATTCCAGCTCTTTACGGCTTTTCACACTTGCTGGAAAATATTTCTCTAGGAAACAGTCTTTGAAGTTGACCCAGTTCAAGGGTCTGTCAGCCTCGATCAAACAGATTCTAGCATGAATCCACCAGTTTTCTGCCTCTTCCACCAACATATAGGTGGTATACTCCACCTTTTCGCATTCTGTGCAGGACAATGCTCGAAAGATACGCTCCATTTCCTTGGCCCAGAGATACGCTCCTTCTGGATTATAACCCCCTTTGAATTGTGAAGGTTTTCTTTTCAGGAAGTGATCTAACCCATGGAGTCCTCCAGTGCTCCTTGGTTGGTTTTGTCGTTCTATGGCTTCAGCTAAGCGGTTGAAAGCTGCTGCCATATCGTTGTTGTTGTTGTTGTTGTTGTTTCTTGCCATCCTACATTCGTAGTTTGGTTTATACTAATTCTAAGGGAAAATATATTGTATTATAACCTAACTATAAGTATTCTACAGTTTATCAGTTAAGCAATAAATTGTATAACACATTTATCATATTACCAACAGTAATCAAACAAATTATTTTGTAATTAATCAGTCAGGCACAAGTCATATAGTACACACTTAACATGTTATCAAGTAAGGAATCAAACATTTCACATATTATATCGAGAAACAGTACATGTTATAGCAATTGGTCCTGAATTTTTGAAACTGCTCTGATACCACCATTGTAACACCCCGTATAATTTTCCGAATAAATTTTTTGTGTTTTTGAAAGATCAATTTAAAATTCATAAATTAAACTCAGAGTTCACACAAAATTCGATAATTGCGGAATATTATCATGCATACTAGTCGTGATTAATAAAATTCATGAAATATTTGCATAGCGGAAACGATTTAGAATGATAACAGTACATGATACGCTATATTTATTACAACCTATTAAATATAAATAAAAATCAAAGTCCAAGTAGTAATTCATATAGGCATCAATCAGGGCATCACTCTTCAGTCTGCGTAGCATTCACTGTAAAATTTAATGTAAGAGTGAGACAGAATATAGAATAAATACAAAATAAATAAAATTGCACAAACACAATCAACAAAACATAATGTTATGATGAATATGCCAAAGAAGTTCATTTATAATTATTAAGTCTTTAATTAGTCAAATGATGTCATGCTGGATCCATTTGGTTTAGTGGGAATACTGTAGTAAAAGGTCTCATAGAGACATCGGTAGGAATTAATACAGTCATGGATCCCTACAGCCCCATGACCAACACATCGGTAGGAATTTATACAGTCATGGATCCCTACAGCCCCATGACCAACACATCGCAAAAATAGGGCTTTAACTCATCAAAGAGTAACCCCCACCAGGGTAGGCAATCATGGAACCCCTAAAATTCCATGGTGCGTCCAAATGCTTATGATGCATGAATGCCTTTAATTCTCTTTATCATTTAACATACCATGATATTAATATTTCCAAAACCACTTGGAAAACCACAAGTCCTCAAAGGACACATCACATATAATAATTTTCAGAATCATGGATTTACTGTTTCAACCACATGTAACAATAACCACAAGGCATTCATGTACATATATATTAATTATGTCATTCATAATTATTCACCACCAAAATATACAACTGTATGATACTCATTAAAATGTAACAACATCAATAATAAATCATAATCACTCAAGGGTTTAATAATAAATTGTTACTCATAGAGGAAATATCATTTTCATTCATAATAACCATTATAATTAACTTTCAGCATTTCCAACAGCAACATACTCTAGTAAAACAATCATAACATGAGCAAATCATAACCTTTTCATGTGATTCCACTTTCTATAGCTTAATAATACAATTATCTACAACTTTCATGAAGAACACAATTTCAAATTCCAAACAGAATTACCACTTATTCATGAAATACCACACTGCCTCAAGGTGAGTTTTCCAAAACATACATATATTAGTAATTTGAATGTTTCTGGAGCTACAAAAATGATTTTGGAATGAAACCAGTTCTAAATTATCCTTAACACAAATATATACAACTTTCATGAAGGCACCAACCACTAATTCTCACTACACAATTCCCAGTTTTAAAAATAAGATTCAGATTTCAAATTAACAGAATTACAGCTTGTACATACTTCCGTATTTTAGGCATAACTCAAGCTACAAAAATCATTTTGACTTGAAACCACTTTTTGTAGATCCATAACATAAATACCTACAACTTTCTTGAAGACATCAAAGGCTGATTATGTACGTACAAGTCCCAGCATATTAATATATACACAAAACATAGGATAAATATTCCACTCGGACATGCTGTAGTTTTTTGGCTATAACTTTTGCTACACATACTCAAATCAGTCGGTTCAGGTCTCAAAATTCACATAATAAAAATATATATAAATGAAGACACCGATCACTAATTCTCACCACAAAATTCTCAGTTTTAAAAATAATGTTCGTATCTCAAGTTAACAGATTTACAGCTTGGATATACTTCAGTATTTTAGGCATATCTCGAGCTACAAAAATCATGTTGACTTGAAACCACTTTCTATAGATCCATAACATTAATATCTACAACTTTCATGAAGACATAAAAGGCTGATTATGCACATACAAGTCCCAGTATGTCAATATATACACAAAACATAGGATAAATCTTCCACACGAACATGCTGTAGTATTTTGGCTATAACTTTTGCTATACATATTCAAATTAATTGATTCAGGTTTCAAAATTCAGAAAACAAAAAGATCTACAACTTTCATGAAGAAGTCAGGGTCAAATTCACAGTTTTCAATTTCAAAAATGAGCAACAATTTATGAAGTTAATTCTAGAATCCTAGAACAGCATACAATTCTACCTATTTAATAGTTATTCACAACCCTGTCCCCTCTTACTTGGATTGATGATCTTTGGCTGACTTAAAAGAAGTCCCCTCGGCTGTCCTGGTTCAGATTAAAGGTGTATTGATGGAGAAGAGTAATTGGGAGTTTCAGAATCAGTGTGTGTGTTTAATAATGCAAGGTGGGAGACAACTTTCCATGAGTGGGTTTCTAGTGGGCTATTAGTGGGAATTAAGAGTGGTTTAGATTGAAAGTAAGCTCCACTTCTACAGCCTACCCACTAGAGTGTGCATGATTGAAGAAGATTTATTAAAATATGCATAAAGGGACAAAACTAAAGTCAAAACGTCAACCTGACAGTGAATTCCGAGTGAAATTTCACTCGGTCAGCCTCTTGGCCGACTGGAATTCTACCTGGTCAATGTATATACCGACTGGAAATGGTCAGTAACGTGAAAAGAGGAAAATCCGAGTCCCTCTCGCTTAAGAGGATACCGACTCGCTTGAGCGAGTTCCATACAATGCTCTGGCAGAGGGGTTTCGCTCAAGCGAAAACCGACTCGCTTGAGCGAGTGTGAGTTTCGCTCAAGCGAATACCGACTCGCTTGAGCCAGACACTCTCCCTCCCCAAAACTGATCCTTCATTCACTCGGTTTCCACTTCAACATCTTAATCCACTCGGTAGAACCTCCTGAAACCGAGTCTTCGCCTATTACTCACTCGGAATTGATTCCTCTTGAAACATTCGGTCTGATTTCTCTTCCTTTGAGGTGACTCAGTTGGCATATTCTCCTGAAACCGAGTCATCTCAATTAGTCTTTCACTCGGTAATTTCATTCCAATTCCAAGTCATCTCTTGCTCAGCCTTCCACTCAGCAATTACACTAAAACTGACCCATCATTCTATTGGTTTTTTACTCGGTACACAACTCCAAGACCGACCAATATCCATTTGGTCCCACACTCGGTATTCATACCTCCATTTCACTCGGATAATGCCTTAACTAATCCTTCTTTAGAATAAACTCCCCAATCAGGTTCCACTCGGAATTATTCCACTCCTTATCACTTGAAAAAATTCACCAAGTCAAGCCCCACTCAAACTTACACCATACATAGTCACTCAGAATACGGGTTACATGGGTTCACTCGGAATATCTTTCACTCAGATATCAACACTTATGAATATAGAAGTATTTCCCACTTGGGTTTCACTCGGTTAATCACTACTTAGCCAAGATCAGATCAACTTCTTCAACTACGTTTCATTCAGAGTCCATCAGGGTCATTATCACTCGGAAAAAGACCCATACATACGAGTCTCTCTCGGATTCTTGAACTCAGAAGTGGTTCTATCGGTCCCACTTCACTCAAGAGTGTCTCTGACAGAGATTCCACTTGGAAGAAACCCTCTCGGCCATGTTCCACTCGAAAAACATAACCTTCACTTGGAATTTTAACCATTCACTCGGAATTTCAATCTTTCACTCGGAATTTCTCTTTGTCACTCGGAACAAAGCCCCTTTTTCACTCGGAAAGTTCTTTCTAAGGCATATTTTACTCAAAAAATGGATCTTATCATTACAGGTCTATGTAATTTCTATAATTATAGCCAAAAATGGAATTTTTGAAGTAATATAAGCCATCCATTGGATGTTTTATTCATTGATCATCCCTTACAGACCTTCCATACTTCATAATTTACAAAATAGAGCTATTATTAAAAGCAGGATGTTACAGAAGACCTTGCCCTCTTAATGGTTCTTGAAGAAGACATAATATCAGTAAAGTACAAAGAAAAAGAGAAGAGAATGAGAGAATGGAGAGGAAAGCTCTTGAGGCTTGAGAGATTGGAAAAAGGAAGAGGTAGTGTGAGATGAGAGAGAGAGGAGAGGGGAATTTATAAGGAAAAATAGGTCTAGAATGGTGAGAAATAGGTTTAATTAGGTGGAGAAGTCGGAGTTCCTCAGAAAATAGCAGTTTGACCACTCCAGTACCGATGCTAATCGATTAGGCATCATAGGTAATCGATTAGGATACGGTTTCTGAGGAAGTTGAATCGTTTTGCATATGGGGTAATCGATTATGGCCGGTGGGATAATCGATTATGTTAAAAACAGAGACTTTGTAATTGATTAGGAGAAGACTCTAGTTGATTATCTGGAAGGCAAGACGTCAGTAATCAATTTTGTTGAATTACTAATCGATTGTGCAAGAAACAGAGACGTTGCAATCGATTATATATGGGGTACTAATCGATTAGTGATGAAACAGAATATGGTAACCGATTATTCTAAGAGTCTGCAATCAATTATTAAGGAAACAGAGAGTGTGTAATCAATTATACTGATCATGGTAATCAATTATGGATGCTTAGAAATGATCTAAATTTACAGATTTTAAGTGGAATGTTAACTAATCAATATATTAAGTATCAACACTTGTAAATCAAGAAATTATCAAAATTATTCAGCATTCAAACACAATTGGAAATATCTAAGATTCCTAATTCTCTTCTAATGTGTATGAATTGTTCTTTTGGCAAGGGTTTGTGAAGATATCAGCAAGTTGTTTAGTGGTTTCAGCATGTTCAAGTACACAATCACCCTTTAATACATGATCCCTAATGAAATGATATTGAATTTCAATATGTTTGGTTCTTGAATGCATTACAGGATTCTTTGAAATATTAATAGCACTTGTGTTATCACATTTAAGAGGCACATGATCTAACATAACACCAAAGTCAAGAAGTTGTTGTCTCATCTAAAGGATTTGAGCACAACAACTACCAGCTGCAACATATTCTGCCTCAGCTGTAGAAAGTGCAACACTTACTTGTTTCTTGCTATGCCAAGAAACAAGAGAACTACCAAGCAAGTGACATGTTCCACTAGTGCTTTTTCTATCAAGCTTACATCCTGCAAAATCAGAGTCAGAGTATCGAACTAGAGTGCATTTAACCCCTTTGGGGTACCATAAGCCAACATTTTGAGTTGCAATCAGATATGAAGTGTGGCAGTGTCTTTTGCCTTGTCCATGTTGAATCTTCTAAGCAATTCCTTGCAATACTTTGATTGACTAATGAAAGTGCCTTCATTTGTTTGCTTAATTTGTAGTCCAAGGAAGAAAGTGAGTTCCCCCATCATGGACATTTCAAATTCGTCCTGCATTAGCTTAGCAAACTCTTTGCACAATGATTCATTAGTGGCACCAAAGATTATATCATCCACATATACTTGAACCAATAGTATGTCATTTTTCTTGTGCTTGATGAATAATGTTGTATCAACCTTTCCTCTTTCAAAATTGTTTTCTAAAAGGAATTTACTTAATCTTTCATACCAAGCTCTTGGAGCTTGTTTTAAACCATATAATGCTTTCTTTAGTTTGAAAACATGATTTGGAAATTGGTAGTTTTCAAAACCTGGAGGTTGATCAACATATACTTCCTCTTGAATATATCCATTCAAGAAAGTACTCTTAACATCCATTTGGTACAGTTTAAAGTCCTTACAACATGCAAAGGCTAACAATAATCTTATGGCTTCTAGCCTAGCTACGGGAGCATACGTCTCTTTATAATCAATACCTTCTTCTTGATTGTAACCTTTAGCTACTAGTCTAGCTTTGTTTCTTGTGATTATACCATTCTCATCTAATTTATTCCTAAACACCCATTTTGTTCCTATTATTTGGTGATCAGTGGGTCTTGGCACTAGTTCCCAAACTTCATTTCTTTTAAATTGATTCAATTCTTCTTGCATGGCCAACATCCAATGTTCATCAATAATAGCTTCATTAATGCATTTGGGTTCTATTTGTGATACAAAGGCTAAATGATTACTTGCATCTCTAATGGCGTTTCGAGTACTTACACCTTTTGTTATTTCACCTATGACTTTGTCTAAGGGATGGTCCTTCAAGGTGATCCATTGTTGTGGTTCCACATGTTGTGTTGTTTCTCCTTTATTGTTGGCTTCTTCTTTATCATCCAAGTTCATCTCTTGAAGTGTACCTACAAGATCATCAACATCTTCCTTTCTCAGGGAGTTATGGCTATTTTCATCAAATTTAACATGAATAGACTCCTCAATGGTATTGGTTTGTTTGTTGAAGATTCGATAAGATTTACTAGATTGTGAATATCCTAGGAAGATTGCCTCATCAGCTTTTGCATCAAACTTTCCTAGATTATCCTTTCCATTATTGACCATAAAGCATTTATATCCAAAAATATGAAATGTTGGGTTTTCTTCCCTTGTAAAGTTCATAGGGGGTTTTCTTTAGAATAGGCCTTATTAAACATCTATTCATAACATGACAAGCGGTATTTACCGCATCAGCCCAAAAATGTTTCACAATGTTATTTTCATTTAACATGGTTCTTGCAAGCTCCACTAAAGATCTATTTTTCCTTTCAACTACTCCATTTTGTTGTGGAGTTCTAGGAGCTGAAAAATTGTGATTGATACCATGTTTTTCGCAAAACGTTTCAAAAGATTGATTTTCAAATTCTCCCCCGTGATCGATTTTAATGGATGCTATTTTTGAATTTTGCTCATTTTGGATAATCTTAGCAAGTTTCTTGAATGCATGATATGCTTCATTTTTATGAGCAAGAAACAAGGTCCATGTATATCTTGAATAATCATCTACAATCACTAGACTATAGTAATTACCACCAAAGCTTTTGATTTTGGAAGGTCCAAATAGATCCATGTGTAAAAGTTGTAAAGGCTTTTGAGTGGAAACAATGTTTTTAGCTTGAAATGATGCCTTTACTTGTTTTCCCTTTTGACATGCATCACAAAATTTGTTTTCAAATTTAAGCTTTGGTAAACCAATTACTAATTCTTTAGAAACAAGTTTATTCAAATGGTCTACATGTATATGAGCTATTCTTCTATGCCATAGCCAAGTTTCATCCTCTCTAGTCATGAAGTATTATACATCATTTGAGGACAAACTATCCATATCAATCATGTAAATATTATCAATTCTTTGACCTACAAACTTGATTTCCTTATTAATTTTATGTTCAATTATGCAACAGTTTGATTCAAACAAAACTCTATATCCTTTGTCACATAATTGACTAATGCTAAGTAAATTATGTTTGAGGCCTTCAACATACAATACATCACTAATAGAAGTAGAAGAATTCTTACCAATATTTCCAATGCCTAGTATTCTCCCTTTGGTGTTATCTCCATAGGTGACACTTCCTTTCCTTTTGGGAGTGAATGATGTGAATTTCCTTATGTCTCCAGTCATATGCTTTGAACACTCACTATCCAAATACCAATGGGTGTTGCTTGCCTTGAAGCATACCTACAAAACAAGATTAATTTAGAGAACTAGGTACCCATTGTATGTTGGGTCCTTTTAGGTTAGTTTGTGGTAATGTCCCTTTGGGAACCCACACCTTTCTAATAACCTTTGGTCCTAATTTTCTAACATTACCATTTGAAGTATGACCTTTAAAACCACAATGATTGCATCTCATGAAAGGTGATGATGATTTCCTAGGTGGTACAAAGAAGTTTTTGTAATATTTTTCCTTTTTGGTGGAGTTGTATCCTAAACCGGTTTTATCAATCATACATCTTTGGTTTCCAAGTAATGTATTTAAGTTATCTCTACCATTTGTAAATTTTTCTAATGTTCTATTTAAATCTAAAACCTTGGTTTCTACAATGTCACATTTCTTTACAAATTCACACGGTTTGGTCTTAGAGCATGCTTGAACATTTTCCAATTCATCTTTCAAACATTTATTTTCTTTACAAACTTCTATAAGGTCCTTCTCAAGAGTGTCAATGGTTTTTCTTGACAATTTGTATTTACTAGAAAGCTTGATAAATTTATCATACAAATCTTCAAAAGCATCTAGTAATTCATTCTTATCTAAATCAAGAAGACTTACCTCATTATCTTCTTCTTGGTGATTTGCCATTAAGCAAAGATTTGCTTCTTCACTTTCAGACTCATCGGAGCTACTTACATCGTTTTCATCCCAAGCGATGTAAGCTCTTCTTCTTCCTCTTTTCTCCTTTCTCTTCTTCTTAAGATTTGGGCAAACCGCCTTGAAGTGTCCTTCTTTGCCACATTCAAAACAACTTGGTGAAGAAGAAGACTCATTAGAAATAGGTTTCTTGCCTTGGAGTTTGAAGTTCTTTTGGAATCTTTTGTTTTTCATGAATTTTCCAAATCTCTTTACAAACAACCCAAATTCTTCCTCTTCGTCAAGGTCACTACATGATTCTTCTTCATGTGTAGAAGTGGCCTTGTGAGCTAAGCCTTTCTTCTTGGAGGATTTTTCTTCTTCCTCCGCTTGCTTCAAATCTCTTAGTTCTTGCTCTTGCTCTTGAAGCTTTCCAAAGAGTGTGGCAAGAGACATCTCATTGATACTTGGGGATTGTTTGATGGCAGTTATAAGAGGTTGCCATTCCCTGCTAAGACTTTTCAAAACTTTATGCACAAGCTCTTTGTTAGTATATACTTTTCCAAGAGTAATAAGGTGATTTATTATAAGTGTAAATCTCTTTTGCATTTCTACAATGGTTTCTCCGGCACTTATCCTAAAACTCTCATATTGACTACTTAAGGTACTAATCTTGGAGTCTTTTACATCACTAGTACCTTCATGGGTTACTTGTAAAGTATCCCACATTTCCTTGGCCGTTTAACAAGTCATTACTATAAAGAATTCATCGGGTCCTAAAGCAAGAGTAATGAGGTTTTTAGCCTTATAGTTGTATTGAACTTTCTTTTCTTCATCATTAGTCCACTCATCCATGGGTTTCTCAACATTCTTGTCACTAATAGTATGCATGGGTATATATAGACCATTTTCAATGGCATTCCAAACTCTTAGATCAATGGATTGAATAAAAATTTTCATTCTTTCCTTCCAAAACGCATAACCTTCCCCATTGAAAGCAGGAGGTCTATTTGTGGCACCACCCTCAGGAAAAAGATTTAGAGAACTTGAGGCCATCTTATCTCTTGAAGCTATTAAGCTTGATCTACCAAGAGTCAAGCTCTGATACCACTTGTTATTCAAGTGGCCTCAATACTCAAGAGGGGGGGGGGGTGAATTGAGTTTTAAAACTTTGCTTGAAATGCCTTTGAACTTGATTCTTTTATGACAAGTTTAAAGATTATGCAGGTGAAATCAAGTTTAATGCAAGAGACAATGCAAAACAAGAGGAGTACGTAGCTGAGACAATTTGTCAAACACTTGGTGTGCAATATTCAAAGTTAACTAATTCAAGCGAGCTTAAGTATATAAACCACAATCAACCAACACAAATCAATTAAGTGCAGTATATGAATATAAAAGAGTAAGGGAGAAGAGCTTGCAAACCGATTTAACGAGTTCCATCAACCCCGGTGTACGTCTCGCCTTCAAGCAACCCACTTGAAGGATTTCCACTATTGAGATTTAGAGATTACAAGCTATGAGCAATTGCAACTTCCTAGTGTCCCACACTCAAGAACTCAATCCTCACTAGCACAAGGGTAAACCACCCAATCTCTCAAACTCTCAATACCCAAAGGTTGAACCCCAACCTTTGTGACCACTCAACCTAGAGTGAAAACCTTTGTGTTTGGTGTAGTGTTTACAAGCAAGTAACTCTCTTAATAGAGTAGATATACAAATGAATGTTCTCTCAAATTCTAACTCTAACCAAGAGAGGATATACAAGTTGAAGTTCTAAGTTTCAAAAAAATGAAACTATACAAGAATAAAACTCTCAAGACTCAAGATTTGATTTCCCTTTGATGGATTTGTGTGTTACATTTAGTAGCTTAAAGGAGTCTTGCATTTATAGAGCTTGGAGATGAGCATAATGGAGTTCCTAGCCGTTGCATATGATGGGTGTCTGAGATCTATGGAGAAATGAGTTTGTTTCCACTTAAAAAGCACTTTCCCCAATTTCTGGCACTACCGTAATCGATTACGCCTCGAGCAGTAATCGATTACACTTTGAAATTTTCAGTGTAATTCGTGCTGTAATCGATTAGCCTATACCTCGTAATCGATTAGATACAACTCAGAACCTTTGTAATCGATTACTTCTTGCCTTGTAATCGATTATTAATGGCACTTGAGCATTTAATTTGGTTACGCAGCTTGGTAATCGATTGTTCTTGTATGTAATCGATTAGTTGTCATTCCAGGAGCTTTGTAATCGATTGTATATGTCCTGTAATCGATTAGCGAAAATACCTGATGCATTTAATTCAAACAGAGGCTCAGTAATCAATTAGTCTTGTTGATGTAATCGATTAGATGCGAAACAGGGTCCTTGTAATCGATTAGCCTTCATTGTGTAGTCCATTATTTGATGAAACAGAAGCTATCTAATCGATTAAATATCCTGTGTAATTGATAATCCTAAACCCCAAACCCTAAGCCCTAAACCCAAAACCCCAAATCCTAAACCCTAAACCGTACACCCCAAAACCGAAACCCCAAACCCCAAACCCTAAACCCTAAACCCTAAAGCCTAAACCCCAAACCCCAAACCCTAAACCCTAAAACCTAAACTACAAACCCTAAACCCTCAACCCTCAACCCTAAACACTAAACCCCAAACCCTCAACCCTCAACCCCAAACCCCAAATCCTAAACCTAAATTCCAAACCCCCAACCAAAAACCCTAAACCCTAAACTCTAAACCCTAAACCATAAACCCCAAACCCTAAACCCTAAAACCTAAACCTTAAACCCTAAACCCCAAACCCTAAACCCTAAACCCTAAACCCTAAACTCCAAATTCTTAACCATAAACCCTAAACCTTAAAGCATAAACCCTAACCCTAAATCTAAACCCTAACCCCTAAACCCTAACCCCTAAACCCTAAACCATAAACCCTAAACTCCAAACCACAAACCATAAACCCTAAACCCTAAACCCTAAACCACAAACCCTAAACCCTAACACTTAAACCCTAAACCCTAAATCCTAAACCCTAAACCCCAAATGCTAAACCAAAACCCTAAACACTAAACCTAAAACCCCAAATAAAAAACCCTGAACCCTGAATCCTAAACGCTACACCGTAAACCTTAATCCCTAAACTCTAAACCCTAAACCCTAAACCCTAAACCCTAAACCCTAAACCTTAAACCCCAAGTCATACACCCTAAACCATAAACCCTAAAATCTAAGCCCTTTAACCTAAACCCTAAACCCTAAACTCCAAACCTAAACCCTAAACCCTAAACCCTAAGCACTTAACCCTAAACCCTAAACCCAAGCCCCCAAACCCTAAACCCTAAACTCCAAACCCCAAACCAAAAACTATAAACCCTAAACCATAAACCCCAAACCCTAAAGCCTAAACCTAAACCCTCAACCACAAACCATAAACCCTAAACCACAAACCCAAACCCTAAACCATAACACTTAAACACTAATCCCTAAACCTTAAATCCCAAATCCTAAACCAAAACCCTAAACCCTAAACCTAAAACCCCAAACAAAAAACCCTGAACCCCAAACCTTAAACGCTAAACCCTAAACCCTAAACCCTAAACCCTAAACCCTAAACCAAAAACCCTAACCCTAAACTCCAAATTCCAAACCATAAACCACAAACCCCAACCCCTAAACCCTAAACCCTAAACTACAAACCATAAACCCTAAACTCTAAACCCTAAACCCCCAACCCTAATCCCTAAACCCTATACTCCAAATCCCAAACCATAAAACCTAAACCCTAAACCTCAAACCAAACCACAAACCCTAAACGATAAACCACAAACCCTAAACATGAAACCATAATACCTAAACCCTAAACCCTAATCCCTAAACCCTAAACCCCAAATCCAACACCAAAACCCTAAACATTAACCTAAACCCGCAAACAAAAAACCCTGAACCCCAAACCCCAAACCCTAAGCCATCAACCCTAAACCCTAAACCCCAAATCCTAAACCCCAAACCATAAACCCTAAATTTTACACCCCAAAACCCGAACCCTAAACCCTAAACCCTAAACCCTAAAACATAAACACCAAACCCTAAACCAAAAACCCTAAACCCTAACCATAAACCCTTAACCTTAAACCCTAAACCCTATACCCTAAACCCTGAACCCTAAACACCAAACCCTAAACCCTAAAACCAAAACTCTAAATCCTAAACCATAAACCCTAAACCTTAAACCACAAACACTAAACCCTAAACCCTAAGCTCTAAGCCATAAACATAAACGCTAAACCTAAACCCTAAACCAGAACCCCTAAACCCTAAACCCTAAACCGTAACCCCTAACCAATAACCCTAAACCCTACCCCTTAACCCTAAACCTTAAACCCTAAACCCTAAACCCTAAACTCCAAATCACAAACCCTAAACCCTAAACCCTAAACCCTAACCCCTAACCGCTAACCCTAAACCCTACCCCTTAACCCTAAACCTTAAACCCTAAATCCTAAACTCCAAACCATAAACCCTAAACCCTAAACCTCACACCCTAAACCCTAAACGCTAACACTTAAACCCTAAACCCTAACAGTTAAACCCTAAAGCCTAACACTTAAACCCTAACCCCTAAACCTAAACCCTAAACCCTAAACCCTAACCCCTAACCGCTAACCCTAAACCCTACCCCTTAACCCTAAACCTTAAACCCTAAATCCTAAACTCCAAACCATAAACCCTAAACCCTAAACCCCACACCCTAAACCCCACACCCTAAACCCTAAACCCTAACACTTAAACCCTAAACCCTAACAGTTAAACCCTAAAGCCTAACACTTAAACCCTAACCCCTAAACCTAAACCCTAAACCCTAAACCCTAAACCTTAAACCCTAAACCCCAAATCCTAAACCAAAACCCTAAACCCTAATCCTAAAACCCTAAATAAAAAACCCGAAACCCTTAATCCTAAACCCTAAACACTAAACTCTAAACCCTAAACTCCAAACCCCAAACCATAAACTATAAACCTTAAACCCTAAACCCTGAATCCGAAACCATACACCCTAAACCATAAACCCTAAACCCTAAACCCTAGACTCCAAACCCAAACCCTAAACCCTAAACCCTAAGACCTAAACTCCAAACCCAAACCCTTAGCCCTAAACCCAAACCATAAACCCTAAACCCTAAACCCTAAACCTCAAACCCTAAACCCTAAACCCTAAACTCCAAAACCCAAACCATAAACCCGAAACCTTAAACCATAAACCCTAACCCATAACCCCTAAACCCTAAATCCTAACCCTAAACCCCAAACCCCAAACCCTAACCCTAAAACCTAAAACCTAAACCTAAACCCTAAACCGCTAATGCTAAACCCCTAACCACTAAAACACTAACCCCTAAGACATAAACCCCTAACCCCTAAACCCTAAACCCTAAACTCTAAACCCCAAACCCTAAACCCTAAACCCTAATTCCCAAACCCAAACACTTAACCATAAACCCTAAACCCTAAACCCCTAACCCTAAACCCTAAATCTTAAACCCTAAACCCTAAGCCCTATTCCCTAACCCCTAAAACCTAAACCCTAACCCTAAAGACTAAACCCTAAACTCCAAACCACTAAACCCTAAACCCTAAACTCCAAACCATAAACCATAAACCCTAAACCCTAAACCCTAACCCACAAACCCTAAACCATAACCCCTAACACCTAAAACCTAAACCTTAAACCCCAAATCCTAAACCAAAACCCTAAACCCTAAACCTTAATCCTAAACCCTAAAACCTAAACTCTAACCCTAAACACTAATCCTGAACCACTAAACCCTAAACCCTAAACTCCAACCCACAAACCCTACACACTAAACCCTAAACCACAAAGTCCAAACTCTACCCTAACCCCTAAACCCCAACCCTTAAACCCTAAACCCCAAACCAAAACCCTAAACCCTAAACCTAAAACCCCAAACAAAAAACCTAAACCCTCAACCCCAAACCCCAAACCCCAAACCCTAAACCCTAAACTTAAAACCCCAAACCCCAAACCCTAAACCCCAACCCATACACCCTAACCCATAAACCATAAACCCTAAACCCTAAACTTAAAACCCCAAACCCTAAACCCTAAACCCCAACCCATACACCCTCACCCATAAACCATAAACCCTAAACCCTAAACCCTAAACCCTGAACCAAAACCCTAAACCTAAACTCCAAATTCCAAACCATAAACCACAAACCTCAACCCCCAAACCCTAAACCCTAAACTACAAACCCTACACCCTAAACTCTAAACTCTAAACCCCCAACCCTAATCCCTAAACCCTATACTCCAAATCCCAAACCATAAAACCTAAACCCTAAACCTCAAACCAAACCCAAAACCCTAAACGATAAACCACAAACCCTAAACATCAAACCATAATACCTAAACCCTAAACCCAAATCCCTAAACCCTAAACCCCAAATCCAAAACCAAAACCCTAAACATTAACCTAAACCCCCAACAAAAAAGCCTGAACCCCAAACCCCAAACCCTAAGCCATCAACCCTAAGCCCTAAACCCCAAATCCTAAACCCCAAACCCTAAACCCTAAACTTTACACCTCAAAACCCAAACCATAAACCCTAAACCCTAAACCCTAAACCGTAAACTCCAAACCCTAAACCAAAAACCATAAACCCTAACCATAAACCCTTAACCATAAACCCTAAACCCTATACCCTAAACCCTGAACCCTAAACATTAAACCCTAAACCCTAAACCCAAAACTCTAAATCCTAAACCATAAACCCTAAACCTTAAACCACCAACATTAAACCCTAAACCCTAACCTCTAAGCCATAAACATAAACGCTAACCCTAAACCCTAAACCAGAACCCCTAAACCCTAAACCCTAAACCCTAACCCCTAACCGCTAACCCTAAACCCTACCCCTTAACCCTAAACCTTAAACCCTAAACCCTAAACCCTAAACTCCAAATCATAAACCCTTAACCCTAAACCCTAAACCCTAAACCCTAAAACCTAAACTCCAAACCATAAACCCTAAACCCTAAACCCCACAGCCTAAACCCTAAACCTTAACACTTAAACCCTAAACCCTAACAGTTAAACCCTAAACCCTAACACTTAAACCCTAACCCCTAAACCTAAACCCTAAACCTTAAACCCTAAACCCCAAATCCTAAACCAAAACCCTAAACCCTAAACCTAAAACCCTCAATAAAAAACCCAAAACCCTTAATCCTAAACCCTAAACACTAAACTCTAAACCCTAAACTCCAAACCCCAAACCATAAACTATAAACCTTAAACCCTAAAGCTTGAATCATAAACCATACACCCTAAACCATAAACCCTAAACCCTAAACCCTAGACTCCAAACCCAAACCCTAAACCCTAAACCCTAAGCCCTAAACTCTAAACCCAAACCCTAAGCCCTAAACCCAAACCATAAACCCTAAACCCTAAACCCTAAACCTCAAACCCCAAACCCTAAACCCTAAACTCCAAATCACAAACCATAAATCCGAAACCTTAAACCACAAACCCTAACCCATAACCCCTAAACCCTAAATCCTAACCCTAAACCCCAAACCCCAAACCCTACCCCTAAAACCTAAAACCTAAACCTAAACCCTAAACCGCTAATGCTAAACCCCTAACCACTATAACACTAACCCCTAAGACAAAAAACCCTAACCCCTAACCCCTAAACCCTAAACCCTAAACCCTAAACTCTAAACCCTAAACCCTAAACCCTAAACCCTAATTCCCAAACCCAAACCCTTAACCATAAACCACAAACCCCAAACCCCTAACCCCAAAATCCTAAACCTTAAACCCTAAACCCTAACCCCTAAAACCCTAAGCTCTAAACCCTAAGCCCTGAGCCCTAAACCCTAAACCATAAACACTAAACCATAAACCCTAAACCGTAAACCCTAACCCTTAAAACCCTAAACCATAAACCATAAACCATAAACCCTTAACCCTTAACCCTTAACCTAAAACCCTAAACCCCAAGCTCCAAACCCTAAAGCCTAAACTCCAAACCACAAACCATAAATCCTAAGCACTAAACCCTAAACCCTAAACCCCAACCCCTAAACCATAAACTCTAAACCCTAAACCCTAAACCCTAATCCTAAAAAACCCTAAACCCTAAACCCTAAACCCTAAACCCTAAACCCTAAACCCCAACCCATACACCCTAAACCATAAACCATAAACCATAAACCCTAATTCCTAAACCTTAAACCCTAAACCCTAACCCCTAAAGCTAAACCCTAACCCTAAATACTAAACCCTAACCCCTAAATCCTAAACCCTATACCATAAACCATAAATCCTAAACCATAAACCCTAAACCATAAACCAAAACCCCTAAACCCTAAACCCAAAAGCCTAAACCCTAACCCCTAAACCCTAAACCTTAACCACTAAACCCAAACCCCAAACCCCAAACCCTAAACCCCCAACCCCAAACCATAAACGCTAAACACTAAACCCCAATCCCTAAACCTTAAACCGTAAACCCTAAACCTTAAACCATCAACCCTAAACCCTAAGCCTTAAACCCTAAACCCTAAACCCCAAATCCTAAACCCCAAACCTTGAACCTTAAACCTTACAACCCAAAACCTAAACCAGAAATTCCTAAACCCTAAACCCTAAACCCCAAACCCCAAACCCCAAACCCTAAACCCTAAACCCTAAACTCTAAACCCTAAACCCTAAACCCTAACCCCTAAACTCCAAACCCTAAACCCTAAACCCTAAAACCTTAACCCTCAACCTTTAACACTAACCCTAAACCCTAAACCCTTCACCTTAACCCCCGAACCCTAAACCCTAAACTCCAAACCCCAAACCAAAAACCCTAAACCTTAAACCATAAACCCCTAACACTAAAGCCTAAACCCTAAACCCTAAACCTTCAATACCAAACCCCAAACCGTAAACCCTAAACCCTAAACTACAAACCCTACAAGCTAAACCCTAGACCCTTAACCTTAAACCCTAAACCCTAAACTCTAAACCTTTAACACTAAACCATAAACCAAAAACCCTAAACCCTAAACCCTAAACCCTAAAACCTACACCGTAACCCTAAACACTAAAGCCTAACTTTAAACCCTAAACCCTAAACCCTAAACTCCAAACCACAAACCCTAAACCCTAAACCCTAAACCCTAACAGTTAAACCTTAAACCCTAAACACTAAACCCTAAACCCTAAAACCCAATCCTAAACTAAAACCCTAAACCCTAAACCCTAAACCCTAAACCCTAAACCCTAACCCATACACCACAAACCATAAACCATAAACCCTAAACCATAAACCCTAAACCATAAACCCTAAACCCTAAACATTAAACCCTAAACCCTAAACCCTAAACCCTAACCTCTAAACCCTAAATCCCAAACCATAACCTTTATACCACAACCCATAAACCATAACCTCTAAACCCTAAACCCTGAACCCAAACCCTAAACCCTAAACCCAAACCCCTAAACCTTAAACGCTAAACCTTCACCACTAAACCCAAACCCTAAACCTTAAACCCCAAACCCCAAACCATAAACGCTCAACACTAAACCACAAACCCTAAAACCTAAAATCCAAACCCCAAACCCTAAACCCTAAACCATCAACCCTAAACCCTAAGCCTTAAACCCTAAACCCTGAACCCCGAATCCTAAACCCCAAACCCTGAACCCTAAACCTTACAACCCAAAAACTAAACCAGAAATTCCTAAACCCTAAACCCTAAAACCTAAACCTTAAACCCCAACCCAAACCCCAAACCCCAAACCCTAAACCCCAAACCCTAAACCCTAAACTCCAAACCCTAAACCCTAAACCCTAAAACATTAACCCTTAAACCCCAAACCCTAAACCCCAAACCCTAAACCCTAAACCTTAACCCCCAAAACCCTAAACCCTAAACTCCAAACCCCAAACCCTAAACCATAAACCATAAACCCTAAACCATAAACCATAAACCCTAAACCATAAACCCTAAACCCTAAACCCTAAACCCTAAACCCTAAACCCTAAATGCTAAACCCTAAACCCTAAACCCCAATCCTAAAAAACCCTAATCCCTAAACCCTCAATCTCAACCCATACACCATAAACCATAAACCATAAACCCTAAACCTTAAACCCTAAACCCTAAACCCTAAAACTAAACCCTAAACCCTAAATCCTAAACCGTAAACTTTATACCACAAACCATAAATCCTAAACCCTAAACCCTAAACCATCAACCCAACCCCTAAACCCTAAACCCTAAACCCCCAACCCTAAACCCTAACCCCTACCCCCTAAACCTTAACCACTAAACCCAAATCCTAAACCCTAAACCCTAAACCTAAACCCCCAACCCCAAACCATAAATGCTAAACACTAAACCCTAAACCCTGAACCCTAAACCCTAAACCCCAAACCCTAAACCCTAAACCATCAACCCTAAACCCTAAGCCTTAGGCTTTTTAAGGTTAGAGGTCTTTGGTGATGACTAAAAACTGGAAGATCCTTCGAAGGTTTTTAGGAATCAGAGAGAATTTGGGGAGAGTTTCCTTGCCAAGAGAGCCAGTCCAACCAGCCAGCCCTTTGAGCTTCTTTGGTTGGGGTATTTATAAGGCTTAAGGGTATGGGTTGAGTGTTTGGGACAACCAGAGTTCCCACTCACCCATACGCATAGTGGTGCAACCCTGGCCACTATCTGTTTGTGGGGAGCAGGGTTTCAGTGGGGTATTTTTAATTGTCCACTTTCGCCTCCCTGTCTGCCATTTTTTGGGGAGTGTGATTCCAGGTCATCATGCACAAACTTCTGACCTCGTTTATCCGTTGTCAAATTTGTGACATCGGTTAGCAAATACATCGGTTGGACGGAGTCTCCATTGAGCCGTTGTGGTGTCTCAAGAACCTTTACCTATGTCTTCACCGGTTGAGTCTTTCAATGTAATCACAGGGGCGATGTTCTCCCTCCTAGTCCGGATCTACTACCAGCCGGTGTGCCTATTTTTGATCTGAGATTCCTTTTTCCTTAAGGCCGGACTGGCCTGTTACTTCTTTGTCAGGCGCACGACATCGGTCCGGTGTTAATTTGGGCCTTGTTCAGTGTTGCCAGTTTTAAGGCCGGGTCCGGTGTTATAACAATTTAGGCCGGACTGAAAGAGGTGTTCACAGGGGCGGTGTTCTCCCTCCTAGTCCGGATCAACTACCAGCTGGTGTGCCTATTTTCGATCTGAATCCGCCCACGAGATCATCGTTTCTTACTTGGGCCGAACTCACTCGTTCTTTCGTTGTCAGATCCACGACATCGGCCATTAAAGGACTCCAACAATTGGTCCGGTGTTCCCCCCTTTTGGAATTTGGACCGGTTATATTTACATTTGGGATCGGTGTCCTTTCCATTTGGGTCAGACCGAAATAGGTGTTCACAGATGCCCCTCTTTACTCCTTTTTCACAAGAGAAATACGGAATCTCCGTATTTCCGAGGTGAAAAGGGAGTAAAGACATGAACACCGATGTAGGGGATAAATGGGACCCATCAACCGGACATCGTCCTTGCAAAGTATAGAACCTCGGATTAGTGCATCATGACCACCCCGTCCTCAACTTTTGTTCCCTTTTGAATGGCCGGTGTATTGTGCATGACATCGGCCTTAGCAACTTAAACCCTGGATCCAATTCTATCTGAGGTAGGTTTCATGATACCGTTT
Source organism: Clitoria ternatea (assembly GCA_037962975.1). Lineage (NCBI taxonomy): Eukaryota > Viridiplantae > Streptophyta > Magnoliopsida > Fabales > Fabaceae > Clitoria > Clitoria ternatea. The sequence continues at coordinate 62,958,738 of CM075676.1, forward strand.
GTTACGCCCCAAAGTAGTAACCGGTGTAACCACTGGGATACTGTCCCTTGTGACCTAATTCACGGTTCCTAGTTTACTCGATTTGAGGGTCATGACACCGCCCTTTGGACTACCACCCATGTCTTGGAATAGAGAGAACCTCATCCACCTAGTGTAAACATCGGACCAACACCGCTTTTTTTTTTTCTGGAAATAGACGAACAAAAAGTAAAGGGTGCCTGAAAAGGCGAACTGGAAAATGAAGGAGGCCTGAATAGGCGAACAGAAAAGAAAAGGAATACCTGAATAGGCGAATGAAAAATAAAGGATGCCTGGATAGGCGGACGGAAAGTAAAGGATGCCTGAATAGGCGGACAGAAAGTAAATGAATGCCTGAATAGGCAAATGAGAAGTAAAAGGATGCCTGAATAGGCAGACAAACAGTAAAGGGATGCCTGAATAGGCGGACAAACAGTAAAGGGATGCCTGAATAGGCAGACAAACAGTAAAGGGATGCCTGAATAGGCGGACAAAAAGTAAAGAGGTGCCTGAATAGGCGAGCAGAAAGTAAAGGATGCCTGAATAGGCGGATAGGAAGTAAATGGTGCCTGAATAGGCGGACTGAGAGTAAAAGATGCCTGAATAGGTGGGTGGGAAGTAAAGGATGCCTTGATAGGCGGCTGGAAGATAAAGGATGCCTTGCTAGGCGGCTGGAAAATAAAGGATGCCTTGATAGGCGGCTGGAAAGTAAAGGATGCCTTGATAGGCGGCTGGAAAGTAAAGGATGCCTTGATAGGCTGGAAAGTAAAGGATGCCTTGATAGGCGGCTGGAAAAATAAAGGATGCCTTGATAGGCGGCTGGAAAATAAAGGATGCCTCGATAGGCGGCTGGAAAATAAAGGATGCCTTGATAGGCGGCTAGAAAGTAAAGGATGCCTTGATAGGCGGCTGGAAAGTAAAGGATGCCTTGATAGGCGACAGGAAAGGTAAAAGGTGCCATTTGATCGGCGACAAGAAGGTAAAGGGTGGGGTTGACCCTCGGTTGACAGAAAATACAGAGATTGGGGGAGCTAACAAGACGTCTCGTCCAAATTAACTCACTGTTGGCAAAAAATGTAAAGGTTGGGGGAGCTAACAGGACGTCTCGTCCAAATTAACTCACTGGACCTACAGGCTCGGGGTGATGCCCCAGTTTGACATGACTGAAGGTTCTTGGGGAATTACTCTTTGACTGAAAGAGGGTGAACCTGGGGTGCCCCAGTTGGAGATGATTTGAAGGAATCTTGGGGAATTGCCCCTTGACCAAAATAGAAGAAATCTGGGGGAGATGCCCCAGTTAGGAAGATTGAAGGGATCTCAGGGAACTGCTTCTTGACTGGAAGGAAAAAATCTGGGGTCCACTAGGGATGTATGGTGGGCTTACTAAAGGAAAGAAATCTGGGGATGATCCAGTTCAAGCTGTCTTGGATGATTCGGGGAACTGCTCCTTGATTGGTAGGAAGAGAAATGGGGGAAAATCTAGCTGAAGGAGCTAGGGATACTGCCCTTCGAACGGAGGAAAGATTTGGGGTGATACCCCAATTTTGGAAAGATTAGAAGATTTAGGGGTACCACCTCAAGGCTGGGAGAAGGATATGGGGTGATGCCCCAGTTAGGGTGGTTGAAGAAGCTTAGGGTATGTTCCCTTTTGACAGAGAGAGACCCGAGGTGATGTCCTAACTCAAACTTCCTGGGAGCGTGGGGTATTGCTCTTGGGTTAACAAAAAATAACATCCTGGTGGAGATGCCCCAGTTTGACATGATCTAAAGTGCTTTGGGGGAATCTAGGGTGATGCCCCAGTTTAATTCGTCTGGGAAGTGTAGTTCTACTGGGGAAGAATTTGGTGATTCGGGTACTGCCTCTTAATTGAGAATGGAAAGTTTGGGATTCATTGGGGAAGAGATCTTGAGAAGTGCCAGCTTTGGCGATTGATTTCACTGGGGATGAGAATTTGAGAGGTGCTGATTTTGGAGTTGAGTGGGAGACTTTGAAGATCGCCAACTTTGGCGAAAGAGGCTTAGAACGGTGCCTGCTTTGGAGATTGAAGAGGAGACTTTGAGAAGTGCCAACTTTGGCGATCTAAGGATGGAGTTTCGAGAAGTGCCAACTTTGGCGAGGAAGGTTCCACTGGGGGGATGAGAATTTGAGAGATGCTGACTTTAGAGTTGAGCGAGAGACTTTAAAGGTGCCTGCTTAGGCGATGGGAGAAGAAAACATTAAAAGGCGTCAACTTTGGCGATTTAGGGAAGGAGTTCTGAGGTGATTCGAGGAGGGGACTTGAAGGATTTGATTGAGGTGTTAATGCCTGGCATGACTGTCTGTGAGATAACCTGCATAAAAATGGTAAGTAGTGCAAAGAGAAGTTCAAAAACTGGGTAGGTCCTGTGAAACCGCGACCCTTAGGACAACTCATGGACAGAGGAGAATGCAAGAGGCGATCATAGCTTTGAAGCGCATGTCTGGCTGAGTCTTCATGATGATTGTCTAAGACGAGGTCGAGTAGTGGGAGCGTCTCGTTCCTCATGACTTTAAATGTTCACCATTCTTTCATTTATTTTATAAAAAACACAATGTTTTATCAAATCAATGCAATTTATAACACGTATCGAAAAAGGATGAACTTTATTCATGTATGTCAAACAATATACAGAGAATGGACAATAGGGAGAACAGATGGGATGAAATAAAGTTACATAGGACAGGTTAAGGCCAGGAAAGTTCAAGGATCCTCCAGTGAATTCCTGAGACTAGTGAGAACCTTAATCCTGCGTCATGACCTTAAGTACATCGTTCAACTCTGCCTTTGAGAGGGTAGTTCGACCATGGTCCACATGCCCCCAGTTTGCGCGTTTTGCATTGGAAATTTCACTTACTCTGCCGAAATCTTGACCCTAATTTTACCTGAGCCGCCTTTTCAGGTTTTCGACTCACTGGGTTGCTCTAACTTTTGCCTAGGCCGCCCTTTCAGGTTTTCAACCTAGCGAGCTTTTTTCTTATGTTTTTTCTCTTTTTTTTTATTTTTAGCTGCATCTTTTATAGTAAAAGGTTGAAACTGATCACACTCCAGCTGAGTCTGCCTAACTTTTTCCAAATTGAGTTTGGATCCTTTGGGGAACTGATGTCATCTCAAATAGGAGACTCTACTCCTATGCCATGTACCCAAGGAAATATTGGTGAGTCTTTTGGCATCAATGAGAGAATTACTCTGAGTCATCATTTTGGCCCCTTTTTTTCTTTTTTTCTTTTTTTTTGATTTCATTTTTTTGGATTTTTCATTTTCTTCATTTTTTTTCATTTTTTCATTTTTTTGATGATTTTTTTTTTGTTTTATTCTATTTTTTATCCCCTTGATGATGCAATGACTCAATCTGATAGACTATTTCCTTGGTTACATGAGCATGAGGAATAGCGTACCTTTTAAGGTTGAGGTGTTGATGATGATAAGAATATAAGTTCTTGGTCTAGTGACACTTATTCCCCCAATACAAAAAATGACAGCTTGCTTGATGATCTGGACGTAACCAGCTTTCCCCGCTTGGTATGTGCATTGGACTTCAAGCTTGGCTCTATTTTCCATTTTTTTTATTTTTTTTTATTTATATATATATTTTTTTTTTGCTTTTTTTTTGGCAAAGTCTTCCTCAATTGTGTCTACATTTATAGGCATAAGCAATTTACCCTATTTATGTTGGCAACTGTTGAGGTTTCCTTAAATGACTGGCCTACCATTTGTCCAATTCGGGACTTGGCCATGTTGTCATTCCATAGATTTCTTCCACGTCCTGAAACAAAATTACTAATGCCTTCTGGTAGATTTCCCCCGTGATTCCTTCAGTTGTTCTTGACTTAGGGGTATTCTTTAACCTCTTGTTCTAACAATCTTGTTAACTGGTGCGGTGGCTCACAGGTTTCCCTTACCTTCTTCGTTGGCATAGTCGACTGGGTAATTGAAATCGTGAAGCGGGATTGTGATTTCTCTAGTCTCAAGAGGATCATTTTTGGATCTGCAATTTAGTGTATTATGGCAAAATAAAGAAAATAAAGGAAAAGCAAGTTAAAGAGAATGAGTCAAAAGCAAGGATAAAGGGATGAGAATTTTTTTGAACTTCGATACGCATTTATTGATTGACTGGTAAAACAAGTTTTTTTTTGCCCTTATTACATGAAAAGTCCCAGAGCCTTAGGCATAGCAAAGGGATAAAAAGACATTAAAGCAATAACAAATTACTTCAGTGAGTTATTTAAAGTCGTAGGGAGTTCGACAGCCTCCCAATCACTGAACTCTTAGCCCGGCGGGCAAGCGGCCACCGAATCAGCATTATCATCAAAACCATCTTCAATATCGGCCACCACGGCATTAACTTCCGAACTTCCATGATTGGGCAGGGGATTTATGGTCACATTAGGAGTCCCTTCCTGAAAATTGATCCATTCGGCCTTGATCAAATCTCTCACTTTATATTTCAAAGCCATGCAATTTTTTGTGGAGTGCCCTGTTGCTCCAGCATGGTAATCACAATGAGCGTTCGGGTCATATCCCCTTGGGTAAGGAGGTTGCAATGGCCTCATGGGACATGGAGCTATCATTCCCCTCTCGACGAGGAGTGGAAGAAGTTCGGCATAGGTTATGGGAATTGGATCGAACTGCACGGGGGTGCGCTCGTTGTTTGGATTCCTTGTATTCTGATTATGGTTGGGTGGTCGAGTCACTTGCTGCGGGTGATTGTACGACATGGGTTGTGGCATTGGTGCTCTCACCATGGGTGGACGGAAGTGGGGAATATAAGCTGTCGGGCCCTGAGTGGCAGCGGCCACATACGGATTAGGAGCTTGAATCATAGTAGGGACGAATGGTCTCGGCGGAGCCGTCTTTTGATTAGAAGAAATGGAATTAGTTTCCCCATCTCTTCTCCCGGGCGCCGGCTTTCTTATCATGCTTGCCCCAGATGAACCCTGAGTGATCTTTCCTGTTCGTATTCCACTTTCCACCCTTTCCCCAATAGTCACAATGTCAGAGAAGTTGGATGAAACACTACCAATCATTTTGCCGTAGAAAGGTGATGGGAGCGTGTCGATAAACATCGCAACTATCTCTTTCTCCGACAGTGGGGGGTCCACTTGCGCTGCTGTCTCTCTCCAGCGTTGGGCATACTCTTTAAACGTTTCATTGTCCCTCTTCACCATATTCTGTAACTGAACCCTATTGGGTGCCATATCCATGTTATACTTGTATTGCCTAAGGAAGGCATCTGCTAGGTCCTTCCAACAACGAATATGGTTTCGCTCAAGGTGAGCATACCATGTAAGAGCAGCCCCCGCCAGACTATCTTGGAAGCAGTGGATCAATAATTGGTCGTTAGAAGAGTAGGATGCCATTTTCCGATAGTACATCGTGAGATGGTTCTTTGGACAAGTCATTCCCCGATACTTGTCAAAGTTAGGCATTTTGAATTTGGGTGGGAGGACAATATTTGTGACTAGACATAGCTCAGAAGCATCTATCAGTCCAAAACCTCCAGAGCCTTCCATCATCCTCAAGCGCTCCTCTAAGATTTCTATCTTTTCCTTTTGGGGAGCTGCAACTGTGCTATGACCGGCTACAGGGTTCATCATGCGGGTTGTATCTTGGAGATTGGCCATATAGGGGGTTGCATATCCGTATGGATAGCCGAGTGGCTGGTTGAAATGAGGCAACGTATAGGATTGGTTCATTAAGCCTGTATTTGGTGAAGGACCTTGGGGCTGGGCCACAGTTTGTACAGCATAGGTCGGCTGGGCCATTTGGGCTTGTGTGTTTTGAGTTTGGTGGGTTTGTGGGTCATGGGTTTGTGTGTTTTGGGTTTGGTGGATTGGTGGCATATTTGGCTGGGTGGGGTATGAAGCATGAGGATTCACTGCTTGCTGGTTGTGGGCGTCTTGTTGGTTAGCGAGTGGGGGATAGTACCCCGGTGGTAGGCCATAAAGTGGAAAAGGTACTGGGTTGCCGTCTGGACCGACAAATGTATGCTGTGCATAAGACTGGCCATAAGGTGGCTGGGTCTCAATGGTAGGGTTAGGTTTCCCAACATGAATGGTGAGAGGGGGTGTCGTTGTATTAGGGAGTTGGGTCCTTGCTGGGTCAGAACCAAGGGGAGGTGGCACGGTGGCAGGTTGCTGTTGGGCGTCCTCAACACCTGCAGATGAGCCCTCTTCGGTAAGTTTCTTTTCTAAGAGTTTAGTTAACTCTGCGACTCGCTCTTTCAGCTGATCAAACTCGGTTCTAAAGTTTCCTTCAACATCTTCTGCCTCAGCCATGAGTTTCTTTTGGAGCCGGGTCTGGTAAGGATGCCTACCCGTGACATTGGTGTCTCTTTTTGTTTTTTTTTTAAAAGAAAGAGGAAGAAAAAAAATGTTAGGTGGAAATAGAAAGAAGAAAAATGTTGTGGGAAACCATCACAGACTTTGGCGAGTATCCTTTGACCATTCCTTAGAATTTATCATTCAAAAGTACTAGGTATGGTAATCATAGAAATTAATATGGGATAATTGTGAAGACAGAAGAAATCTTTCATCCTGAGGCGGGAGCCTCTAGCTCAGACATCTTCTTCGGGCAATTACAGCCCTTATTTCTTAAGTTCAATCCCATGTCAATTTCCATAGATACTCAAAGGGTACACGACCAAAAGAGGATTATCTATTCACCCGAAGAATACTGTGTGTTTCAAAACGAGTCATTATTTCAATAACTCAGTAAATCTGCGGGTGGTAGATAATTCATTTTCTTGGATAAAAGGGGAAAGCAAAAATGACGTAAGGTAAAGTAAAGTTCGCCCTTTTATGGCCTAAGTCGGGTTTTGTTGAAAGTTTTCTCTAGGCCCTATGGTTTGTCTAAAAGTGGCTCTTCACACCAGGTGGCTTACTCTAGACTTCTAGAAGGTCACCAGAGCCAAGATCCTACCCATGACAGGGACGCAACAGTGGGGAACCACTAGGTGCGTATATCATGAGAGGTCGAACTCTGGTTGAGGTTCTCACGAACACCGGATAGGAAGTACATCCCATACGATTCCGTTACCAACCTCTCCTAACTTAAGCTTCATTTGGGGCCCGGGTATAGGGCGCCACTCATAAGTGTGTGCGAGTGATTTGTGAGTGTAGTGTGTGAAAGGGCATTCAATACTTTTTACCTTACTTCATTCTGCACAAAGAACAAACACAGAACAAATATACAAAGTCGTCTACCCTAGGGTTCAATAATTACAGGAAAGTAACATGGTCCTCTACCCTAGGGTTCAACAAGCATGCAAACATAGATAATGAAACAAATAACAAGATACAATTAAAACAAGAACAAACTTCCACAACAATTAACAGAAAACAAAACAAGGGGGAAGAAATCCAAGCTAACAAAGGCTATATAAAAAGAACATGCGCTTTCAATCAAACTGGCCTGACTCTCTTAAGTGTCCCCAGCGGAGTCGCCATCTGTCGCAACCTGGATCGCGACGGCGCGGCGAACAAGAGTGATTGGGTGGAATGAAATAGGGAGTCGCCACCAACGTTTTTATCCATAGGAAAAACATTGAGAAAAAACTAAGTTCAGTAAAGCACTGGTTAAAAATTGAGATTCAAGTTTGGGAGTCGATTACGAGTAGGGAAGGTATTAGCACCCTACATCGCCTGTCAAAGACAGTACCAAGATTGAAAGCACAATATAAATAGCCTTAAATAAAACATGGTTTCTTCCCTTTTATTTTTATTTTGAAAATGATAGAATGGAGTGGGAGAACTGTACAAACATAGAATGTCGAAGCGAGGTCAATGGAACGTTTCATCCGAATTAAACTCGACTTCGATATGAGACAGAGAGGGGAAGAGAATGCTAATAAGGCGTCACGCCTAAATTAGACATTCTCGGATAAAAAAAACAGGGATAGGAAAGAGATAAGCGGGACGTCTCGTCCTAAGTATCCCTTCCCTATGAATTATGGCGAGGCTTGAGCAAAAACTAGGGGGAAATCAACAAGACGTCACGTCTAAATTGATTTTCACGGAAGCGACCAAAAAGAAGAACATTTATGAAAGAAACATGAAAGTGAGGAAATAAATCAAAAAAAAAAAAGAAATAAGAAAGATGGGCCCGACAGGAGTTAAAGTCCTGATCCTACGTATTCTTGAATTATCAAGAAATCAGGGTTACGTAGTTCTAAGTATTATTCTTTTTTAGGAAGAGACCTGAAAGATGTTGATGAATGTCATTGAGGTGGAAAACTCGTACAAGGCGAAGTTCTTCGCACGTGCACGAATTCTAAGATGGTCGTGTAGACGGGAGTGCTCCCATACGACACTGTTTAGAAAAAAGAAGGAAGATTTTCAAACTGGAAAATAAAATATGTACAAAAATTACTTGTTTTTTCTTATGATATATATATTTTTTTTTAAGAGAAAAGGGGTAAAAATATTAACAGTATAAAATATGCCACACAGCTAATCATAACCAATAAACAGCAAACTGACAGGAAGATAAATGACTGAAAACAAGAGAAATAAGGAACAGAATGGAACCGGTGTGGTGGGCTCAGGACCGATGTGGGAGTCAAGTGCAGCGACGGTGTGAAACCGGTTCTGAACTTACACGCCGATAGAAGCACTGGACCGGTGTTGGGCACGAATGCTGAAAACTGAAGAGTATAACCGATATTGGTGGGAGCTAATCCGAGGTGAGGGAGTGACTGGGCGTTGTGTATGGACGATGTTGAGGATTGGTAAGGATAATGACTAGGTAAGGTACAGTATGGAATCTGGGGAATAATTTAGTACTGGGACGGTGTAGGTTCGATGTAGGGACGGTGTAGGTTCGGCACGGGGGACAGTCTTTGAACACTGGAGGACTTTAGGCTTTTTAAGGTTAGAGGTCTTTGGTGATGACTAAAAACTGGAAGATCCTTCGAAGGTTTTTAGGAATCAGAGAGAATTTGGGGAGAGTTTCCTTGCCAAGAGAGCCAGTCCAACCAGCCAGCCCTTTGAGCTTCTTTGGTTGGGGTATTTATAAGGCTTAAGGGTATGGGTTGAGTGTTTGGGACAACCAGAGTTCCCACTCACCCATACACATAGTGGTGCAACCCTGGCCACTATCTGTTTGTGGGGAGCAGGGTTTCAGTGGGGTATTTTTAATTGTCCACTTTCGCCTCCCTGTCTGCCATTTTTTGGGGAGTGCGATTCCAGGTCATCATGCACAAACTTCTGACCTCGTTTATCCGTTGTCAAATTTGTGACATCGGTTAGCAAAGACATCGGTTGGACGGAGTCTCCATTGAGCCGTTGTGGTGTCTCAAGAACCTTTACCTATGTCTTCACCGGTTGAGTCTTTCAATGTAATCACAGGGGCGATGTTCTCCCTCCTAGTCCGGATCTACTACCAGCCGGTGTGCCTATTTTTGATCTGAGATTCCTTTTTCCTTAGGGCCGGACTGGCCTGTTACTCCTTTGTTAGGCGCACGACATCGGTCCGGTGTTAATTTGGGCCTTGTCTGGTGTTGCCAGTTTTAAGGCCGGGTCCGGTGTTATAACAATTTAGGCCAGACTGAAAGAGGTGTTCACAGGGGCGGTGTTCTCCCTCCTAGTCCGGATCAACTACCAGTCGGTGTGCCTATTTTCGATCTGAATCCGCCCACGAGATCGTCGTTTCTTACTTGGGCCGGACTCACTCGTTCTTTCGTTGTCAGATCCGCGACATCGGCCATTAAAGGACTCCAACAATTGGTCCGGTGTTCCCCCCTTTTGGAATTTGGACCGGTTATATTTACATTTGGGATCGGTGTCCTTTCCATTTGGGTCGGACCGAAATAGGTGTTCACACCGAACCCCAAACCGTAAACCCTAAACCCTAAACTACAAACCCTACAAGCTAAACCCTAGACCCTTAACCTTAAACCCTAAACCCTAAACTCTAAACCTTTAACACTAAACCATAAACCATAAACCCTAAACCCTAACCCCTAACCCCTAAAACCTACACCCTAACCCCAAACACTAAAGCCTAACCTTAAACCCTAAACCCTAAACCCTAAACTCCAAACCATAAACCTTAAACCCTAAACCCTAAACCCTAACAGTTAAACCTTAAACCCTAAACACTAAACCCTAAACCCTAAACCCCAATCCTAAACTAAAACCCTAAACCCTAAACCCTAAACCCTAAACCCTGAACCCTAACCCATACACCACAAACCATAAACCATAAACCCTAAACTATAAACCCTAAACCATAAACCCTAAACCATAAACCCTAAACCTTAAACCCTAAACCCTAAACCCTAACCTCTAAACCCTAAATCCCAAACCATAACCTTTATACCACAACCCATAAACCATAACCCCTAAACCCTAAACCCTGAACCCAAACCCTAAACCCTAAACCCAAACCCCCAAACCTTAAACACTAAACCTTCACCACTAAACCCAAACCCCAAACCTTAAACCCCAAACCCCAAACCATAAACGCTAAACACTAAACCACAAACCCTAAAACCTAAACCCAAAACCCCAAACCCAAAACCCTAAACCATCAACCCTAAACCCTAAGCCTTAAACCCTAAACCCTGAACCCTAAATCCTAAACCCCAAACCCTGAACCCTAAACCTTACAACCCAAAAACTAAACTAGAAATTCCTAAACCCTAAACCCTAAAACCTAAACCTTAAACCTCAACCCCAACTCCAAACCCTAAACCCTAAACCCTAAACCCTAAACCCTAAACCCTAAAACCTTAACCCTCAACCTTTAACACTAACCCAAAACCCAAAACCCTTCACCTTAACCCCCGAACCCTAAACCCTAAACTCCAAACCCCAAACCAAAAACCCTAAACCTTAAACCATAAACCCCTAACACTAAAGCCTAAACCCTAAACCCTAAACCTTCAATACCGAACCCCAAACCGTAAACCATAAACCCTAAACTACAAACCCTACAAGCTAAACCCTAGACCCTTAACCTGAAACCCTAAACCCTAAACTCTAAACCTTTAACCCTAAACCTTAAACCACAAACCCTAAACCCTAACCCCTAACCCCTAAAACCTACACCCTAGCCCTAAACACTAAAGCCTAACCTTAAACCCTAAACCCTAAACCCTATCAGTTAAACCCTAAACCATAAACACTAAACCCTAAACCCTAAACCCCAATCCTAAACTAAAACCCTAAACCATAAACCCTAAACCCTAAACCCTGAACCCTAACCCATACCCCATAAACCATAAACCATAAACCCTAAACCATAAACCCTAAACCCTAAACCTTAAACCCTAAACCCTAAACCCTAAACTCTAACCTCTAAACCCTAAATCCCAAACCATAACCTTTATACCACAACCCATAAACCATAATCCCTAAACCCTGAACCCTGAACCCAAACCCTAAACCCTAAACCCAAACCCCCAAACCTTAAACCCTAAACCTTCACCACTAAACCCAAACCCCAAACCTTAAACCCCAAACCCCAAACCATAAACGCTAAACACTAAACCACAAACCCTAAAACATAAACCCCAAACATCAAACCCTAAACCCTAAACCATCAACCCTAAACCCTAAGCCTTAAACCCTAAACCCTGAACCCCGAATCCTAAACCCCAAACCCTGAACCCTAAACCTTACAACCCAAAAACTAAACCAGAAATTCCTAACCCCTAAACCCTAAAACCTAAACCTTAAACCCCAACCCCAAACCCTAAACCCTAAACCCTAAACCCTAAACTCCAAACCCTAAACCCTAAACCATAAAACATTAACCCTTAAACCCCAAACCCTAAACCCTAAACCTTAACCCTAAACTCCAAACCCCAGACCCTAAACCATAAACCATAAACCCTAAACCATAAACCATAAACCCTAAACCATAAACCCTAAACCCTAAACCCTAAGCCCTAAGCCCTAAACCCTAAACGCTAAACCCTAAACCCTAAACCCCAATCCTAAAAAACCCTAATCCCTAAACCCTCAACCTCAACCCATACACCATAAACCATAAACCATAAACCCTAAACCATAAACCCTAAACCTTAAACCCTAAACCCTAAACCCTAAAACTAAACCCTAACCCGAATACTAAACCCAAACCCCTAAACCCTAAATCCTAAACCGTAAACTTTATACCACAAACCATAAATCCTAAACCCTAAACCCTAAACCATCAACCCTACCCCTAAACCCTAAACCCTAAACCCCCAACCCTAAACCCTAACCCCTACCCCCTAAACCTTAACCACTAAACCTAAATCCCAAACCCTAAACCCTAAACCTAAACCCCCAACCCCAAACCATAAATGCTAAACACTAAACCCTAAACCCTGAACCCTAAACCCTAAACCCCAAACCCTAAACCCTAAACCATCAACCCTAAACCCTAAGCCTTAAACCCTAAACCCCAAATCCTAAACCCTAAAACCTGAACCCTCAACCTTTAACACTAACCCAAAACCCAAAACCCTTCACCTTAACCCCCGAACCCTAAACCCTAAACTCCAAACCCCAAACCAAAAACCCTAAACCTTAAACCATAAACCCCTAACACTAAAGCCTAAACCCTAAACCCTAAACCTTCAATACCGAACCCCAAACCGTAAACCCTAAACCCTAAACTACAAACCCTACAAGCTAAACCCTAGACCCTTAACCTGAAACCCTAAACCCTAAACTCTAAACCTTTAACCCTAAACCTTAAACCACAAACCCTAAACCCTAACCCCTAACCCCTAAAACCTACACCCTAGCCCTAAACACTAAAGCCTAACCTTAAACCCTAAACCCTAAACCCTATCAGTTAAACCCTAAACCATAAACACTAAACCCTAAACCCTAAACCCCAATCCTAAACTAAAACCCTAAACCGTAAACCCTAAACCCTAAACCCTGAACCCTAACCCATACCCCATAAACCATAAACCATAAACCCTAAACCATAAACCCTAAACCCTAAACCTTAAACCCTAAACCCTAAACCCTAAACTCTAACCTCTAAACCCTAAATCCCAAACCATAACCTTTATACCACAACCCATAAACCATAATCCCTAAACCCTGAACCCTGAACCCAAACCCTAAACCCTAAACCCAAACCCCCAAACCTTAAACCCTAAACCTTCACCACTAAACCCAAACCCCAAACCTTAAACCCCAAACCCCAAACCATAAACGCTAAACACTAAACCACAAACCCTAAAACATAAACCCCAAACATCAAACCCTAAACCCTAAACCATCAACCCTAAACCCTAAGCCTTAAACCCTAAACCCTGAACCCCGAATCCTAAACCCCAAACCCTGAACCCTAAACCTTACAACCCAAAAACTAAACCAGAAATTCCTAACCCCTAAACCCTAAAACCTAAACCTTAAACCCCAACCCCAAACCCTAAACCCTAAACCCTAAACCCTAAACTCCAAACCCTAAACCCTAAACCATAAAACATTAACCCATAAACCCCAAACCCTAAACCCTAAACCTTAACCCTAAACTCCAAACCCCAGACCCTAAACCATAAACCATAAACCCTAAACCATAAACCATAAACCCTAAACCATAAACCCTAAACCCTAAACCCTAAACCCTAAGCCCTAAACCCTAAACGCTAAACCCTAAACCCTAAACCCCAATCCTAAAAAAACCCTAATCCCTAAACCCTCAACCTCAACCCATACACCATAAACCATAAACCATAAACCCTAAACCATAAACCCTAAACCTTAAACCCTAAACCCTAAACCCTAAAACTAAACCCTAACCCGAATACTAAACCCAAACCCCTAAACCCTAAATCCTAAACCGTAAACTTTATACCACAAACCATAAATCCTAAACCCTAAACCCTAAACCATCAACCCAACCCCTAAACCCTAAACCCTAAACCCTAAAGCCCCAACCCTAAACCCTAACCCCTACCCCCTAAACCTTAACCACTAAACCTAAATCCCAAACCCTAAACCCTAAACCTAAACCCCCAACCCCAAACCATAAATGCTAAACACTAAACCCTAAACCCTGAACCCTAAACCCTAAACCCCAAACCCTAAACCCTAAACCATCAACCCTAAACCCTAAGCCTTAAACCCTAAACCCCAAATCCTAAACCCTAAACCCTGAACCCTAAACCTTATACCCCAAAACCCAAACCATAAATTCCTAAACCCTAAACCCTAAACCTTTAACCCTCAACCTTTAACACTAAACCCCAAACTCTAAACCCTACAGCTTAGCCCCCAAACCCTAAAACCTAAACCCCAAACCCCAAACCAAAAACCCTAAACCCTAAACCCTAAACCCAAACCCCTAATCCCTAAACCCTAACCCTAAACACTAAACCCTAACCACTAAACGCTAAACCATATACCCTAAACCACAAACCACAAACCATAAACCCTAATCCCTAAACCCTAAACCCTAAACCACCAACTCTATACCCTAAACCCTAACACTTACACCCTAAACCCTAAACACTAAACCATAAACCCTAAACCCTAATCCTAAAAAACCCTAAACCCTAAACCCTGAACCCTAAACCCTGAACCCCAACCCATACACCCTAAACCATAAACCATAAACCCTAATCCCTAAACCTTAAACCCTAAACCCTAAACCCTAAAGCTAAACCCTAACCCTAAATACTAAACCCTAACGCCTAAACCCTAAATCCTAAACCCTAAACTTTATACCACAAACCATAAATCCTAAACCTTCAACCCTAAACCATAAACCAAAACCCATAAACCCTAAACCCAAAAGCCTAAACCCTAACCCCTAAACCCTAAACCTTAACCACTAAACCCAAACCCCAAACCCCAAACCCTAAACCCCCAACCCCAAACCATAAATGTTAAACACTAAACCCCAATCCTTAAACCTTAAACCATAAACCCTAAACCTTAAACCATCAACCCTAAACCCTAAGCCTTAAACCCTAAACCCCGAATCCTAAACCCCAAACCCTGAACCTTAAACCTTACAACCCAAAACGTAAACCAGAAATTCCTAAACCCTAAACCCTAAACCCCAAACCCCAAACCCTAAACCCTAAACTCCAAACCTTAAACCCTAAACCCTAAAACTTTAACCCTCAGCCTTTAACACTAACCCTAAACCCTAAACCCTACACCCTAACCCCTGAACCCTAAACCCTAAACTCCAAACCCCAAACCAAAAACCCTAAACCTTAAACCATAAACCCCTAACACTAAAGCCTAAACCCTAAACCCTAAACCTTCAATACCAAACCCCAAACCGTAAACCCTAAACCCTAAACTACAAACCCTACAAGCTAAACCCTAGACCCTTAACCTTAAACCCTAAACCCTAAACTCTAAACCTTTAACCCTAAACCTTAAACCACAAATCCTAAACCCTAACCCCTAACCCCTAAAACCTACACCCTAACCCTAAACACTAAAGCCTAACCTTAAACCCTAAACCCTAAAGCCTAAACTCAAAACCACAAACCCTAAACCCTAAACCCTCAACCCTAACACTTAAACCCTAAACCATAAACACTAAACCCTAAACCCTAAACCCCAATCCTAAACTAAAACCCTAAACCGTAAACCCTAAACCCTAAACCCTGAACCCTAACCCATACCCCATAAACCATAAACCATAAACCCTAAACCATAAACCCTAAACCCTAAACCTTAAACCCTAAACCGTAAACCCTAAACTCTAACCTCTAAACCCTAAATCCCAAACCATAACCTTTATACCACAACCCATAAACCATAATCCCTAAACCCTGAACCCTGAACCCAAACCCTAAACCCTAAACCCAAACCCCCAAACCTTAAACCCTAAACCTTCACCACTAAACCCAAACCCCAAACCTTAAACCCCAAACCCCAAACCATAAACGCTAAACACTAAACCACAAACCCTAAAACATAAACCCCAAACACCAAACCCTAAACCCTAAACCATCAACCCTAAACCCTAAGCCTTAAACCCTAAACCCTGAACCCCGAATCCTAAACCCCAAACCCTGAACCCTAAACCTTACAACCCAAAAACTAAACCAAAAATTCCTAAACCCTAAACCATAAAACCTAAACCTTAAACCCTAAACCCCAAACCCTAAACCCTAAACCCTAAACTCCAAACCCTAACCCTATACCCTAAAACATTAACCCTTAAACAGCAAAACCTAAACCCCAAACCCTAAACACTAAACCTTAATCCCCAAACCCTAAACCCTAAACTCCAAACCCCAAACCAAAAACCCTAAACCCTAAACCCTAAACCCTGAACCTTAAACCCTAAACCCTAAACCCTAAAGCTAAACCCTAACCCGAATACTAAACCCTAACCCCTAAACCCTAAATCCTAAACCGTAAACTTTATACCACAAACCATAAATCCTAAACCCTAAACCCTAAACCATCAACCCAACCCCTAAACCCTAAACCCTAAACCACCAACCCTAAACCCTAACCCCTACCCCGTAAACCTTAACCATTAAACCCAAATCCCAAACCCTAAACCCTAAAGCTGAACCCCCAACCCCAAACCATAAAGGCTAAACACTAAACCCCAAACCCTAAACCCTAAACCCTAAACCCCAAACCCTAAACCCTAAACCATCAACCCTAAACCCTAAGCCTTAAACCCTAAACCCTAAACCTAGAATTCTAAACCCTAAACCCTGAACCCTAAACCTTTCACCCCAAAACCCAAACCATAAATTCCTAAACCCTAAAACCTAAACCCTAAACCCTAAACCCTAAAACATAAACTCCAAACCCTAAACCCTAAACCCTAAACCCTTAACCCTTAACCTTTAACACTAAACCCCAAACCCTAAACCCTACAGCGTAGCCCCCAAACCCTAAACCCTACACCCCAAACCCCAAACCAAAAACCCTAAACCCTAACCCCTAACCCCTAATCCCTAAACCCTAACCCTAAAAACTAAACCCTAACCCCTAAATGCTAAACCCTAGACCCTAAACCACAAACCATAAACCATAAACCCTAATCCGTAAACCCTAAACCCTAAACCACAAACTCTAAACCCTAAACCCAAACACTTATACCCTAAACCCTAAACGCTAAACCATTGTCGCAACCTGGATCACGGCGGGAGGCCGACCGTAAAAAGAAAATTAGGTTTCCCGAGTTTCCTCCGAAAACCGTGGAGTCGCCACTAATGTTTTTAAGGTAAAACATCAGAAAAAACCTTAACGTGAAGGTACTGGTCATAAATTAAGATTTTAAGTTCGGGAGTCTAATTATAGGTGGGGAAGGTATTAGCACCCCACACTGTCCGTTTTAAACGGTTACCCTAAATTGTTTAAGTTTGAATAATCCTACTAATTTATAATTTAAACCTCTTAGAGATGCCTCATGGATTTGTGGTTGATTTAATGATTTTTAAAATTATAAACTTTATGATTAACAGGACGTCTCGTCCAAATTAATCGAGTTATCGTTAAAAGCGTGATGATTTTATTTTTACTAGTAAAAAGGATATATATTTTTTTAAAATTTGGGCCCGACAGGAATAATTGTTCCCGCTCCTACGTATTCCCCAAGCGTTAGGGGAAATCAGGGTTACGTAGTTCTTTGAGTTATTTTTAAAAAAAAGCGAAGTAGATTGAAAAATGTCTGAGATTAAAAAATATTAATCAATAGGACGTCTCGTCCAAATTGATTTCAAGTGGTGTATTATTTTTAAAAAAAAAAGGAACCTTGGGTTTTATTGATTTTTATTATATTTTTAGAGATAAACTTAATAGTTTAGATTGATTTAAGAACGAAAGGTTTATTTGAAGACCTAGATTAATAGGACGTCTCGTCCAAAGAATCTATAAAGATATTTTATTTTTGTTATATTATTGAAATTACTAAAGTGTTTTATGGTCTATATTATTTTAGAAAATTTAACATAGATTGACAGGACGTCTCGTCCAAAAAATCTATAAAGACCCTAAATTTGTTATCAAAAGTATTTTTATAGTCTACGTTAATTTTGAGGTAATTTAAAAAAAAATTATTTTATTTGAAAACTTAAACCGACAAGACGTTTCGTTCAAATTGATTTCTAATATAAATGTGTTAATTTTAGTTACCTATTGAAATTTTTTTAAAAAAAAATATTTTATGATCTAACAATTAAAATATAAGTTAATAAGACGTTTTGTCTAGATTAACCCTAGCATAAAGATTTTAATTTTAGGCACATACCAATATTAATTTTTGTTTTCTATTTTACAAATGTAATACTCTAAACTTAGCTAGTAGTAAACATTAACAGGTATTAGGTGACACTAATTATTAGAGTATTCCTAAAAGGAAAAGGTTTCATAATTTAATTCTCCAGGAGACTGGGATTACATACAATCACAACTAGGTAAATTAAAGAGATATAGAAGATACCTGGTGTTGGTTTTATTTGTCAATAGTTCCTTATAGCTACGCGTGAACACGTTCCGTTTTTCCTATTCTGGTCCTGTGTGAATTACGTAAATATGCTTTTATGTTGGAAGTTTCGTTATGCTTCTCGCTACTGCTGCTGTGCCAAGCCTCGCATCAATTGTCTCCACCCTCTCGGTCTTTGCGAATTCAAAAGTACATGGCCATTGCGAAATCCATTTTTTTTTCCGCCACTTGGAAGTCCTTATATATATATATGTTGAACTCCTTTCTCGGTTTACGCGCCTCTCAATTGGAAAATTGAATTTCCTTTTCTGTTTCCTCCCCCACCTTATAATAATATATATCATATATATCTTTTGCTTCAAAAACTAAGTTTATCCCTTTTTCTCGCGTGAATTTCTTATAATAATATACTAATCCTTTTTTTCAATTGCGTCATCCCCTGTGCATTGCGTTATCTGCTCCTTATATTATAATATATAAAACCTTCTTTTGTTTTCACGTGGACCATATTATATATAAATATATTTATCATTTTTATAATATATATTAAAAAAAACTGATTTCATCTATCTCCTAAAACTCTTATCTCTTAAAATCTTCTAATCATTTTCTTTAATCTCTTATCTGATCTCTTAAAATTTGAATTTTAAACTTCCTTTCTCTATTTGAATTTTAAATTTTTTAGGATTAGAGGTTCAAAAATTCAAAATTTATTGTTCTGACAAGGATTAAAAATTTTGGAGACCACGGCCCAGATCAATAATTTGAAATTCAAACAAGCCCACAGGTTCACTTTTTTTCTAAAAAGAATTTTTTTATTTTTTGGTATTTTTATTATTTATTGAAAATTTTAAATGGGCCCGGATAAAATTGGGTAGCAACAGCTTGCCCCTCTTTACTTTTCTCTTACTGTGTTACAGTAATAGATAAGTAAAGACAATGCGAAACAATTTTGTCCAAGGCGCCAGTTTTAAAGAATGTCGTGTTTGACGACGAAGAAATCAAAGTGGTGCCTCACTTGGCGACTGAAAATTTAAATGATGCCATGCTTGGCGACTGGAAATTAAAAGAGTGCCCCACTCGGCGCCTGGAAGTTTAAAAGATGCCATGTTCAGTAAAAGGAAAGTAAAATGATGCCTCGCTCGGCGATTGCAAAGTAAAATGATGCCCCGCTCGGCAACTGAAAAGTAAAATGGTGCCCCGCTCGACGACTGAAAATTTAATTGATGCCATGTTTGGCGACAGGAAAGTAAAATGGTGCCATGTTTGGCGAAAGGAAAGTAAAATGGTGCCCCGCTCGGCTACTGGAAATTAAAAGAGTGCCCCGCTCGACGACTAGAAGTTTAAAAGATGCCATGTTCGGCTCTAGGAAAGTAAAATGATGCCCCGCTGGGTAATTGAAATGGTGCCCCGTTCGGCGACTGAAAAGTAAAATGGTGCCATGTTTGGCGACAGGAAAGTAAAATTATGCCTTGTTCGGCTACTGGAAAGTAAAATTGTGCCTTGTTCGGCTACTGGAAAGTAAAATTGTGCCTCGTTCGGCGATTGGAAAGTAAAATGATGCCCTGCTCGGCAATTGAAATAGTGCCCCCCTTGGCAATTGAAAAGTAAAATGGTGCCCCGCTCGGTGACTGAAAATTTAAATGATGCCATGCTTGGCTACTGGAAATTAAAAGAGTGCCCCGCTCGGCGACTAGAAGTTTAAAAGATGCCATGTTCGGCTCTAGGAAAATAAAATGATGCCCCGCTCGGTAATTGAAATGGTGCCCTGCTTGGCAACTGAAAAGTAAAATGGTGCCCCGCTCGGCGACTGAAAATTTAAATGATGCCATGTTTGGCAACAGGAAAGTAAAATGGTGCCCCGCTCGGCTACTGGGAAGTAAAATTGTGCCTTGTTCGGCTACTGGAAAGTAAAATTGTGCCTCGTTCGGCGATTGGAAAGTAAAATGATGCCCCGCTCGGCAATTGAAATAGTGCCCCGCTTGGCAACTGAAAAGTAAAATGGTGCCCCGCTCGGCGACTGAAAATTTAAATGATGCCATGTTTGGCGACAGGAAAGTAAAATGAGTGCCCCACTCGGCTACTGGAAATTAAAAGAGTACCCCGCTCGGCGACTGGAAGTTTAAAAGATGCCATGTTCGGCTTTAGGAAAATAAAATGATGCCTCGCTCAGCAATTGAAATGGTGCCCCGTTCGGCGACTGAAAAGTAAAATGGTGCCATGTTTGGCGACAGAAAAGTAAAATTATGCCTTGTTCGGCTACTGGAAAGTAAAATTGTGCCTTGTTCGGCTACTGGAAAGTAAAATTGTGCCTCGTTCGGCGATTGGAAAGTAAAATGATGCCCCGCTCGACAATTGAAATGTAAAATGGTGCCCCGCTCGGTGACTATAAATTTAAAAGATGCCATGTTCGGCTCCAGGAAAGTAAAATGATGCCCTGTTCGGCAACTAGAAATTAAAAGAGTGCCCCGCTCGGCGACTGGAAATTTAAAAGATGCCATGTTCGGCGACAAGAAAGTAAAATGGTGCCCTGCTCGGCGACTAGAAATTAAAAGAGTGCCCCGCTCGGCAACTAGAATTTTAAAAGATGCCATGTTCGGCTCTAGGAAAATAAAATGATGCCCCGCTCGGCAGTTAAAATGGTGCCCTGCTTGGCAACTGAAAAGTAAAACAGTGCCCCGCTCGGCGACTGAAAATTTAAATAATGCCATGTTTGGCGATTGGAAATTAAAATCAAGTTTGAAATCCAGGGAGAAACCTTTAGAGCTGCAGTCTTTATAGATTTTTGGTTTATACTCATAGGTGAAATGGATGAACAAGGTGATTTTCTCTCTTGAGCACGTATTCAGTGCAGTCCTTGTGATGCTTGTCTGAGGTGCTATCAAATAACAGGAGCCTCTTACTCCCACGATTTTTCTTTTTTTTTTTATGAAAATAATTGTCATTGCCTTGTTTTATTTCGTTAAAACACACGTTTTGTCATATTAATGAAACTCATGTATAAATGCGTATTGGAAAAGGTGGCACATTTATTTATGTGGGTTGATCAAGTACCGGAAAAGACAAAGGGAAATCATATGCAAAAAGAAACAAATGTAGGTAAAGAGTTTGATAATAGGGGATGTAATGGGGTTTGCAGATCCTCCAATGAATCCCTGAGAACAGCAAGAATCTTGATCCTGTATCACGGCGACGAGTTTATCCTTTGATTTTGCTTCTGAGAAAGTAATTCAACTATAGTCCTTGCCCTTGTACCTTAGTTTAGTTATGCTCTGCCTGGATAGGGGATATTCAGTTACTTTGCCAAAATTTTGACCTTAATTTTTGCCTGAGCCGCCCTTTCAGGTTTTCGACTCACCAAGTCGCTCTAATTTTTGCCTAGGCCGCCCTTTCAGGTTTTCAGCCTAACGAGCATGATTTTTTTTTTGTTTTGTTTGTTTGTTTTTTTTTTAGGCAAAGTATCTTTTGACTGTGTCTGAATTTATAGGCATCGATAGGTCATCTCCATCCATGTTGGTCAATACCAAAGCTCCACTAGAAAAAGCTCTTTTTACCACATATGGTCCCTCGTAATTAGGTGTCCATTTTCCTCTGTGATCCTTGTGGATTGGCAGAATTTTCTTGAGAACTAGATCCCCTTCTTGAAATTGTCGAGGTCGTACCTTTTTTTTCATAAGCCTTTTTTATACGCTTCTGATATAACCGTCCGTGAGATAAGGCAGTTAACCTCTTCCCATCTATTAGGTTCAGTTGGTCATGTCGAACCAGAACCCACTCAGCTTCTTCCAATTTGGCCTCCATGATTACCCTTAAAGATGGGATTTCGACTTCAATAGGTATGACTGCTTCCATGCCATATACCAAAGAGAACGGGGTTCCCCCTGTCAAAGTTCGAACCGAAGTGTGATACCCATGTAAAGCGAAAGGGAGCATCTCACTCCAATCTTTGTAGGTCACAACCATTTTCTGTACTATCTTCTTGATGTTTTTATTTGCTGCTTCAACTGCTCCATTCATCTTTGGCCGGTACGGGGAGGAGTTATGATGATGGATTTTGAAATTCTCACACAATTCCTTCATCATTTTGTTATTTAGGTTTGTGCCGTTATCAGTAATGATCTAACTTGGCAAGCCATATCGACATATTAGCTCCTTTTTGACAAATTTAACCACAACATTTTTCGTCACATTAGCATAGGACGCTGCCTCGACCCATTTAGTGAAATAGTCGATAGCGACCAAGATGAAGCGATGGCCATTTGAGGCTTTTGGCTCGATGGGCCCAATGACGTCCATACCCCACATCGAGAAGGGACATGGAGCTGATAAAACATTTAGGGATGAGGGGGGTGCATGAATTCGGTCAGCGTAGGTTTGACATTTATGGCATTTCCGAACATATTTAAAACAGTCAGGTTCCATAGTTGTCCAGTAATACCCAGCTCTTAGGATCTTTCTTGCCATGGCATGGCCATTGGCATGAGTTTCGAAGGATCCTTCGTGAATATCAACCATGATCCCTTTTGCCTCATTCACGTCTACACATCGAAGAAGTACGGAGTCATGATTCCTTTTGTAAAGCACATCGCCATTTAAAAAGAAACCCATAGAAAGTCGTTGTAGGGTTCTTTTGTCATTTTCTGTAGCTTCCCGAGGGTACTCCCGACTTTTGATGTAGTTTTTGATATCATGATACCAAGGCTTCCCATCTGTCTCCTCATCTATTGATTGGCAGTACGCAGGTTGGCCATGGTTGCCTATCTCAATGAGGGGCATGTCACTATCATTGCTTATTTTAAACATCGATGCCAGGGTTGCCAAAGCATCGGCTATTTGATTATCATCATGAGGAATATGGTGAAAAGAGATCTCGTCAAACCCCTTGATTAATTCTTTGATGTGAGTATAATAAGGAATTAACTTGGTATCCCTAGTCTCCCACTCATCTTTTAATTAATGAATAACTAATGCAGAATCCCCATAAACTTCCAACAACCTTACTTTCGTATCTAAAGCTACTTGGATCCCCATAGAACATGCTTCGTATTCGGCGATGTTATTGGTGCAGTCAAAGCATAACCTGGCACAAATAGGGATAATCTTTTTATTCGGAGAAATCAAAACTGCCCCTATTCCATGCCCTAGTGCATTAGACGCTCCATCAAATCTTAAAATCCATTTGTTTCCCTGGGTTTCTTCTTCATTAATCAAGGTCATGATGTCCTCATCAGGAAACTCAGATTGTAAGGGTTGATAGTCATCCACAGGTTGGTGCGCCAAATAATCTGCTAGAGCACTTCCTTTTATGGCTTTCTGGGTGACATATGTTATGTCATATTCAGTCAACAGAACTTGCCAGCGAGCAATCCTCCCAGTCAAGGCGGGTTTTTCAAAGATGTATTTGACTGGATCCATTTTGGATACAAGCCAAGTAGTATGAAACAACATGTATTGTCTTAAACGTCGAGCGGCCCATGCCAATGCACAACAAGTACGCTCTAACGCGGAATATTTTGACTCGCATTCTGTGAACCTCTTACTTATATAATAAATAGCATGCTCTTTCTTTCCTGTCTCATCATGTTGCCCTAGTACGCAACCCATGGATTCATCCAACACCGTCAAGTAAAGAATGAGAGGCCTCTTAGGGGTCGGAGGTATCAGGATAGGTGGTTCCTGTAAGTATTGTTTTATCTTGTCAAAGGCTAGTTGACAATCTTCGTTCCATTGTCCTGGTTGATTCTTACGGAGTAGCTTGAAAATAGGCTCGCAAGTTTCTGTTAGTTGCGAAATGAATCGAGCGATATAATTTAACCTTCCTAAGAATCCCCGGACCTCCTTTTCTGTACTGGGTGGAGGCATTTCAAGAATTGCTTTGACTTTATCAGGATCAACTTCTATTCCTTTTTTACTCACCACAAATCCTAGCAATTTGCCAGATCTTGCACCAAAAGTGCACTTAGCCGGATTTAGCTTGAGTTTAAACTTTCTCAGTCGCTCAAAAAGCTTTCTTAAGTCACGAATGTGCCTTTCCTCACTTCGGGATTTAGCAATGATGTCATCTACATAGACTTCTATCTCTTTATGCATCATGTCATGAAACAGGGTCACCATTGCTCTCTGATAAGTTGCCCCAGCATTTTTTAAACCAAAGGACATCACTTTGTAGCAAAAGGTTCCCCACAGGGTGATAAAGGTGGTTTTCTCCATGTCCTCAGGTGCCATTTTAATTTGGTTATACCCAGAGAAACCGTCCATGAATGAGAAGATGGAATTCTGAGTCGTATTATCGACTAGGACATCAATCTGTGGCAAGGGAAAGTCATCCTTGGGACTGGCTCTATTCAGGTCTCGATAATCCACACATATCCGCACCTTTCTGTCTTTCTTTGGGACGGGTACAATATTGGCTACCCATTGAGGGTATTTTGCAACAGCTAGAAATCCGGCATCGAATTGCTTCTTTACTTCATCCTTGATCTTTAAGAGCATCTCTGGCTTCATTCGGCGTAATTTCTGCTTAACCGGGAGACATTCAGGCTTTAAGGGTAGTTTATGTTCCACGATGTTGTTATCTAAACCAGGCATATCTTGGTAGGACCAAGCAAAGATATCCCGAAACTCTATCAATAACTTAATTAGTTCTCCCCGCTGTTCTTGGCTCAAGGAAGTGCCAATTTTAACCTCTTTTTTATCTTCTTTATTCCCCAGATTGATGACCTCAATCGCTTCCTGATAGGGTTAAATTTCTCTGGCTTCTTGTTCCAACATTCTTGTTAATTCGGGAGAGAGACCATAATCTTCCTCACTATCCTCATCAGCGTAATCAACCGGATACTCAAAATCCTGAAATGGGATCGCGTTCTTACTGCTTTCGATTGAATCTTTTTTAGGTCTGCATTTAGGTGAATAACAAAAATACTTGAATGAGGGAAAAGGGAAAGGGAGTTTGAGAAAGATGTAAAGAAAGAGATATTGAAATTCAAATATGCATTTATTAATGGAAATTTCAAAAACATGACAAAACTTGTTTTCCCCTTATTGTAAAAGTAAACCCCAAAGCCTTGGGCATAGCAATGGGGAAATTAAGTCATTAAGGCAATTACAAATTACTTTGAATCAAAAATTAAACTCGTGGGGAGTTCAATGGCCTCCCAGTTACAAAGTTCTGTGCCCAGTGAACAGAGGCTCACAAAGCTTGCATCATCATAAAAGTCGTCCTCAATAGCAGCCACTTGATCTGGATGTATTAGGCCTGCACTCTAAAAACTCTGATAAAGGTCACAGATAGGGATTCTTTTGATGTGAGGTTCACGGCCTTCCAGGCGAGCTTTCCTTCTCTCCTTCTTCTCCTCTATAACCCTCTTTTTATCGGCTTCAGAGGGTCTGTATCCCAAGCCAAATCCGCCCTTATTTTTTAGTAATTATACCATTTCCAATTTTCCTTTTAGTCCATGTCCCAAACCTTTCCCGAGTTGATACCCATTTCGCAACATCATTTTTGCTATCATCAAGGACGCATTTGACATATGAGCTTTCATCATTGACGCTCCTTCCCCTATGTAAGAAGCATTGGCGATTTCTAGTGCTTGAAAGGATGTCTTAAGAGCTTCTTCCGCTGCTTCGATGTAAGGAGTGGATGAAGGTTTGCTAACCAAGAAATCTTCCTCTCCTGAAACAATTACTAGCTTGTTACCTATGATGAACTTCAGCTTTTGATGTAATGTGGATGGGACCACTCCAGCAGAATGGATCCACGGCCGACCCAATAAACAACTATACGCCGGTACGATATCCATGACTTGAAAAAGAACTGCAAAAGTACACGAGCCTACTTGGATAGGAATCTCAATTTCCCCCATTACCTCTCTTCGAGTCCCATCAAAGGCTCGCACTATCATGGTACTTGGTTTCATATGGGTCCCGTCAAAAGGTAATTTGGCAAGCGTAGATTTGGGCATAACATTAAGAGATGACCCATTATCCACGAGCACTTTTGCCAGAATATAGTCTTGGCATTTGACTGAGATATGGAGGGCTTTGTTGTGCCCCATTCCCTCTGCTGGTATCTCATCATCGGTGAAAGTTAGATAGTTATCAGCGACAATGTGCCCCACTATCCCTTGGAATTTGTTAACAGAAATGTCACGGGTAACATGGGCTTCATTCAAAACTTTCATAAGTGTTTTCCTATGAGATTCTGAATTAAGCAATAATGACAAAAGAGAAATTTTTGCAGGTGTACGATTCAACTGGTTTACCACTTGGTATTCACTTTGACGAATGAATTTTAGAAATTCGTGGGCTTCTTCATCAGATACAGTACTTTTAACCTCCTCAGTCTCTTTTTCATCAACTTTAGCTTTTCCACTATTAGTGTTTCTGATAGCGGACCTAGGGTCTTTTCTTAACTCTGGCGGAGTAAAAATTCTGCCGCTTCGGGTAACTCCTCCTATTCTAGATATGTTTATTACATCAGAGGAGGATGGTCCATCTGCTTTAGAGCTTTTGGAAATTACATTCATATCATATTTCCATGGCACAGCGTGAGAGTCCTTGAATGAAAAAGGAGTAGGTGCTTCGATAGTTACTGTTTGAGGCGTTGGAGTATTGGTTGGTGCAGAGCTCTTGGTGTAGTAAATCACTAACGGTACAGGAGCTGAAACCTTTGATTGCCCTTGGATCATATTTACGCCATTGGTATGGCGCTTATAGATTTGTACGAAACGACTATCCATCAACCTTTGAAGGGTTTCATGAAAACTAAGGTCCCAAGACGCCTCTAGCAATCCTGCCTTAATTAAATGACCATGAATTTCTTTCAATGGCGTTTTGATGTCACAGACGTTTTTCACATATTCTTCTGTTTCTTCTATGACATTAACCCCAGAATCTTCATGATTAGGCAAGGGATTTGTAGCCACATTCGGATTTCCTTCCCGAAAATTAAGCCACTTGGCTTTAATCAAGTCTTGCACTTTACGTTTCAAAGCCAAACAGTTTTCTGTTGAGTGCCCTGGTGCCCCAGCATGATAGTCACATTGAGCATTGGGATTATATCCTTTGGGATAAGGTGGTCCAAGAATTGTGGAAGGACAAGGCACCACAAGGGATTTTTGGATAAGGTGCGGTAACAGTTCAGTGTAACTCATAGGGATTGGGTCAAACTGAACATGATTGCGACCATCGTTTATCCTTCTCTGATTTTGATTAGGGTTTGGTGGTCGAGTCCATTGTTGCGGTGGTAGTACTGGCATGTGATGATGATTGTGTGGTGGTATGGGTAACTGATAACGAGGTGGTTGATTGGAAGGCTGAGAATGGTTATTGGCAGTAGTAGCTACTTGAGGGTATAACGTGGATTTATAGGGGTCATTCTGGGGGAGAAATGTAGGGTGGTGCGGTCTTTGAGGAAAGTTCCTTAAGTCATAGGTGGCAGCATTAGCCCCACCTTCCTTTCTTTTTCCAGTTTGCACATGTTTTTTCATGGAAGGTTCCCCTGATGCAATTTG
Source organism: Clitoria ternatea (assembly GCA_037962975.1). Lineage (NCBI taxonomy): Eukaryota > Viridiplantae > Streptophyta > Magnoliopsida > Fabales > Fabaceae > Clitoria > Clitoria ternatea. Next base: position 62,986,669 of record CM075676.1, read on the forward strand.
GGCAATTTTCCCTGTCCTTACCCCACTTTCCACTCTTTCTCCAATGGTAACAATGTCAGAGAAATTTGATGATACACTCCCAATCATTCTGTCATAAAAAGGAGCTTGGAGTGTATCGATGAACATTGCCACAACCTCCTTCTCTAGCAGCGGGGGGTCCACTTGTGCAGCCACTTCTCGCCAACGTTGGGCATACTCTTTAAAAGACTCATTATCTTTCTTAGTCATATTTTGTAATTGCATCCTGTCTGGTGCCATGTCTAGGTTGTATTTGTATTGTTTCAAGAAGGCATCAGCTAGGTCTCTCCAGCAGTGTATGCGAGCACGTTCTAGATGCATGTACCAAGTCAGGGCAGCTCCTGCCAAACTATCTTGGAAACAGTGAATGAGTAGTTTATCATCGAGGGCATGGGAAGCCATCTTTCGACAGTACATGGTCAGATGATTCCGAGGACAAGACATACCCTGATATTTGTCAAATTCAGGCATTTTAAATTTGGGGGGTATCACCACATCTGGAACCAGGCAAAGTTCAGATGCGTCTGTTGGGCCAAAACCTCCCACACCTTCCATAACGCGAAGGCGTTCTTCGAGAATCTCCATCTTTCCCTTAGGCTCAGTATTTGCAATAGCATGATTGGTGGTTTGCATGACGACAGGGCGATGGATCATATACCCATAAGGATAATTATGTTGTGATTGGAGGTGAGGGAATTGTTATGCTTGATATGCCAGATTTGACCGTGCCACTCCTTGTGGGTTCGGAATAGGTGTAGTTGCCTGAATTGCGGGTGACTGAGTGTTTCGAAGCTCAGAGGTCTGTGGACTCGGGACTTGATTCTGAACCTGTGGGTTTAACGGGGGTATTACGTTCCCATCTTGTGGACCCGAGATTACAGGAGGAACATAACCAGGAGGTAAACCATACAACGGAAAGGGTATGAGGTTACCATCCTGATCAGTGAAGGTTTGAGGAGGCATGCACCCATATGGCATGCCATAAAATGGTGGTTGCATGGTGCGGGGTTCAGCAGCTTTGCCCAGGTTTCCGATATCGTTAGCAGACGGAGAAGTTGGTTGACGCTCATTGTTTGTGGATGGGACCTCTTCTGTGACCCTTTTTTCTAGAAGTTTGGTCAACTCAGTTATCTGCTCCCTTAAATAGTTGACTTCATTCCTTAAGTTCTCAGTCTCATTATCTGTTTCAGCCATGAGTCTTGTCTGAAGTCGGGTTCTATAAGGATGTCTCCCCGTGATTTCTTTCTTTCTATTCTTGTTTTTTTTTATAAATAAAGAAATGTATTAGTGAGAAGGGAAAAAAAAAAGAAAAGAAAGAGACCAAAAAAATAAAATAAAAATAATAATAAATAAATAAATAAATAAAGAGATAAAAATAAAAATAAAAATAAAAATAAAAATGATTGAAGCGATCATGAGCCTTGGCGAGCATCCTTTTAGCGTTCCTCAGAACGTCTCGTTCAAAAGTATTAAGTTAAGCAATATGGAAACTAATATGGTATCATTGTGGAGGTGAAGCAATCATTTTATTACTTTAATAAAAGCAGTCATTACATCCAGCAGAAATAATCAGTCTCTCCTAGCTCGGGCAATCATAGCCTTTATTTCATTAAGCCGATTTTTACAATATTCTAGGAAAACTACAATCTCTTTGGGGATAGTAAGGGGATTTGTCATTCCATCGGCCTTTCTCAGCAGCTGTGGGATGTCTTCCAAAGTTCCATTTGCCAGATACGCTAGCTGGTGGAAGCGGCGCATCCATGAGTGAATGATTTCATCCTGATTTGCTACTTCGGCTCTCATAGACTGTATCATTTCCTGACATCTGTTCTCTATCTCATATGCACACCATTTCTCATCATTTATTTCTTGTCTAGACGTTTCTGTCATATCTTTGATTTGTTGCTCCATGATAGTGATTTGAGATTGCAGAAAATCTTTTTCTGCCATGGCTTTCTGTTCATTTTCTCTTGCTCTCTCCATCATTTGTTTTAATAGCTGTTTGTCTGCAAGAATAACATCTCTTTCTTCATTCTTGGCTTTTAGCTGGGAGTTAGCTGCTCGGAGGCATTGATCTAACTTCTGCCTATGAATCATTTCGGCCTTTTGCTTTCTACTAATGTCCTCATAGGCTTGCTCTTTTTCATGATTTTCCCTCTTCAAAAGAGCACAATCTTGATAGGCTTTTGTCAAGTCATCTTCTAACTTCTTGTTCTTGGCTTTCAGCTCCTCTATTTCTCTGGCCCTTTCATCTTCAAAAAGGGGTCCAGTAGATGATTCATACCTCGGAGGGGAATCGAATGTCCTGAATGGCAGCTTGACTATAGAGACTCGATTTAGGATCCACTGATAGTATTCTTCTTTGATACCGTGACTTCTGACACCTAACTCTTTCCCTTTCTTGTAAACTTTTTGCCAGGCACCCCTTATATGCTTGAGGGTAGAAGCGTATTCCCTGTTTGTGTAGTAGAGGACAAAGGGGGTCAACGACTCTTCACTTGGTGGTCCGAGCAAAGGGTAAGCCAATTGGCGTTTGGCTATAACTGGATTATAATTGATGCATCCACGAGTGCCTATGAGCGGGACATTCGGATAACTTCCACAATGGTGAATGATGGTGTCAACCTTTAGCCATTGTGGATACCATCTTATCTTTTCAGCAGTGAGCCCAATAAGATGGCTGGCCCATTCATGCCCGCTCTTCACAGTCAATTGGCACCACTTTAGGTCTGATATAGGGCATTCAACCTTGCCCATTTGGCTAAAGACATGTGATGTAAGCCACACGTACAAAGCTGGTGAGCAACAGAGGATTCTTTTCCCCCCTTGAGTATGGCAATAGTCCATGGTACAGTAAACATCCGCCAAAAGTGCAGTAATAGGATTTTCACGATGAAGTTTACGGGCCAGGAAAACATCTATAGCATCATAGTCTACATAATTCTCGATTCGAGGAAACAAGATGATACCATAAAGGGTAAGTGCTAAGGTATCCATAAAAGTTTCCCAATCTTTATTTTTAGCCAAATTGTTCATGTGTTTTTCCAAATATGCCTTGGTAAACCCTGGTATCTGATTCCTGTATAGTCGCGCTTCTTCTAGCTCGGTCGGACTAATCTTCAGTATTGAAGAAAGGGAGGTGATGTTAGCATACTGCCCAAGTCGTCTGTAAGGTACCTGTCCCTCTAATGGTAAGCCCAAAATCTGCTCGAACTCTTCCACTGATGACGCTAACTGGAAGTCTCGAAATGTGAAGCATCGAAGAGGTGGGTCGTAAAATTGGGCTAAAGTAGTGAGTGCTTCGACCTGTACTTCAACTTCCAAAAGCTTTAGGATTCTCCCATATTTCCTTAAGAAGGCCATCCTTTGGGTCAGATTCAGCTTCTTTCCCAAAACCTGCAGGCTAGCAGTGTCAATTTTCCCAACCTTGACATGTAGTAACTTCCTCAATTCGGTCTTGTTGGCCCCACATTCATCTAAATCCACATTAGTTTCCATTTTTGTTGGATACTCGCCAAGTTTCGATTACCTTCTGGAAGAGAGAAAAAAAAATCAACTTATGGGCTTGTTATCATTATTTCTTAAAAATATTTTCTGTGTGAATAAATTACAGACATCTCAGATCATCCACTTTTTGGAAAACTTTACATAAAAACTTACGATCCAAAAGGCCTATAATTTAAAGCACAAAATTGAACGGGCTTGACTATTTGCCCCATGTTAAAGTATTGGGCCTTTTTTTTAAGAAAATGTTTATTGGAAAAAGAGTCTTTTAATTTAGAAAAAAAAAGAAGGTATTGTACTATTGCCCCTTGTGTTCTCTATACAGGGTTTGTCTGAAGTCCTCTTATTGGTTCTAAGGTTCCTCTAATAGTGTCCTCTCACTTTGGGTGGCTATTTTAAATTACTAAAGGCCACTAGAGCTTATACTCTACCCATGATGTGGACCACAACGATAGGAAATCTACCAGGTGTAGGCACCATGAGAAAGTCACACTCTAGCTGAGGCTCTCACGATGTCAGACGGAGACGAATGTCCCAAATGACACCGCTACACAACCTCTCCTAAACTTAATGGTTTATTCAGACCCTTGGGTGTAGGGTCCCACTCGAAATGTGTATGAAAAAGTGTAAGTGTAGTGTGTGAGGGGCGTACATGTAATTTACCCTTCCTTCACAAGAAACAAACACAGAGCAAATAATAATAATAAAAAAAATATCTACCCTAAGGTTCAATAATACAAAATATAACATCTCCTACCCTATGGTTCAATAATAACGTATATCAACCAAACACATGGCATAAACATAGGCAAGAAAACATGTTGGATAATTCAAATATACTTAAACAAATTAAATGGGCTTGACTCTCTAAGGTCCCCAGTGGAGTCTCCATCTGTCGCGACCTGGATCGCGGCGGGAGGCCGACCGTAAAAAGAAAATTAGGTTTCCCAAGTTTCCTCCGAAAACCGTGGAGTCGCCACTAATGTTTTTAAGGTAAAACATCAGAAAAAACCTTAACGTGAAGGTACTGGTCATAAATTAAGATTTTAAGTTCGGGAGTCTAATTACAGGTGGGGAAGGTATTAGCATCCCACACTGTCCGTTTTAAACGGTTACCCTAAATTGTTTAAGTTTGAATAATCCTACTAATTTATAATTTAAACCTCTTAGAGATGCCTCATGGATTTGTGGTTGATTTAATGATTTTTAAAATTATAAACTTTATGATTAACAGGACGTCTCGTCCAAATTAATCGAGTTATCGTTAAAAGCGTGATGATTTTATTTTTACTAGTAAAAAGGATATATATTTTTTTAAAATTTGGGCCCGACAGGAATAATTGTTCCCGCTCCTACGTATTCCCCAAGCGTTAGGGGAAATCATGGTTACGTAGTTCTTTAAGTTATTTTTTAAAAAAAAGCGAAGTAGATTGAAAAATGTCTGAGATTAAAAAATATTAATCAATAGGACGTCTCGTCCAAATTGATTTCAAGTGGTGTATTATTTTTTAAAAAAAAAAGGAACCTTGGGTTTTATTGATTTTTATTATATTTTTAGAGATAAACTTAATAGTTTAGATTGATTTAAGAACGAAAGGTTTATTTGAAGACCTAGATTAATAGGACGTCTCGTCCAAAGAATCTATAAAGATATTTTATTTTTGTTATATTATTGAAATTACTAAAGTGTTTTATGGTCTATATTATTTTAGAAAATTTAACATAGATTGACAGGACGTCTCGTCCAAAAAATCTATAAAGACCCTAAATTTGTTATCAAAAGTATTTTTATAGTCTACGTTAATTTTGAGGTAATTTAAAAAAAACATTATTTTATTTGAAAACTTAAACCGACAAGACGTTTCGTTCAAATTGATTTCTAATATAAATGTGTTAATTTTAGTTACCTATTGAAATTTTTTTTTTAAAAAAAATATTTTATGATCTAGCAATTAAAATATAAGTTAATAAGACGTTTTGTCTAGATTAACCCTAGCATAAAGATTTTAATTTTAGGCACATACCAATATTAATTTTTGTTTTCTATTTTACAAATGTAATACTCTAAACTTAGTTAGTAGTAAACATTAACAGGTATTAGGTGACACTAATTATTAGAGTATTCCTAAAAGGAAAAGGTTTCATAATTTAATTCTCCAGGAGACTGGGATTACATACAATCACAACTAGATAAATTAAAGAGATATAGAAGATACCTGGTGTTGGTTTTATTTGTCAATAGTTCCTTATAGCTACGCGTGAACACGTTCCGTTTTTCCTATTCTGGTCCTGTGTGAATTACGTAAATATGCTTATATGTTGGAAGTTTCGTTATGCTTCTCGCTACTGCTGCTGTGCCAAGCCTCGCATCAATTGTCTCCACCCTCTCGGTCTTTGCGAATTCAAAAGTACATGGCCATTGCGAAATCCATTTTTTTCTTCCGCCACTTGGAAGTCCTTATATATATATATGTTGAACTCCTTTCTCGGTTTACGCGCCTCTCAATTGGAAAATTGAATTTCCTTTTCTGTTTCCTCCCCCACCTTATAATAATATATATCATATATATCTTTTGCTTCAAAAACTAAGTTTATCCCTTTTTCTCGCGTGAATTTCTTATAATAATATACTAATCCTTTTTTTCAATTGCGTCATCCCCTGTGCATTGCGTTATCTGCTCCTTATATTATAATATATAAAACCTCCTTTTGTTTTCACGTGGACCATATTATATATAAATATATTTATCATTTTTATAATATATATTAAAAAAAACTGATTTCATCTATCTCCTAAAACTCTTATCTCTTAAAATCTTCTAATCATTTTCTTTAATCTCTTATCTGATCTCTTAAAATTTGAATTTTAAACTTCCTTTCTCTATTTGAATTTTAAATTTTTTAGGATTAGAGGTTCAAAAATTCAAAATTTATTCTTCTGACAAGGATTAAAAATTTTGGAGACCACGGCCCAGATCAATAATTTGAAATTCAAACAAACCCACAGGTTCACTTTTTTTCTAAAAAGAATTTTTTTATTTTTTGGTATTTTTATTATTTATTGAAAATTTTAAATGGGCCCGGATAAAATTGGGTAGCAACAACCATAAACCCTAAACCCTAATCCTAAAAACCCTAAACCCGAAACCCTAAACCCTGAACCCCAACCCATACACCCTAAACCATAAACCATAAACCATAAACCCTAATCCCTAAACCTTAAACCCTAAACCCTAAACCTAAAGCTAAACCCTAACCCTAAATACTAAACCCTAACCCCTAAACCTTAAATCCTAAACCCTAAACTTTATACCACAAACCATAAATCCTAAACCATAAACCCTAAACCATAAACCAAAACCCTTAAATCCTAAACCCAAAAGCCTAAACCCTAACCCCTAAACCCTAAACCTTAACCACTAAACCCAAACCCCAAACCCCAAACCCTAAACCCCCAACCCCAAACCATAAACGCTAAACACTAAACCCCAATCCCTAAACCTTAAACCGCAAACCCTAAACCTTAAACCATCAACCCTAAACCCTAAGCCTTAAACCCTAAACCCTAAACCCCAAATCCTAAACCCCAAACCCTGAACCTTAAACCTTACAACCCAAAACCTAAACCAGAAATTCCTAAACCCTAAACCCTAAACCTTAAACCCCAAACCCTAAACCCTAAACCCTAAACTCACAACCCTAAACCCTAAACCCTAAAACCTTAACCCTCAACCTTTAACACTAACCCCAAACCCTAAACCCTACACCTTAACCCCTGAACCCTAAACCCTAAACTCCAAACCCCAACCCAAAACCCCTAAACCTTAAACCATAAACCCCTAACACTAAAGCCTAAACCCTAAACCCTAAACCTTCAATACCGAACCCCAAACTGTAAACCCTAAACCCTAAACTACAAACCCTACAAGCTAAACCCTAGACCCTTAACCTTAAACCCTAAACCCTAAACTCTAAACCTTTAACCCTAAACCTTAAACCACAAACCCTAAACCCTAACCCCTAACCCCTAAAACCTACACTCTAACCCTAAACACTAAAGCCTAACCTTAAACCCTAAACCCTAAACCCTAACACTTAAACCCTAAACCCTAAACACTAAACCCTAAACCCTAAACACTAAACCCTAAACCCTAAACCCCAATCCTAAACTAAAACCCTAAACCCTAAACCCTAAACCCTAAACCCTGAACCCCAACCCATACACCACAAACTATAAACCATAAACCCTAAACCCTAAACCCTAAACCCTAAACCCTAAACCCTAACCCTTAAACCCTAAACCCTAAACCCTTAACCCTCAACCTTTAACACTAAACCTAAAACCCTAAACCATACACCTTAGCCCCCAAACCATAAACCCTAAACTCCAACCCAAACCAAAAACCCTAAACCCTAAACCATAAACCCCTAACCCTAAAGCCTAAAGCCTAAACCCTAAACCTGCAACACCAAACCCCACACCGTAAACCGTAAACCCTAAACTCCAAATCCCAAACCCTAAACTCCAAATCCCAAACCATAAACCCTAAACCTTAAACCACAAATCCTAAACACTAAAGCCTAACCCCTAAACCCCGAACCCTAAACCCTAAACTCAAAACCAAAAACCATAAACCCTAAACCCTAAATCCCAAACCCTAAACCATAACCACAAACCCTAAACTCAAAACCATAAACCCTAAACCCTAAACCCTAAACCCTGAACCCTAAACCCCAAATCCTAAAACAAAACCCTAAACCCTAAACATAAAACCACAAATAAAAACCCTGAACCCTAAACCCTAAACCCTAAACATTAAACCCTAAACCCTAAACTCCAAACCCTGAACCCTATACCCTGAACCCCAAGCCATACACCCTAAACCATAAACCATAAACCCTAAGCCCTAAACCCCATCCCTGAAACCCTAAACCCCAACCCCAAACCCTAAACCATATATCCTAAACTCCAAATCCCAAAGCATAAACCCTAAACCTTAAACCACAACCCCTAAACCCTAACCCCTATTCCCTAACCCCTAAAACCTAAACCCTAACCCTAAAGACTAAACCCTAAACTCCAAACCACTAAACCCTAAACCCTAAACTCCAAACCACAAACCATAAACCCTAAACCCTAAACCCTAACCCACAAACCCTAAACCATAACCCCTAACACCTAAAACCTAAACCTTAAACCCCAAATCCTAAACCAAAACCCTAAACCCTAAACCTTAAACCCTAAACCTTAATCCTAAACCTTAAAACCTAAACTCTAACCCTAAACACTAAACCTGAACCGCTAAACCCTAAACCCTAAACTCCAAACCACAAACCCTAAACCCTAAACCCTAAACCATAAAGTCCAAACTCTAAACCCTAAACCCTAAACAACAAACCCTAACCCCTAAAACCCTAACACTTAAACCCTAAACCCCAAACCCCAAACCAAAACCCTAAACCCTAAACCTCAAACCTCAAACAAAAACCTAAACCCTCAACCCCAAACCCCAAACCCCAAACCCCAAACCCTAAACCCTAAACTTAAAACCCCAAACCTTAAACCTTAAACCTTAAACCCCAACCCATACACCCTAACCCATAAACCATAAACCCTAAACCCTAAACCAAAAACCCTAACCCTAAACTCCAAATTCCAAACCATAAACCACAAACCCCAACCCCCAAACCCTAAACCCTAAACTACAAACCCTAAACCCTAAACTTTAAACCCTAAACCCCCAACCCTAATCCCTAAACCCTATACTCCAAATCCCAAACCATAAAACCTAAACCCTAAACCTCAAACCAAACCCCAAACCCCACAAACCCTAAACATGAAACCATAATACCTAAACCCTAAACCCTAAACCCTAAACCCTAAACCGCAAATCCAACACCAAAACCCTAAACATTAACCTAAACCCACAAACAAAAAACCCTGAACCCCAAACCCCAAACCCTAAGCCATCAACCCTCAACCCTAAACCCCAAATCCTAAACCCCAAACCATAAACCCTAAAATTTACACCCCAAAACCCGAACCATAAACCTAAACCCTAAACCCTAAACCATAAACACCAAACCCTAAACCAAAAACCCTAAACCCTAACCATAAACCCATAACCTTAAACCCTAAACCTTATACCCTAAACCCTGAACCCTAAACACCAAACCCTAAACCCTAAAACCAAAACTCTAAATCCTAAACCATAAACCCTAAACCTTAAACCACAAACACTAAACCCTAAACCCTAACCTCTAAGCCATAAACATAAACGCTAACCCTAAACCCTAAACCAGAACCCCTAAACCCTAAACCCTAACCCCTAACCCCTAACCACTAACCCTAAACCCTACCCCTTAACCCTAAACCTTAAACCCTAAACCCTAAACTCCAAATCATAAACCCTAAACCCTAAACCCTAAACCCTAACCCCTAACCGCTAACCCTAAACCCTACCCCTTAACCCTAAACCTTGAACCCTAAACCTTAAACCCTAAACCTTGAACCCTAAACCCTAAACCCTAAATCCTAAAATCCAAACCATAAACCCTAAACCCTAAACCCCACACCCTAAACCCTAAACCCTAACACTTAAACCCTAAACCCTAACAGTTAAACCCTAAAGCCTAACACTTAAACCCTAACCCCTAAACCTAAACCCTAAACCCTAAACCCTAAACCTTAAACCCTAAACCCCAAATCCTAAACCAAAACCCTAAACCCTAATCCTAAAACCCTAAATAAAAAACCTGAAACCCTTAATCCTAAACCCTAAACACTAAACTCCAAACTCCAAACCATAAACTATAAACCTTAAACCCTAAACCCTGAATCCGAAACCATACACCCTAAACCATAAACCCTAAACCTTAAACCCTAGACTCCAAACCCAAACCCTAAACCCTAAACCCTAAGCCCTAAACTCCAAACCCAAACCCTAAGCCCTAAACCCAAACCATAAACCCTAAACAATAAACCCTAAACCTTAAACCCTAAACCCTAAACCCTAAACTCCAAATCCCAAACCATAAACCCGAAACCTTAAACCATAAACCCTAACCCATAACCCCTAAACCCTAAATCCTAACCCGAAACCCTAAACCCCAAACCCTAACACTAAAACCTAAAACCTAAACCTAAACCCTAAACCGCTAATGCTAAACCCCTAACCACTAAAACACTAACCCCTAAGACATAAACCCCTAACCCCTAAACCCTAAACCCTAAACTCTAAACCCCAAACCCTAAACCCTAAACCCTAATTCCCAAACCCAAACCCTTAACCATAAACCCTAAACCCTAAACCCCTAACCCTAAACCCTAAACCTTAAACACTAAACCCTAAGCCCTATTCCCTAACCCCTAAAACCTAAACCATAACCCTAAAGACTAAACCCTAAACTCCAAACCACTAAACCCTAAACCCTAAACTCCAAACCACAAACCATAAACCCTAAACCCTAAACCCTAACCCACAAACCATAAACCATAACCCCTAACACCTAAAACATAAACCTTAAACCCCAAATCCTAAAACAAAACCCTAAACCCTAAACCTTAATCCTAAACCCTAAAACCTAAACTCTAACCCTAAACACTAAACCTAAACCGCTAACCCTAAACCCTAAACTCCAAACCACAAACCCTAAACCCTAAACCCTAAACCACAAAGTCCAAACTCTACCCTAACCCCTAAACCCTAACCCTTAAACCCTAAACCCCAAACCAAAACCCTAAACCCTAAACCTAAAATCCCAAACAAAAAACCTAAACCCTCAACCCCAAACCCCAAACCCCAAACCCTAAACCCTAAACTTAAAACCCCAAACCCTAAACCCTAAACCCCAACCCATACACCCTAACCCATAAACCATAAACCCTAAACCCTAAACTTAAAACCCCAAACCCTAAACCCTAAACCCTAAACCCTAACCCATACACCCTAACACATAAACCATAAACCCTAAACCCTAAACCCTAAACCCTAAACCAAAAACCCTAACCCTAAACTCCAAATTCCAAACCATAAACCATAAACCTTAACCCCCAAACCCTAAACCCTAAACTACAAACCCTAAACCCTAAACTCTAAACCCTATACCCCCAACCCTAATCCCTAAACCCTATACTCCAAATCCCAAACCATAAAACCTAAACCCTAAACCTCAAACCAAACCCCAAACCCTAAACGATAAACCACAAACCCTAAACATCAAACCATAATACCTAAACCCTAATCCCTAAACCCTAAACCCCAAATCCAAAACCAAAACCCTAAACATTAACCTAAACCCCCAAACAAAAAAGCCTGAACCCCAAACCCCAAACCCTACGCCATCAACCCTAAGCCCTAAACCCCAAATCCTAAACCCCAAACCCTAAACCCTAAACTTTACACCATAAAACCCAAACCATCAACCCTAAACCCTAAACCCTAAACCGTAAACTCCAAACCCTAAACCAAAAACCATAAACCCTAACCATAAACCCTTAACCTTAAACCCTAAACCCTATACCCTAAACCCTGAACCCTAAACACTAAACCCTAAACCCTAAACCCAAAACTCTAAATCCTAAACCATAAACCCTAAACCTTAAACCACAAACATTAAACCCTAAACCCTAACCTCTAAGCCATTAACATAAACGTTAACCCTAAACCCTAAACCAGAACCCCTAAACCCTAAACCCTAAACCCTAACCCCTAACCGCTAACCCTTAACCCTACCCCTTAACCCTAAACCTTAAACCCTAAACCCTACATCCTAAACCCTAAACTCCAAATCATAAACCCTAAACCCTAAACCCTAAACCCTAAACTCTAAATCATAAACCTTAAACCCTAAACCCTAAACCCTAAACTCCAAACCATAAACCCTAAACCCTAAACCCTAACCCACAAACCCTAAACCATAACCCCTAACACCTAAAACATAAACCTTAAACCCCAAATCCTAAAACAAAACCCTAAACCCTAAACCTTAATCCTAAACCCTAAAACCTAAACTCTAACCCTAAACACTAAACCTGAACCGCTAAACCCTAAACCCTAAACTCCAAACCACAAACCCTAAACCCTAAACCCTAAACCACAAAGTCCAAACTCTACCCTAACCCCTAAACCCTAACCCTTAAACCCTAAACCCCAAACCAAAACCCTAAACCCTAAACCTAAAACCCCAAACAAAAAACCTAAACCCTCAACCAAAAACCCCAAACCCCAAACCCTAAACCCTAAACTTAAAACCCCAAACCCTAAACCCTAAACCCCAACCCATACACCCTAACCCATAAACCATAAACCCTAAACCCTAAACTTAAAACCCCAAACCCTAAACCCTAAACCCTAAACCCTAACCCATACACCCTAATCCATAAACCATAAACCCTAAACCCTAAACCCTAAACGCTGAACCAAAAACCCTAACCCTAAACTCCAAATTCCAAACCATAAACCACAAACCTCAACCCCCAAACCCTAAACCCTAAACTACAAACCCTAAACCCTAAACTCTAAACCCTAAACCCCCAACCCTAATCCCTAAACCCTATACTCCAAATCCCAAACCATAAAATCTAAACCCTAAACCTCAAACCCAACCCCAAACCCTAAACGATAAACCACAAACCCTAAACATCAAACCATAATACCTAAACCCTAAACCCTAATCCCTAAACCCTAAACCCCAAATCCAAAACCAAAACCCTAAACATTAACCTAAACCCCCAAACAAAAAAGCATGAACCCCAAACCCTAAGCCATCAACCCTAAGCCCTAAACCCCAAACTACAAACCCTACAAGCTAAACCCTAGACCCTTAACCTTAAACCCTAAACCCTAAACTCTAAACCTTTAACCCTAAACCTTAAACCATAAACCCTAACCCCTAACCCCTAACCCCTAAAACCTACACCCTAACCCTAAACACTAAAGCCTAACCTTAAACCCTAAACCCTAAACCCTAAACTCAAAACCACAAACCCTAAACCCTAAACCCTAAACCCTAACACTTAAACCCTAAACCCTAAACACTAAACCCTAAACCATAAACCCCAATCCTAAACTAAAACCCTAAACCCTAAACCCTAAACCCTGAACCCCAACCCATACACCACAAACCATAAACCATAAACCCTAAACCCTAAACCCTAAACCATAAACCCTAAACCCTAAACCTTAAACCCTAAACCCTTAACCCTCAACCTTTAACACTAACCCCAAACCCTAAACCCTACACCTTAACCCCCGAACCCTAAACCCTAAACTCCAAACCCCAACCCAAAACCCCTAAACCTTAAACCATAAACCCCTAACTCTAAAGCCTAAACCCTAAACCCTAAACCTTCAATACCGAACCCCAAACTATAAACCCTAAACCCTAAACTACAACCCTACAAGCTAAACCCTAGACCCTTAACCTTAAACCCTAAACCCTAAACTCTAAACCTTTAACCCTAAACCTTAAACCATAAACCCTAACCCCTAACCCCTAAAACCTACACCCTAACCCTAAACACTAAAGCCTAACCTTAAACCCTAAACCCTAAACCCTAAACCCTAAACTCAAAACCACAAACCCTAAACCCTAAACCCTAAACCCTAACACTTAAACCCTAAACCCTAAACACTAAACCCTAAACCATAAACCCCAATCCTAAACTAAAACCCTAAACCCTAAACCCTAAACCCTGAACCCTAACCCATACACCACAAACCATAAACCATAAACCCTAAACCCTAAACCCTAAACCATAAACCCTAAACCCTAAACCTTAAGCCCTAAACCCTAAACCCTTAACCCTCAACCTTTAACACTAAACCTAAAACCTAAACCCTACACCTTAGCCCCCAAACCATAAACCCTAAACTCCAACCCAAACCAAAAACCCTAAACCCTAAACCATAAACCCCTAACCCTAAAGCCTAAAGTCTAAACCCTAAACCTGCAACACCAAACCCCACACACTAGTGGAGAAAGGGGTTTTAAGCATGGTTCTTTTGGACCTTTAAGCACGGTTCCAGAACCGTGCTTGTTGTCGGCGTGTTAGTAGATGGTCACCTTTAAGCACGGTTATGAACCGTGTTCGTAAGTCTAACTTTTAAGCACGGTTCTTCTGAACCGTGTTCATAGATGGGGCATAATTGGTAACCACAATTGCATCCCAATGCCAATAATAACAAACTGCAGTATCTGCAACAAATAAATTCCAATCCCACCAGAGCCAGAAAATAAACCAAAAGAAGATGCCATAAATTTCAAATCTTCTTCCACACAGAAAGGATAATCAACACAATCCAAAATATCAAATTGATACTGTAAACAGACAGAGTTGGTTAAAACACCCTCAATTGCAAATACAAGATACCCAATCTGATACAGGTTCAAATCAATCACAACCTTAACACAAACCCTAAATTCCCAATTCCAATCCTAATGTCTCCCTAATTCGTATAACCATAATAGAAAATTAAGAAAACAGCAAGGCATGGAAAACATAACATCTTCTCTTTCCTCATCTTCCTCCTCCTCGTCGCCAAAGCGGAAGAAAGTTAAAAAATTAGAAGCGGAAGCCTTCTCTTACTGGCGCCTCCAACCACCACCAAGTCAGCCATCGAAATCCTCATCGTCGTCCTCCTCTTAATCATCCTCATCGACTTCCTCCTTGTCGTCATCCTCGTGGATAAAGCCAGGGTTGGGACGAAGAAACGGGAGGCGATTTTGGGAGAATCAGAGCCGATAGCGAGGCAGAAAAGGCCGATGGAGAGGCGGAGGGAAGGGGAGAGGTTAAGGGGGGTGATTTATGGTTGCGGGGGAGGGTGGTGGCGATTTTGTGGGAGAAGAAGAAGTGGTGGATGAGAGGGGGAAGGGAATCGTAGGAAGGGGAATTAAAAATGTAGAGAAAAGTGAGGATGAGAAGGAGAAGTAGTGACAAGGAAATGAAATTGTAGTGACAAGGAGAGCGTGAAAGCCTCTCAAGCTTTTGAATTTTGTGAAAGTGAAATAGAGGGAAGACGAAAATATGGGCGGGTGCAGAGGAAGAAGAAACGTCAAATAAAAATAACTTAGCCACTTATAAACACGGTTAAAGGGGAACCGTGTTTATATCACACCTTTAAACACGGTTAGACCTCCACCCGTCTTCGTAGATCCTATTAAATTTTTTTAAAAAATACCATTTAAGCACGGTTAGTTACAACCGTGTTCGTATATGCGAGATTAAATTTTTTTTTTAAAAATTATGATACCTTTTAAGCACGGTTCCATGTGAACCGTGTTTATATATGGGTTTTAAGCACGGTTAGTTACAACCGTGTTCGTATATGCGAGATTAATTTTTTTTATTAAAAATTATGATACCTTTTAAGCACGGTTCCATGTGAACCGTGTTTATATATATCTTTTAAGGACGGTTTAATTTTAACCGTATTCGTAGATGCGTTTTAAAATTTACAAAACTGCCACCGCGTGGTTTTAAACACGGTTTTGGGATAACCGTGTTTGTAGCCTGTCCTTATAGCTCTTTTTTGCACTAGTGACACCGTAAACCGTAAACCCTAAACTCCAAATCCCAAACCCTAAACTCCAAATCCCAAACCATAAACCCTAAACCTTAAACCACAAATCCTAAACACTAAAGCCTAACCCCTAAACCCCGAACCCTAAACCCTAAACTCAAAACCAAAAACCATAAACCCTAAACCCTAAATCCCAAACCCTAAACCATAACCACAAACCCTAAACTCAAAACCACAAACCATAAACCCTAAACCCTAAACCCTGAACCCTAAACCCCAAATCCTAAAATAAAACCCTAAACCCTAAACCTAAAACCATAAATAAAAACCCTGAACCCTAAACCCTAAACCCTAAACATTAAACCCTAAACCCTAAACTCCAAACCCTAAACCCTATACCCTAAACCCCAAGCCATACACCCTAAACCATAAACCATAAACCCTAAGCCCTAAACCTCATCCCTGAAACCTTAAACCCCAACCCCAAACCCTAAACCATATATCCTAAACTCCAAATCCCAAAGCATAAACCCTAAACCTTAAACCACAACCCCTAAACCCTAAGCCCTATTCCCTAACCCCTAAAACCTAAACCCTAACCCTAAAGACTAAACCCTAAACTCCAAACCACTAAACCCTAAACCCTAAACTCCAAACCACAAACCCTAAACCCTAAACCCTAAACCCTAACCCACAAACCCTAAACCATAACCCCTAACACCTAAAACATAAACCTTAAACCCCAAATCCTAAACCAAAACCCTAAACCCTAAACCTTAATCCTAAACCCTAAAACCTAAACTCTAACCCTAAACACTAAACATGAACCGCTAAACCCTAAACCCTAAACTCCAAACCACAAACCCTAAACCCTAAACCCTCAACCACAAAGTCCAAACTCTACCCTAACCCCTAAACCCTAACCCTTAAACCCTAAACCCCAAACCAAAACCCTAAACCCTAAACCTAAAACCCCAAACAAAAAACCTAAACCCTCAACCCCAAACCCCAAACCACAAACCCCAAACCCTAAACTTAAAACCCCAAACCCTAAACCCTAAACCCCAACCCATACACCGTAACCCATAAACCATAAACCCTAAACCCTAAACTTAAAACCCCAAACCCTAAACCCTAAACCCTAAACCCCAACCCATACACCCTAACCCATAAACCATAAACCCTAAACCCTAAACCCTGAACCAAAAACCCTAACCCTAAACTCCAAATTCCAAACCATAAACCACAAACCTCAACCCCCAAACCCTAAACTACAAACCGTAAACCCTAAACTCTCAACCCTAAACCCCCAACCCTAATCCCTAAACCTTATACTCCAAATCCCAAACCATAAAACCTAAACCCTAAACCTCAAACCAAACCCCAAACCCTAAACGATAAACCACAAACCCTAAACGTCAAACCATAATACCTAAACCCTAATCCCTAAACCCTAAACCCCAAATCCAAAACCAAAACCCTAAACATTAACCTAAACCCCCAAACAAAAAAGCCTGAACCCTAAACCCCAAACCCTAAGCCATCAACCCTAAGCCCTAAACCCCAAATCCTAAACCCCAAACCCTAAACCCTAAACTTTACACCCCAAAACCCAAACCATAAACCCTAAACCCTAAACCATAAACTCCAAACCCTAAACCAAAAACCATAAACCCTAACCATAAACCCTTAACCTTAAACCCTAAACCCTAAATCCTGAACCCTAAACACTAAACACTAAACCCTAAACCCAAAACCCAAAACTCTAAATCCTAAACCATAAACCCTAAACCTTAAACCACAAACATTAAACCCTAAACCCTAACCTCTAAGCCATAAACATAAACACTAACCCTAAACCCTAAACCAGAACCCCTAAACCCTAAACCCTAAACCCTAACCCCTAACCGCTAACCCTAAACCCTACCCCTTAACCCTAAACCTTAAACCCTAAACCCTACATCCTAAACCCTAAACTCCAAATCATAAACCCTAAACCCTAAACCCTAAACCCTAAACCCTAAATCATAAACCTTAAACCCTAAACCCTAAACCATAAACTCCAAACCATAAACCCTAAACCCTAAACCCCACACCTTAAACCCTAAACCTTAACACTTAAACCCTAAACCCTAACAGTTAAACCCTAAACCCTAACACTTAAACCCTAACCCCTAAACCTAAACCCTAAACCCTAAACCTTAAACCCTAAACCCCAAATCCTAAACCAAAACCCTAAACCCTAAACCTAAAACCCTAAATAAAAAACCCAAAACCCTTAATCCTAAACCCTAAACACTAAACTCTAAACCCTAAACTCCAAACCCCAAACCATAAACTATAAACCTTAAACCCTAAACCCTGAATCCCAAACCATACACCCTAAACCATAAACCCTAAACCCTAAACCCTAGACTCCAAACCCAAACCCTAAACCCTAAACCCTAAGCCCTAAACCCCAAACCCAAACCCTAAGCCCTAAACCCAAACCATAAACCCTAAACCCTAAACCCTAAACCTCAAACCCTAAACCCTAAACCCTAAACTCCAAATCACAAACCATAAACCCGAAACCTTAAACCACAAACCCTAACCCATAACCCCTAAACCCTAAATCCTAACCCTAAACCCTAAACCCCAAACCCTAACCCTAAAACCTAAAACCTAAACCTAAACCCTAAACCGCTAATGCTAAACCCCTAACCACTATAACACTAACCCCGAAGACAAAAAACCCTAACCCCTAACCCCTAACCCCTAAACCCTAAACCATAAACCCTAAACTCTAAACCCTAAACCCTAAACCCTAATTCCCAAACCCAAACCCTTAACCATAAACCCTAAACCCCAAACCCCTAACCCTAAACCCTAAACCTTAAACCCTAAACCCTAACCCCTAAAACCCTAAGCTATAAACCCTAAGCCCTGAGCCCTAAACCCTAAACCATAAACACTAAACCATAAACCCTAAACCGTAAACCCTAACCCTCAAAACCGTAAACCATAAACCATAAACCCTAAACCCTTAACCCTTAACCTAAAACCCTAAACCCCAAGCTCCAAACCGTAAACCCTAAACTCCAAACCACAAACCATAAATCCTAAGCACTAAACCCTAAACCCTAAACCCCAACCCCTAAACCATAAACTCTAAACCCTAAACCCTAAACCCTAAACCCTGAACCCTAATCCTAAAAACCCTAAACCATAAACCCTAAACCCTAAACCCTAAACACCAACCCATACACCCTAAACCATAAACCATAAACCATAAACCCTAATCCCTAAACCTTAAACCCTAAACCCTAAACCCTAAAGCTAAACCCTAACCCTAAATACTAAACTCTAACCCCTAAATCCTAAACCCTATACCACAAACCATAAATCCTAAACCATAAACCCTAAACCATAAACCAAAACCCCTAAACCCTAAACCCTAAACCCTAAACCCTGAACCCTAACCCATACACCACAAACCATAAACCATAAACCCTAAACCATAAACCCTAAACCATAAACCCTAAACCCTAAACCTTAAACCCTAAACCCTAAACCCTAAACCCTAACCTCTAAACCCTAAATCCCAAACCATAACCTTTATACCACAACCCATAAACCATAACCCCTAAACCCTAAACCCTAAACCCAAACCCTAAACCCTAAACCCAAACCCCCAAACCTTAAACACTAAACCTTCACCACTAAACCTAAACCCCAAACCTTAAACCCCAAACCCCAAACCATAAACGCTAAACACTAAACCACAAACCCTAAAACCTAAACCCCAAACCCCAAACCCCAAACCCTAAACCCTAAACCATCAACCCTAAACCCTAAGCCTTAAACCCTAAACCCTGAACCCCGAACCCCGAATCCTAAACCCCAAACCCTGAACCCTAAACCTTACAACCCAAAAACTAAACCAGAAATTCCTAAACCCTAAACCCTAAAACATAAACCTTAAACCCCAACCCCAACCCCAAACCCTAAACCCTAAACCCTAAACCCTAAACTCCAAACCCTAAACCCTAAACCCTAAAACATTAACCCATAAACCCCAAACCCTAAACCCCAAACCCTAAACCCTAAACCTTAACCCCCGAACCCTAAACCCTAAACTCCAAACCCCAAACCCTAAACCATAAACCATAAACCCTAAACCATAAACCCTAAACCCTAAACCCTAAATCCTAAACCCTAAACCCTAAACCCTAAACGCTAAACCCTAAACCCTAAAACCCAATCCTAAAAAAACCTAATCCCTAAACCCTCAACCTCAACCGATACACCATAAATCATAAACCATAAACCCTAAACCATAAACCCTAAACCTTAAACCCTAAACCCTAACCCCTAAAACTAAACCCTAACCCGAATACTAAACCCAAACCCCTAAACCCTAAATCCTAAACCGTAAACTTTATACCACAAACCATAAATCCTAAACCCTAAACCCTAAACCATCAACCCAAACCCTAAACCCTAAACCCCCAACCCTAAACCCTAAACCCTAAACCCTAAACCTTCATCACTAAACCGAAACCCCAAACCTTAAACCCCAAACCCCAAACCATAAACACTAAACACTAAACCACAAACCCTAAAACCTAAACCCCAAACGCCAAACCCTAAACCCTAAACCATCAACCCTGAACCCTAAACCTTACAACCCAAAAACTAAACCAAAAATTCCTAAACCCTAAACCCTAAAACCTAAACCTTAAACCCTAAACCCTAAAACCCTAAACCCTAAACCCTAAACCACCAACCCTAAACCCTAACCACTACCCCCTAAACCTTAACCACTAAACCCAAATCCCAAACCCTAAACCCTAAAGCTGAACCCCTAACCCCAAACCATAAATGCTAAACACTAAACCCCAAACCCTGAACCCTAAACCATAAACCCCAAACCCTAAACCCTAAACCATCAACCCTAAACCCTAAGCCTTAAACCCTAAACCCTAAACCCAGAATCCTAAACCCTAAACCCTGAACCCTAAACCTTACACCCCAAAACCCAAACCATAAATTCCTAAACCCTAAACCCTAAACCCTACACCCTAAACCCTAAAACCTAAACTCTAAACCCTAAACCCTAAACCCTTAACCCTCAACCTTTAACACTAAACCCCAAACCCTAAACCCTACAGCGTAGCCCCCAAACCCTAAACCCTAAACCCCAAACCCCAAACCAAAAACCCTAAACCCTAAACCCTAACCCCTAACCCCTAATCCCTAAACCCTAACCCTAAACACTAAACCCTAACCCCTAAACGCTAAACCTTATACCCTAAACCACAAACCACAAACCATAAACCCTAATCCGTAAACCCTAAACCCTAAACCACAAACTCTAAACCCTAAACCCTAACACTTACACCCTAAACCCTAAACGCTAAACCATAAACCCTAAACCCTAATCCTAAAAACCCTAAACCCTAAACCCTAAACCCTAAACCCCAACCCATACACCCTAAACCATAAACCATAAACCATAAACCCTAATCCCTAAACCTTAAACCCTAAACCCTAAACCCTAAAGCTAAACCCTAACCCTAAATACTAAACCCTAACCCCTAAACCCTAAATCCTAAACCCTAAACTTTATACCACAAACCATAAATCCTAAACCATAAACCCTAAACCATAAACCAAAACCCCTAAACCCTAAACCCAAAAGCCTAAACCCTAAACCTTAACCACTAAACCCAAACCCCAAACCCTAAACCCTAAACCCCCAACCCTGTTGGTGTATGCACTATGAGCTTTTATGCTTTTTCATTTGTATCATTTTTCTACTTATTAATAGAATAAATATTTCAGTTTAAAATTGTTTTAAAACATATTTATCCTTGGAGTAATAGGTCATATAAAAATTATTCCTAAAATGTCCCTAGTCAAGTATTTACATGGGGACATGTAAATACACTGAGACTAGTGTGTGAGTGTACTGATGACCTGATCTCACAGATCATAGATATAAATGATATATCGAGTCTTCACACGGGTACACATTAAGAGTAATGATGTACTGGACAGACCCATCATGAGAACGTTGCATGGATCGTTACATGATTGTCATAAACGATTCTCAATGTGATAATGGTATATGTAGTCCTTCGACCTGAAGTCACTAAGATTCCTACATGAGGAGTTTATTGTTTTAATACAATTAAACGTCTTCTGTAACAAGAGGACTATAAAGGTTGTGATTAGGCAATGAAAAAATTATGCAGAGGGATGTGAGTGATGTAGATGGGATTTGTCTCTCCTATGTGACAGGAGTGATATCCATAGGCCACTTGATGGAGTAAGACTAAGAAAGCACATGGCCATGCTAGAAAGAATAAATATTAGATATTTATTCGGATCCAGTCTACTCCGGTATCAAGTAAAATAAATTGGGCCGTACAAGGATGACGCGACCATGCCTTGGGCCCAATTAGGGTATCGTGACAAAAGGAATAAACGTATTAAATAATTATCACTTATAGGTTATGTTGATAATATTCGGACATAATGATGCATTGCTAGATGCCGCTCTTATTTTATATTAATAATAAAATAGTTTATTATTAATATGACCGGGTATTTTACCTATAGGGTCACACACATAGAGTAAGCCCATCAGAAAATGTTGTCTTATTTTAGTTGGACTAAAATAAAGCTATTGGGCCTAACTCATTTGGAATGAGTAAGGAGCCCACTTTTAGAGAGAACAAATTAGGTCAAACCTAAGCCTATAAATAGAGCATAAGATGCTCATAGGCCGTTCACTCAAGTGAGACACAAATTCGCAAAAGTTGCAAGAGCTACACGCCGTCAAACTAGCAGTTGGCAAGTGTTGCGATTCTGGTGGGAGTGCTCGTGTGGACTCCTAATGGACGAGGCTACGACTGCTTCGGAGTTCTTCAAGAGGTAACCTAAAATGAATTTTGAAATTTTTATGCTTTGAAACACGGAACCTTGCAAATCCTATGGAATCCCTTTTATTTTTCCGCTGCTCATGCTTAGGGATTTCCTAACACGCTAAACACTAAACCCCAATCCCTAAACCTTAAACCACAAACCCTAAACCTTAAACCATCAACCCTAAACCCTAAGCCTTAAACCCTAAACCCTAAAACCCGAATCCTAAACCCCAAACCCTGAACCTTAAACCTTACAACCCAAAACCTAAACCAGAAATTCCTAAACCCTAAACCCTAAACCCCAAACCCCAAACCCTAAACCCTAAACCCTAAACTCACAACCCTAAACCCTAAACCCTAAAACCTTAACCCTCAACCTTTAACACTAACCCCAAACCCTAAACCCTACACCTTAACCCCCGAACCCTAAACCCTAAACTCCAAACCCCAACCCAAAACCCCTAAACCTTAAACCATAAACCCCTAACTCTAAAGCCTAAACCCTAAACCCTAAACCTTCAATACCGAACCCCAAACTATAAACCCTAAACCCTAAACTACAAACCCTACAAGCTAAACCCTAGACCCTTAACCTTAAACCCTAAACCCTAAACTCTAAACCTTTAACCCTAAACCTTAAACCATAAACCCTAACCCCTAACCCCTAAAACCTACACCCTAACCCTAAACACTAAAGCCTAACCTTAAACCCTAAACCCTAAACCCTAAACCCTAAACTCAAAACCACAAACCCTAAACCCTAAACCCTAAACCCTAACACTTAAACCCTAAACCCTAAACACTAAACCCTAAACCATAAACCCCAATCCTAAACTAAAACCCTAAACCCTAAACCCTAAACCCTGAACCCTAACCCATACACCACAAACCATAAACCATAAACCCTAAACCCTAAACCCTAAACCATAAACCCTAAACCCTAAACCTTAAGCCCTAAACCCTAAACCCTTAACCCTCAACCTTTAACACTAAACCTAAAACCCTAAACCCTACACCTTAGCCCCAAACCATAAACCCTAAACCCTAAACCATAAACCCCTAACCCTAAAGCCTAAAGCCTAAACCCTAAACCTACAACACCAAACCCCACACCGTAAACCATAAACCCTAAACTCCAAATCCCAAACCCTTAACTCCAAATCCCAAACCATAAACCCTAAACCTTAAACCACAAATCCTAAACACTAAAGCCTAATCCCTAAACCCCGAACCCTAAACCCTAAACTCAAAACCAAAAACCATAAACCCTAAACCCTAAATCCCAAACCCTAAACCATAACCACAAACCCTAAACTCAAAACCACAAACCATAAACCCTAAACCCTAAACCCTGAACCCTAAACCCCAAATCCTAAAACAAAACCCTAAACCCTAAACCTAAAACCATAAATAAAACCCTGAACCCTAAACCCTAAACCCTAAACATTAAACCCTAAACCATAAACTCCAAACCCTAAACCCTATACCCTAAACCCCAAGCCATACACCCTAAACCATAAACCATAAACCCTAAGCCCTAAACCTCATCCCTGAAACCCTAAACCCCAACCCCAAACCCTAAACCATATATCCTAAACTCCAAATCCCAAAGCATAAACATTAAACCTTAAACCACAACCCCTAAACCCTAAGCCCTATTCCCTAACCCCTAAAACCTAAACCCTAACCCTAAAGACTAAACCCTAAACTCCAAACCACTAAACTCTAAACCCTAAACTCCAAACCACAAACCATAAACCCTAAACCCTAAACCCTAACCCACAAACCCTAAACCATAACCCCTAACACCTAAAACCTAAACCTTAAACCCCAAATCCTAAACCAAAACCCTAAACCCTAAACCTTAATCCTAAACCCTAAAACCTAAACTCTAACCCTAAACACTAAACCTGAACCGCTAAACCCTAAACCCTAAACTCCAAACCACAAACCCTAAACCCTAAACCCTCAACCACAAAGTCCAAACTCTACCCTAACCCCTAAACCCTAACCCTTAAACCCTAAACCCTAAACCAAAACCCTAAACCCTAAACCTAAAACCCCAAACAAAAAACCTAAACCCTCAACCCCAAACCCCAAACCACAAACCCCAAACCCTAAACTTAAAACCCCAAACCCTAAACCCTAAACCCCAACCCATACACCATAACCCATAAACCATAAACCCTAAACCCTAAACTTAAAACCCCAAACCCTAAACCCTAAACCCTAAACCCCAACCCATACACCCTCACCCATAAACCATAAACCCTAAACCCTAAACCCTAAACCCTGAACCAAAAACCCTAACCCTAAACTCCAAATTCCAAACCATAAACCACAAACCTCAACCCCCAAACCCTAAACCCTAAACTACAAACCCTAAACCCTAAAATCTCAACCCTAAACCCCCAACCCTAATCCCTAAACCTTATACTCCAAATCCCAAACCATAAAACCTAAACCCTAAACCTCAAACCAAACCCCAAACCCTAAACGATAAACCACAAACCCTAAACATCAAACCATAATACCTAAACCCTAATCCCTAAACCCTAAACCCCAAATCCAAAACCAAAACCCTAAACATTAACCTAAACCCCCAAACAAAAAAGCCTGAACCCCAAACCCCAAACCCTACGCCATCAACCCTAAGCCCTAAACCCCAAATCCTAAACCCCAAACCCTAAACCCTAAACTTTACACCCCAAAACCCAAACCATAAACCTCAAACCCTAAACCCTAAACCATAAACTCCAAACCCTAAACCAAAAACCATAAACCCTAACCATAAACCCTTAACCTTAAACCCTAAACCCTAAATCCTGAACCCTAAACACTAAACCCTAAACCCTAAACCTAAAACTCTAAATCCTAAATCCTAAACCTAAACCTTAAATCACAAACATTAAACCCTAAACCCTAACCTCTAAGCCATAAACATAAACGCTAACCCTAAACCCTAAACCAGAACCCCTAAACCCTAAACCCTCACCCCTAACCACTAACCCTAAACCCTACCCCTTAACCCTAAACCCTAAACCCTAAACCCTAAACCCTAAACCCTAAACCCTAAACTCTAAATCATAAACCTTAAACCCTAAACCCTAAACCCTAAACTCCAAACCATAAACCCTAAACCCTAAACCCCACACCCTAAACCCTAAACCTTAACACTTAAACCCTAAACCATAACAGTTAAACCCTAAACCCTAACACTTAAACGGTAACCCCTAAACCTAAACCCTAAACCATAAACCTTAAACCCTAAACCCCAAATCCTAAACCAAAACCCTAAACCCTAAACCTAAAACCCTAAATAAAAAACCCAAAACCCTTAATCCTAAACCCTAAACACTAAACTCTAAACCCTAAACTCCAAACCCCAAACCATAAACTATAAACCTTAAACCCTAAACCCTGAATCCCAAACCATACACCCTAAACCATAAACCCTAAACCCTAAACCCTAGACTCCAAACCCAAACCCTAAACCCTAAACCCTAAGCCCTAAACTCCAAACCCAAGCCCTAAGCCCTAAACCCAAACCATAAACCCTAAACCTCAAACCCTAAACCCTAAACCCTAAACTCCAAATCACAAACCATAAACCTGAAACCTTAAACCACAAACCCTAACCCATAAAACCTAAAACCTAAACCCTAAACCGCTAATGCTAAACCCCTAACCACTATAACACTAACCCTAAGACAAAAAACCCTAACCCCTAACCCCTAAACCATAAACCCTAAACCCTAAACGCTAAACCCTAAAGCCCTAAACCCTAAACCATAAACACTAAACCATAAACCCTAAACCGTAAACCCTAACCGTTAAAACCCTAAACCATAAACCCTAAACCCTAAACCCTTAACCCTTAACCTAAAACCCTAAACCCCATGCTCCAAACCCTAAACCCTAAACTCTAAACCACAAACCATAAATCCTAAGCACTAAACCCTAAACCCTAAACCCCAACCCCTAAACCATAAACCATAAACCCTAAACCCTAAACCCAAACCCTAAACCCTAAACCCTAAACCCTAAACTTCAAATCCACAAACCATAAACCCTAAACCTTAAACCACAAACCCTAAACCCTAAACCCTTGCCCTAACTCCAAACCCCTAAACCTTAAACCACAAACCCTAAACCCTAAAATGTATTGATATATTGACACAGGTTCTGATAATGATACAACAAATAAAGAATCAAACATATATAATTATGGATGACTTAATAATGTTTGATGTTTAAACTTGATGAACAACTATGGATTTGAGTCAAGGCATTTACAAAGGATTAATACAAGTGAAAAATGATCAACCAAGTGCCAAAGAATCAAAGGAATCAAGAACCATGAGCCATATGATAAAAAAGGGTCAAAAAATACATCAAAACGTAAGTAACAGGTGTGGGAATCGATTCACCACATGGGGGAATCAATTCATGCTCTTTAAAAGGCCTGGGAATCGATTCATTGCCTATAGGAATTGATTCATGCTATTCAAAAAGCCTAGGAATCAATTCATTACCTATAGGAATCGATTCATGTTATTCCAAAGGTCTAGGAATCGATTCGTTGCCTATGGGAATCGATTCACACATGGTTCTGGGCAAATCCTCTTCATGAATCAACGCAGGAATCGATTCACACTATGGGGGAATCAATTCACATGCCTGTCTGGAGCCAAAAATGACGTAATGAATCCATTCATGAAGCGATTCATTTAGTGTAAATGAGTTCTAAAATTTAAGTTAAAGTCTCGAACTACTGAAACGCCTCATCATCCACTAAGTAGAGACCGTACCCTCCATGCTGCACTATGCTTGAAGTGATTAATTAAGCTTGACATTCCATGCTCTACTATACACGTTGGATTTTATTATGCAACGGCACCATCACTCTGAAGGATTTTTAAATCGCAAGAGCCATGCCAAGGATTGCTATAAATAGGAGAGGAATTTGAATGCTGAAGACATACTAAGAAGTGAAGCATTTCCTCTGCCTTTCTTTCTTACGTTGCTCTCTTCTTCTTTAGCTAATAAGCTCTCTGTTCTATTTAATTGGAAAATTATTTTCAGAGTTAATTTATAAGAAAAATTATTTTGAGTGCTAAAATTTGCATATCCTCTCTTTGAAAGTTATCATTTTGTGAAAGCTTTAATTTGTATATCCACTCTTTTAGAGAGTTATCTTTGAAAAATCCTTTACTAAATTTTTGAGAGTTTTGGGTTGGTGTTCAACCTTGTGAAATTGAGAGATTGAGAGATTGGGTGGGTTGCCCTTGTACTTGTGAGAATTGGGTTCTTGAGTGTGGGACACTAGGAAGTTGCAATTGCTCAAAGTTGTATCTCTAATCTCCAATAGTGGAAATCCTCCAAGTGGATTGCTTGGAGGCGAGATATACAACGATGTGGTAGAACTCGTATATATCGGTTTGCAAATCTCTCTTACCTAAACTGATTTAATTTATGCACTTAAATTGCTTGCTTGATTTATTGTGTTCACAACTTGGTTAATTGAACTCCTTTATTACCACAAATTAATTTGCATGTTAAAATCAAGTACACATTCTTTTAGATTGATATAAATTATAAATTATTTAAATTAATTTGTTGAAATTATTTAAGTAACATTCGTGAATTAATAGTGTTTAAATTAATCATTATTTTTCTAAGTGCTCAAAAGGTCTGTGGTGATTATTATTTTGTCTTGTGTATATATTGTTATAACTTGTGATTAAACTTATCATCATCATCAAGTATATTTATTAAAGAATCAATTTCAAAAGCATTCTAACTAAAATTTTTAATACTCAATTCACCCCCCTCTTGACTAAATGAGGCCACTTGGTTAACAAAAAGCCCAAACCCTAAATCTTAAACCATAAACCCTAAACCCTAAAATCTAAACCCTAAACCGAAAACCCTAAACCCCTAACCCTAAACACTAAACCCTAACCCCCAAACCCTAAACGCTAAACTCCAAACCCAACCCATAAACCTTAAACCATAAACCCTAAACCCTAACCCATACCCTAAACCCTAAACCCTAAACCCTAAACCTAAACCCTAAACCCCTAACACTAAACCCCTAACCACTAAAACCATCACCCCTAAACCCTAACCCATAACCCCTAAACCCTAAACTTTAAACACCAAACCCTAAACCCTAAACCTCAAACCCTAAACCTTTAAACCTAAACCCTAAACTCCAAATCCCAAACCATAAACCCTAAACCTTAAACCACAAACCCTAAACCATAACCCTTAACCCCTAAGAACTAAACCCTAAACCTAAACCCTAAACCCTAAACCTAAACCCTAAAAACTAAACCCTAACCCTAAACACTAAACCCTAACCCATAAACCCTAAACCCTAAACCCTAAACCCTAAACCCTAAACCCTAAACCCTAAACTCTAAACCATAAACCCTAAACCCCAAACCCAAAACCCTAAACACTAAACCCTACACCACAAACCCTCAACACTAAACCCTAACACCTAAACCCTAAACCTTAAACCCTAAATCCTAAACCAAAACCCTAAACCCTAAACCTAAAACCCCAAACAAAAAACCCTGAACCCCAAACCCCAAACCCTAAACCCTAAACCCTAAACCCTAAACTCCAAAACCTAAACCCTACACCCTAACCCCTAAACCCTAAACTCCAAACCCCAAACCATAACCCCTAAACCCTAAACCCTAAACCCTAAACTCCAAATCCCAATCCATGAACCCAAAACCTTAAACCAAAAACCCTAAACCCTAAACCCTAACCCCTAACCCCTAACCCCTAACCCCTAACCCCTAACCCCTAAACCCTAAACCCTAAACTCCAAACCCTAAACCCTAAACCCTAACCCTTAACCGCTAACCCTAAACCTAAACCTTAAACCCCAAACACTAAACCCTAAACCCTAAACCTAAACCCTAAACCCATAATGCTAAACCCCTTACCACTAAAACCATAACCCCTAAAACCCTAACCCCTAAACCCTAAACCCTAAACTTTAAACCATAAACCCTAGACCCTAAACCCTAAACCCTAAACCCTAAACTCTAAACTCCAAACCATAAACCTTAAACCCTAAATTCTAAACCCCAAACCCCAAACCATAAACCCTAAGCCTCAAATCCCAAACCTTAAACCCTAAACCCTACACCATAACCCCTAAACCCTAAACTCTAAACCCTAAAACCTAAACCCTAAGCCCTAAATCTCAAACCCTAAACCCTAAACCCTTAACCATAAACCCCAAACCCAAACCCAAACCCTAAACCCTAAACACTAAAACACTAACCCTTAAACCCTAAACAATAAACCCTAAATCTTAAACATGAACCTCAAACCCTAAACCCTAAACACCAAACCTCAAACCCTAAACCCTAAACCCTAAACCCTAAACCCTAAACCTTAAACCCTAAACCTTAAACCCTAACTATGTTTGAATATGTATTTCAAGTTACATAATTTTGATAATGACAAAGAGATCAAAAAGCAATTGAAGAATCATGGCAAAGAGAACAAGTGTTTATAAAAGAACACTTAAAAGAGAAAAACAGAGAAAACAACATCAGACCTGCAAAAACACGAAGCCTAATCGATTACAGGACATCATATAATTGATTACTGAAGTTCTATCAAACACCTAATTGATTACCTCATCAAACACTAATCCATTATGAAGCCTCTATTTTTCACCTAATCGATTGCACCAAGGAGGCCAATCGATTACCAAGCTGAGAAAAAGAATTAAAAGCATCAGGTGCATATGTTAATCGATTACAAGGATGACACAATTGATTACCAATGTTCTGTAAGGCCACTAATCGATTACAGTTAAAGAACTAATCGACTACAGAGTTTCTGTTTGTACAATAATCAATTGCACATGAGGCATAATCGATTACCATGCTGCGTAACACAATTAAATGCATCAGGTGTCACTCACAATCGATTACAGAGTGAAGAACAATTGATTAGCAAGGTTCTGTCTCTTAGCTAATCGATTACATGGTAAAGTCTAATCGATTACCTGTTCAATTAAACTGAAGAATTCAAAGTGTAATCAATTATAGTTTGAGGCCTAATCGATTACACTAGTGCCAGAATTTGGGGAAAGCGTTTTTAAGTGGGAAACCAGCTTATTTCTCCATTGTTACTCCAATGCCCATACTGTGCAACAGCTCTGAAGACTTTAGGGCACCTCTCCAAGGCCTATAAATGCAAGACTCATTCAAGCTTCTCAAGCATCCAAATCCATCAAAGGGAAATCAAATCTTGAGTCTTATGAGTTCTATTTCTTTGTATACTTTCATTTTCTGAAATTTAGAGCTTATATTTATAAATCCTCTCTTGTGAGAGTTTAGAAATTGTGAGAGCTTTCATTTATTCATCTACTCTATTGAGAGAGTTTATTGATTGTAAAACCAAACACCCAAACACTAAGGTTATTCACTCTAGGTTGAGTGGTCACAAAGGTTGGGATTCAACCTTTGGATATTGAGAGTTTGAAAGATTGGGTAGGTTGCCCTTGTGCTAGTGAGGATTGAGTTCTTGAGTGTGGGACACTAGGAAGCTACAATTGCTCATAGCTTGTATCTCTAAACTTCAATAGTGGAAATCCTTCAAGTGGGTTGCTTGAAGGCGAGACGTACACCGGGTTGGTGGAACTCGTTAAATTGGTTTGCAAGCCTCTCTTCCATACACGTATATTTTGTCAAAGAAGAATCAATTTCAAAGGCATTCAAAAGAAAAGTTTTTAACTCCCCATTCACCCCCCCTCTTGAGTATTGAGCCCACTTAAACAACACTAACCTCTAAACCCTAAACCCCAAACTCTAAACCCTAAAACCTAAATCCTAAACCATAAACCCTAAACCCCAAACGCTAAGCACCCAACCACTAAAACCCTAACCCCTAAAACCCTAAACCCTAATCCCTAACCCCTAAATCCTAAACCTTAAAATCTAAACCCCAAACCCCAAACCCTAAACCCCAAACTTCAACCATAAACCCTAAACCCTAAACTCTAAACCCTAAACTCTAAACCCTAAACCCTAAACCCTAAAACCCCAAATCTAAACCCTAAACCCTAAACCCCTAACACTAAACCCTAAACCACTAAAACCCTAACCCCTAAAACCCTCAACCATAAACCCTCAACCCATAAACCCTAATCCCTTCACCATAACCCTAAACCCTAAACCATAAACTCTAACCCCTAAACCCTAAGCCATAAACCCCAAACCCCAAACCCTAAACCCTAAACCCTAAACCATAAAACCTAAACCCTAACCCCTAACCCCTAAACCCTAAACCTCATCCCCTAAGCACTAAACCCTAAACCTTCAACCCTAAACACCAACCCTAAAGCCTAAACCATCAACATTAAACCCTAAACCCTAAACCCTGAACCCTGAACCCTGAACCCTAAACCCCAAACCCTAAAGCCTAAACCCCAAACCATAAACCCTAAACCCTAATCTCTAAACCCTAGACCCTAAACCCTAAACCTAAACCATAACCCCTAAACCCTAAACCCTAGCACCAAACCCCAAACCCTAAACCATAAACAATAAACCACAAACCCCAAACCATAACCCTAACCCTAAACACTAAACCCTAACCGCTAAACCTTAAACCTTAAACTCTAAACAACAAACCATAAACCCTAAACCCCAAACCCCAAACCCTAAACCCTAAACTCTGAACCCCTAACCCTAAACTTTAACCCCTAACACTAAACCCTAAACCTTAACCACTAAACCCTAAACCCCAAACCTGAAACACCCAACACCAAACCATAAACACTAAACACTAAACCACAAACCCTAAACCGTAAACCCCAAACCCCAAACCCTAAACCATAAGCCCTCAACTGCAAACCATAAGCCCTAAACCCTAAATCCTAAAACCCAAACCCTAAACCCTAAACCCTAAACCCCAAAACCTAAACCATAAATCCTAAACACTAAAGCCTAAAGCCTAAAGCCTAAATACTAAACCCTACACCCCAAACCACAAACCCTAAAACCTAAACTCCAAACCCTAAACCCCAAACCCTCAACCCTAAACCCCAAACACAAAACCCTAAACACTAACCCCTAAACCCTAAACTCCAAACCCTAAACCATAAACAATAAACACTAAACCCTAAACCCCAAACCCTAAACCCTAAACCCTAAACCTAAACCCTAACCCCTAACACTAAACCCCTAAACCCTAAACTCTAAACCCCAAACCTTAAACCCTAAACCCTAAACTCTAAACCCCAAACCATAAACCCTAAACCCTAAAACCAAACCCTAAACACTAAACCTTAAACACTAAACCCCAACCCTAACCCCTAACGCTAAACCCTAAACCCTAACCCCTAAACCCTAAACCCTAAACTCTAAGCCCTAAACCACTAACCATAAACCCTAACCTCTAAGCCCTAAACCCTAACCCAAAACTCTAAACCCTAAACCCCAAACCCCAAACCCCAAACCCCAAACCCTAAACCCTACCCTCTAGGCCATAAACCCTAAACTCTAAACCTAAAATCCTAAACCCCAAACCCTAAACCCTAAACCCTAAACCTTACACCCTAAACCCCAAACCCTAAACCATAAACACTAACCCATAAACCATAAAGCCTAAACCCTAACCTCTAAACCATAAACTCTGAATCTAAACATGAAACTCTAAACCGCAAACCCTAAATCGTAAAACCTAGACCCTAAACCCTAAACACCTAAAGCTAAACCCCTAACCACTAAAACCCTAACCCCTAAAACCCTAAACCCTAAACTCTAACTCTAAACCCTAAACCCTAAACCCTAAACCCTAAACCATAAACCCCAAACCCCAAACCTTAAAGCCTAAACCCCAAACCCTAAACCTGAAACACTAAACCACAAACCCTAAACCCTAAACCATAAACCCTAACCCTTAAAATCATAAACCCTCAACTCTAAACCACTAAACCCCTAACACCTAAAACCCTAAACCCTAACCATTAACTCCTAAACCCTAAAGTATAAACCCCAAACCCCAAATCATAAACGCTAAACCCTAAACCCCAAACAATAAACCCTAAACCCCAAGCCTAAACCATAAACCCTAACCTCTAAACCATAAACCCCAAGCCTAAACCATAAACCCTAACCTTTAAACCATAACCCCTAAACTCTAAACCCTAAACCCCAAACCTTAAACCCTAAACCCTAAACCCTAAACCCTAAACCCTAAACCCTAAGCCATTAACCAAAACCCCCAAACCCTAAACCCTAAACCATAAACCTTAAACCCTAACCCCTAACCTCTAACCCCTAAACCCTAAACTTCAACCCCTAAGCACTAAACCCTAAACCTTCAACCCTAAACACCATCCCTAAACCTTAAACCCCAAACCCTAAACCATAAACCCTAAAACATAAACTCCAAACCCTAAATCCTAAACCCTAAACCCCCAACCCTGAACCCCAAACCCTAAACCTTAAACCCCCAAACCCTAAACCCCAACCCTAAACCCTAAACCCAAGACCCTAAACTCCAAATCCCAAACTATAAACCCTAAACCCTACAACATAAACCCTTATACATAAACCCTAAACCTAAACCCTAAACCACTATCGCTATACCCCTAATCCCTAAAACCCTAATCCCTAAAACCCTAACCCCAAACCCCAAACCCCAAACCCATAAAACCTAAAACTCAAAACCCTAAACCCTAAACCCTAAACCCCAAACCCTAAACCATAAACATTCAACCCTAAACCCGAACCCCTAAACCCTAAAACTCTAACCCTAAACCTAAAACCCTAAACCCTAAACCCTAAACAATAACCTCTAAACCATAAACTCCAAACCCTAAATTAGAAACACTAAACCATAAACCCTAAACCATAAACCCTAACCCTTAAACTCTAAACTCTAAACCACTAAAACCTTAACCCCTAAAACCCTAAACCGTAACCCTTAACCCCAAACCCCTAAACCCTAAACTCTAAACCCCAAACCCTAAACCCTAAACACTAAACCCTAAACCCTAAACCCTAAACCCTAAACCCCAAATCATAAACCCTAAACCAAAAACCCTAAACACAAAACCCAAAACCCAAAACCCAAAACCCAAAACCCAAAACCCTAAACCCTAAACCCTAAACAACAGACACTAAACCCTAAACAACAAACCCTAACCCCTAAACCCTAACCCTTAAACCCCAACCCCTAACCCTAAGCACTAAACCCTAAACCCTAAACCATAAGCCCTAAACCCTCAACCCTCAACCCTAATTGGTAAATCTTGAGCCATTAACTTGATGTGAAAATCATGAATCATTATCGACTTATTGTGTGACTCTCAAAGGATTTATTCTCTTTTGGCAAGTGCGCCAATCATTAAATTTGTAATATATTTGATCGTTCCCATAGGGATTGTGGTAATTACCATAATCTTAGACTAGTACAAGCCGAACCAACGCAAGCAGATGCAATTCATTCTGTTTTTGTTGTTTTATACTTTCTATGTTTTTGTATTTTCAGAAGTAGTACAAAATATGAATGTAATTAATGGAAG
The DNA here is from genome assembly GCA_037962975.1 of Clitoria ternatea. Classification (NCBI taxonomy): domain Eukaryota; kingdom Viridiplantae; phylum Streptophyta; class Magnoliopsida; order Fabales; family Fabaceae; genus Clitoria; species Clitoria ternatea. Next base: position 63,022,203 of record CM075676.1, read on the forward strand.
ATAGGTTAGGATTACTTCAGCTTACAACTTCATCAAGGAACATGCAATCAAGGTTCAATTAAACTCCAGATGCAAGAGGACAATTCACAGTTGGTTAATCCCTAATTCCTTAGGTGAATAACACTAATTCCTAAGCATTAAACCCTAATCCCTTAGGTGTTCAATTACAGAGAAATCTAATGTAAAATTGGGGGTTGAACCCTAACTATTCACCTAATTACTAGGCCTAAATTAGTTAGGAAGCTAGAAGTTACCTAAGCCTTAACCATGATTCCTCACTAGTGAGATTCTTCATTTGGATCTGAATTTGTCAATTCAACAGATTAGATCCACTTTTTAGCTTATTCTCCTCTTGTTTCAAAAGATAATTTTCTCAATGCAGCTTCAAGATTTCATCAGAAGCTTCAACAATCCCAACCCTAGTGGTTTAGAAACCTATGGAGATGGATTCTGACGAAGGAATGTGAAGAGACATGGACGAGAGAATATAGAGAGAGAAAAGAATTAAAGAGAGATTAGAAATGGAAAAATGAATCATGTTATTATTTTGTACTCTGCCTCTACTCTTACGGAGTATGTACAAATATATATATATATATATAGGCATCCAACTAACTAACTAATTTAATTAATTACAAAGGAAACTTAATTAACAATTAACTAACTAAACTAAATACATAATTACAAGTAAATAAATAATTACAACTCAATACTTAAGTTACTAATGTACAGCAGCAAAATAGGAACAGCAACAGTGCAACACTTTATTTGGAGGGAAAAATAACAAACTGGTCAACAGAATCACGCTTGAGCGTGATGGACTCGCGCTTGAGCGTGATCGTTTTATTCACTGCACTATGTCTTCACACTTGAGCATGAGTGGGGAAGCTTGGGCGTGATCATGTTTTATGCTGCATGTTTTGATTTCCTTTCTTTGTACGTAGATTTGCATGGTTGTCAAGCTTAAGCGTGAACTGCACCTGCACATACAAACAAATAATTCCTAGCGTTTGTATGCTGGTTGTCCAGCGTATGTACATTGGGTTAGGGAATTTATAAATAAACAAATTTCCTTAACTAATTATTATTTATAATCATTTTCTTACATAAATTAAACAATTTTGAAATAAATAAATAAAATAAGAATTATTGACAATTTATTAAATAATAGTGCCAAACTAAACAATATTTAATGGATTAAGTTAAATTAAAGGTGAAATAATTAAGTCTTTTTAAGACTTATCACATCCCCAAACTTAAAACTTGCTTGTCCTCAAGCAAATACGTACTTAGATTAAATAAATCAATTGCATTTACTCAAGACAATCAACCTTTCCTTAACTTAAATCATACCATGATTATTGAATATCATTCATGCTTTCTTTTCACAAATTCTAAAAATATAATAACTTACACCTCCTTTGGGAACAAGCTGGTGAATCTTTCCTCACATGGATTGGTGTTTCACTATTCTCTTAATGTATAAGGTTCAGTTTCATGCACTCATCACCTGTATAATTGTCAGATCAACATAGGCTTGCAACAGTTCTAAACATCATGACATATGCTAGCACAATTAGATCAGTAAGGGCTTTTTAAGCTTGTAATAGGGTTAGGCTACAGGCTCTATTTTTGTTTTTCTAGTCAATGTTAGGTTAAAAGATGTGCCCACTGATGTCTTGCCTCAATCTTAACTTAAATGCCTTTACTAACTAGCTCTTTTACTTTCATTATTTTTCAGATGAAGGGTGCTTTGTACTTTCTTCTCTTGTAGTCCTTTGGACTCTTTCTTTCTTTCTTTTCTTCCATCTTTTTCAAAAAAAAATTTCAATACCTTTTTTTTTTCTTGTGGTGCTTTGTACCTTTGCTTTGCTGATTTTTTACTTTTCAGTTACTTTTATTGTTCTTCCTTTCATTTCTCAAAATCCTCATCTATAATTATGGTCAGAGTATGTCTTTTAATTGCTGTTAGGCATACTCTTCATCCCCAAACTTAGAACTTGCTAGTCCCTAGCAATAAGATAAGACTCAGCAATCCATCAGTGGTACATCCAGGGATAATTCACTTGGTTTTTCTCAGATAAATTAGCTTGTAAAGTTAGGTACATAAGTAGAATGAAAGGGTTTTAGGCTCAAAATATAATTGTTAGGTCAAAGGATAATTAATAGTTATTAGGATGGCTAAATTTGGCCCTGGCTAAATGAACAAAGAAGGCCTTCATCATTTCCAATTGGTAAACATACAATCATTTAGCAAGTACTGGAGCAAATTCTGTCTCACTAAGCAAGAATGCAGGCACACTCAGAAAAGAATTAATGAAGGCTCAAAAGCTAATATATTACAGGTAATCAGCCAATCATGTCCCCAAACTTAATGCAAGATTAGAACTCAGATTGTTAAATAGCATGATAAATATACAAATAATACAGGATTGAAAATAGTTATGGGCAGGGATCATGAATCAAGAAATGCAAATTAATTAATTTATCCAATTAAAGCCTGAGAATCAGCAAACTTTAAATTATTAAGATGGATTCTAAATTAAACATAATTAACATAGTTTATCAATCAATGAGTCAAAAGGATAAATTACTTCCCTTTTTACCTGAATGATAGTGATTAGTGAGGAATGGTGTGTATGAATTTAACAATACAATTCAGAAAAGAAATAACAACAAACAACTTAAATAGAAATAAAGTTACATTACACTAAAAAGAAAATACATTGTTCAAGAGAATATTTAAACAAAGTCATTATAACTTGAAAATAGCAAAATAACATATAAACAAAGTAACAGATCAATCATCCTCTTCTTCATTTTCTTCATTCATAGACTCATCATTATATTACTCAGGGTAGGGTGGAAATTCAGCTGCTAAGGGTATGTCATCAGGGGAAATGGTGAATCCAATGGAAGCTAACCATAAATCTCTGTCAGGTGGCACTCCCATTTCTTCAGTGCGATCCACATTCAATGTGGTGGCAATCTTTCTCTACATGAGATCATGGTTCAAGACCAGATCATAGGTTCCTAGCTGCATCTTCTTCATAACCTAAAGTTCCTGCATTACCATGGAAATATCAGAAGAAGTACCTGCTCCTGTTGGAGGTGGTGGTGGAAAAGATGTTGGTTTAGGTTGTCTAGGACGCTTTGACTCTTGAAGCATAAAATTGTCAATGTGGTTTATCACCCATTGCTTGTCCATAATCCTTTCAGGCTTTACCTTTGTCAGTTCGTCATAATTCAACCTAACCTGATTCTTTTTGGCCAACAAAGTGATAACAGAGCAATATGGCAGTTGGAGATTTTTTTCAAGGTTTTTCATCATCTCCTCCAATATTAACTCACCCAGATTAACATACAGGCCTCTCATTAAATAGTAAATCAACACCAACCTCTTAATAGAAACTTCAGTAGAATGAGCCACTGGTTGCAGGGATGAAAGGACATAGTGGCACCATAAAAGGGAAAGATGATTTAAATAATTCTTCCTAACACTTCTTTGGTGTACCATTAACCTTTGTTATATATGCAGCTCCTTGTTCACAGCATTCCTCTAAAATATCTTTCCTAAGATTTTCATTTTCAGCCCTATGAAAAATATCTACTTTTCATGTGTAGTGACATCCTTCCTCATCCAATATAAGATACTTTCAACAGCTTATTCAATATGTGACTAGTTAGAGGAATGGTGACTCCTCTCAAGAAGGAAGAAAAAGAAAACTTATCTTCCATAGAATGAGTACTCAGATTGGCATAGAATTCTCTAATGAGTTCCTGGTAACCATTGCCTAAATTCTCATTAAAGAACTGTCGTCCCCTTTCAATCATAGCAGCTTTTACATTAAAGTCAGAACAATTTTCTTCATCAAGGACTAGAGCTCTATCCCTTATTACTCCCCTATGTTTGAACTTATTCTCATAATCTTGGGCGGCCTTGGAATCTCTAAACCTATACCCATCAAAACCCTCAACTGTCTGAGACTTCTTTTCTCTCTCAAGGCTTTTACTCCTTTCAGTTGATGGAGAATCAGGGATACTGATAGTAGTCACTCTTTTTCCTTTCTCTTTTTGGGCTTCTTTCATATTTTCTATTTCAACACTTTTTTCAGGTTTTCTACAAAGTCTTTATGATCTTCTGATCATAGTGAGTGTTAACGATGGTATTTATAGTGCCTAAATGGATACATATATACAAATAGAAAAACTACAACAAAATGAAAAATGTAAGATGAACAGATATGATGGATGAAAGAAATTTGAAATTGAAACAGTGAACTACAACAATTCTAACTATAAAGTGAAAGTAAGCACTGAAAAGATGGTATCTTTCAAAGAATTTAGAGACTGTCCCTTTTCCTCTTCAAAACCCAAGGTTCTAGTGTAAAGAGTTAGGGTTTGTACACTGAGAAGGTTTTATACTATTGAACCCAATACCTGAGGTACGCATAGCTACGCTGAAATCTTGGCGTATAAACGCCCAAATTAAAAACACACAGGTAGCATCAGGTATGAATCACACTCAAGTGAACCATTATTCGCTCAAGCGAATGATATGTAAGTGAATGTCACACTCAAGCGTGAAGAACTATGCTCAAGCGCTAAACAAACAGGTATCAGATTGCTTCACTGAGACGATTATGCTAAAGCTTACAGCATCACACTTAAGTGACAAATTTGAAACAGGACTGCCTTAACCCGATCACGCTTAAGCGTGAGCTTGGGGCGCTCAGGCGTGAAGCATATATACAAGCCACGCTTAAAGCGTGAATCGCTAAGCTCAAGCGTGGGATTCAATTAACAAGCACCAATGTCGATCACGCTTAAGCATGGACTTGGGCATTCAGGCGAGGGACACATTCAGGCAAGTAATGAAACTCATGCTCAGGCGTGAATAAACACACGCTCAAGCGACAAGAAGTCGCGCTCAAGCGCAAAGGGAAACTTCACACTCATGCTCACGATCACGACCACGCGCAAGCTTGACGAGTTCTCGCTTGAGCATGTAGGAGAAACAGGGCCTTCTCATCACGATCACGCTCAGGCGTGATGATCCAAGCTCAAGCGTGGCAGTTGCTATGTATCACGCTTCAAGCGTGAATGAAGGACGCACAAGCGTGAAAGTGTGCTATCAGGGGTCACGCTTAGAGTGTGGAGACATACGCTTAAGCGCAGGAATCAGTTCGAAGGGTCACGCTCAAGCGTGGACCCGAGCTCACTCAAGCGCGAAGCTTATAACAAGGTCACGCTCAGGCGTGAGAAAGTTTCGCCCAAGCAAACAGGCATACTTACAGGAGGAAAAGTCACGCTTCAAGCGTAATTAAGTCACGCTCAAGCGCCACAGTATTTCGCTTAAGCGCAATCAAGTTCGCTCAAGCGCTAAGGGTACCTGATTCTAATTCTACATAATGGATTTGCAAGTATGTACACTGGGAATTGAGCGTATGAACACTTAAAACTTATTCAAAAATTTACCAGTTTATTCACCTCTTGATCAAAATTTTTAGTTTTCTTTTATTTATTTCTAACACAAAACACAAAATGCAATGAATATTGTAGGATTACCTCACTAAAGCACTTCTTTAAGGTCACTAGCTTGACCTTCTAACATCTAAGAAGATGCCTGTAACAGCATGGAGGTTTTCTGCCTATCAGACTCTCCTCCAAAGTAGAGTTTGAGTCTTTGGCCATTCACCTTAAAAGTTCTATCAGTGGCTAGTTCTTTCAATTCAATGGCACCATGAGGGAAAACCTTATTCACAATAAAAGGTCCAGACCACTTTGATCTTAGTTTTCCTGGAAAGAGTCTCAGTCTAGAATTGAACAATAGGACCTTATCATCCTTGTGAAATTCCTTCCTGTTTATCCACTTATCATGCCACCCGTGAACACCTATTTTAGTCCAGTCAATTTTCACCAAGAATGGGGAATTTTCATCATTGTCTTAGGCTCTGATTGATATCCACAAGTGAAAAGTATCCCAAAAAAAAGAAAAAAAGAAAAAAGAGACTCGGAAATGATCATTTCCGAGTGAAAGGACTCGAAATGATCATTTCCGAGTAAGGGACATCCGAGTGAGACATGGCCGAGTAGTATGTCTCCAAGAAAGCATTTTCGAGTAAAGCTTCAAGTGTGGGGAATGTTTTCAAGCCAGTCCGAGTGAAAAAGGAACTGGATTTGCATAAGTACCGTCCCAAAGAGTTTGTCTGAGTAGAAGAAGCCTCTGAAGGGACAATTATTGAATAAGGAGGACTCTGAGTGGTTTTGTTTTGGAGGAGATGGCATTCCGAGCAAAGAGAGACCTTGGTTTCAAAGGATCAGCTTTCACTTTGAGGTTATTTTAAAGCTGTTCTGAGTGAAAACAAGGCCAATTCCAAGTTGAATATATCCGAGGGATCGGTTGACGAGTGAAACCATTCCTAAGTCTGATTCCTGAATGACCACATCCGAGGCCTGATTGTCGATTGAAACCCTTCTGATTGAAAATAGAGTCGGTTCCGAGTGAATGCATCCAAAGAATGGATGACAAGTGAAACCATCCCGATTGGAAAATAAGACCAACTCTGAGTGAATGCATCCGAACTGTTGATTGACGAGTGAAACCATTCCTAAGGACGATTCCCGAGTGAAAACAACCGAACAGAATGATTGACGACCGAAGGAAATTTCGAGTGAGAAGCCAGTCGGGTTTCTGAATGAATGTGTCCGGGTGGAGTGAAGAAAGAGTCGACTGAATGACTCCCAAGTAAATTCAAACAGGTCTTTCCGAATGGTTCGTTTCCAGAAGCCGGGTGAGACATTTTAGGAGGTACCGATTGAAACCATTCCGAGACCGACTCCTGAATGAACACATCCAAGTGGGAAGGATTGTTGAAGCTAAGTTTTAAATTCTAATTGGAGCATGAGGCCAACTCCTGAGTGAGTTGATTCCGAGTAGAAAAAGTCATTGAAATAAACACGTTCAATAAAGAGATCTCCGAGTAGTTTTATTCAGAAAAGATGGCATTTTGGGCAAAGAAAAGGAATCTCTGAGTGGTGCCATTCAGAGAAACTGGCATTCTCCAACAGAAAGCTGCATTTTCGAGTAAAGCAAGGCTCGGACATGGAAGAAATTCTTCAGCCAGATTCCAGAATCTTTCAAGTTCAAATTTTTGAGTGAAAGGTATATCCGATTCTGAGTGAGTTGATTGACGACTGAAAGCAATTCTTAGTAAAAATCAACTCAAACTTCCGAGTGAAGGTGTCCGAGTGCATTATTTGAATGAACACTTCTCAATAGGGCACGAATCGGTTTCGAGTCTCTCTTCAGTCGGTTCCGATTAAATGTTTCAATAAGAGTCACTCTTCAGTCACTCTTCACTCATCCCCTCAAACCACAACAGCCGAGCAGAATATTTCTGAAGTTCCGATTGAATCAATTAAAAAGGACTTCCAGAAGCTCCTGACTGAATCAATCAGAGAGACCGAGTGAATACTTCAAACAGAAGTGCTGCCGAATAAAGCCCCTCCAATTGAAGTAACTCCGATTGAGTGCTTTAAACAGTGATACGCCCGGGCCAAGCAACACCGAGTGAAAGCAACAAAAGTCCTGAGTAATGCTTCTCGGGAAACCATTTCCGAGTCAATAAGCTGCGAATTCAATCCTACACCGAGTGACAGAGGTCGGATCTGACTTGTGGATTCCAGCTTTCACTCGACCTTCTCTATGAGGGCATTTATTCTTCTCGGATTGATTCCCACTCGGTCTTTTATATGAGCAGAGTGATTCCACTTGGTCTTTTGTGTATGAACACCATTGATTCCATTCGGATTGACTCCCTGTGGGTGGATACCGAATGAGCCTCTCTTCAGTCAGCACCGAGCCACTCTTCAGTCAGTACCGAGTGAACCATTTTTCAGGCGGTTCCGAGTCCTCTTTAGTCAGTTCCGAGTCACTTTTCACTCGGTTCCGATTGAGTGTTTAAACCAAAAATTATTTGCTCGTCTAGCCCTTTATAACCACAATACTGACCCTCCTCACAACAACTATACCGACCAGCAAAGCAACACCGAGCAGAGCTTTCACTCGGTCTTGTGTACAAACAACACCTTTTCCACTCGGATTGTTTCCCACTATGGGTGTATACCGACTGAGGCACCAAATCTAAGTCAAAAAGAGCAAACCGACTCCATATTTCCACCGAATGCCCTTGCTGACTTGGATTTCCAAAACCCAAGTGGATCCTTGACTTATGGGGGGCGGCTGACAACATCCAGGCTGTCTCTCCATTGTTCGCTATAGCTGTCATCATCCAGGCTGTCTCCAAGTTGTGATTATGGGGCGGCTGACACAAAAAATTAATAAAAAAGCCCACTTACCACAGATTTATAACGCTCCCCACTTCTATAAATAGGGGGGAGAGCTTAAAAAAAACTCCACTGCCCCTCTCCTTAAAAACCATACGGCCCTCTCCTTTCACTCCAACGTCCTCCTTCCTCTCTCCACTGTCCCTCTCCCCACACCACACCATCCCTTCCTCCTCTAAACCCATAGCCGTCCTTCTTCTCTCTCCACTGTCCCTCTCCTCTTAGCCACCCAACAACCGTCCTTCATCTTTCATAGTATAGCCCTCTCTACTAAAAATACACGATCCCTTCCCTTCCAACCATCCCCTCTCTCCCTCTAAAACCGTACCACACAGCCCCCCTCAAACCCACACCAACACCGTCCAAATCCTCACCATACAGCCCCCTCAAACCCGTACAACACTGTCCACTCCCTCAACTGTTAGGGAATCCCTAGTGTATGAGCAGCGGAAATACAAGGACTCCCATAGGATTTGCAAAGCGCCGTGTTTCAAAGCATAAGACAAACATACAAAAATTGCGTTTTAGGATTACCTCTTGAAGAATATCGAAGCAATCATAGCCTCGTCCTTTAGGAGTCCACACGAGTACTCCCACCAGAAATGCTACACCTTCCAAATGCTAGTTTGACGGCGTGTAGCTTTTGCAACTTTTGCGTATTTTTTGTGTCTCTTTTGGGTAGCCGCCTATGAGCATCTTATGCTCTATTTATAGGCTTAGGTTTGACCTAATTTGCTCTCTAAAGAGTGGGCTCCTTACTCATTCTAAATAAGTTAGGCCCAATAGTCTTATTTTAGTCCAACTAAAATAAAAAGCTATTTTCTGATGGGCTTACTCTATGTGTGTGACCCTATAGGTAAAATACTCGGTTATATTAATAATAAACTATTTTATTATTAATATAAAATAAGAGCGGCATCTAGCAATGCATCATTATGTCCGAATATTATTTATTAACAACATAACCTATAAGTGATAATTATTTTATATGTTTGTTCCTTTTGTCACGATATCCTAATTGGGCCCAAGGCATGGTCGTGTCATCCTTGTACGGTCCAATTTATTTTACTTGATACCGGAGTAGACTTTATCTGAATAAATATCCAATATTTATTCTTTCTAGCATGGCCATGCATTTCCTTAGTCTCACTCCATCAAGTGGCCTATAGATATCACTCCTGTCACATAGGAGAGACAAATCCCATCTACATCACTCACATCCCTCTGCATAATTTGTACATTGCCTAACCACAACCTTTATAGTCCTCTTATTACAGAAGACGTTTGATTGTATTAAAATAATAAACTCCTTATGTAGGAATCGTAGTGACTTCAGGTCAAAGGACTACATATACCATTATCACATTGAGAATCGTTTATGACATTCATGTAACGATCCATGCAACGTTCTCATGGTGGGTCTGTCCAGTGCATCATTACTCTTAATGTGTACCCGTGTGAAGACTTGATATCATTTATATCCATGATCTGTGAGATCAAATCATCAGTACACTCACACACTAGTCTTAATGTATTTACATGTCCCCACGTAAATACTTGACTAGGGACATTTTAGGAATAACTCTCATATGACCTATTATTCCAAGGATAAATAAAGGTTGTTAAACTATTTAACAAAAAATGACTTATTCAAAATGATGCGAATCTATATAGGCTTTTAGTGCATATTTCCAACAATCTCCCACTTGCACTTAGAGCCGATAAGGTTAATGCCCAATGACGTCTATAGTGCCCTTATGCTTTTACTATGTAAGCGGTTTTACTAGTGGGTTCCCAACAATTTTGTTGGTATGCACATTGCATATTTTCACATCTTCCAAAGATGGAACTTTTTAAGTATATGCTTGGATTAATCCACTTCCTTATATTGTTCTATGGTTCCATTGTCATCACAGTGGAAACTCATAGGATACAAAACATTTGGAATGATTAAATGTAAATTGACTTCTTTTGTAATTTAACATAGCAAAATACTTAGATTTGTTAGTAGAACCAATGATTGTTTCTTGCTTTGAACCTTTCAAGCATACATCGTAACCATCTTGACAACACATATATTTTGATTGCAATCTTAAGTCTTTCAAATTACTCAAAAATTGACATCGATGTAACCTTTACAACGAGCTCATCTTCTATTTATCAAGATTAAATCCTTAGTCCTTCTTAAGTTTTTAAGGATACTCTTGACTATAGAATGAGAATATTATTAGTTCTAGAAGAAGCATGTCTTCTGCATGTAATACTAGAACTATAATTATGCAGTTACTAACCCTTTTATAGTCACAAGATTTATCTTCATTCTTTAATGAAGATTCTAGCTTCTAAAAGCTTGCTTTAGTCCATAAATAGAACATTTGCAGTTCACATACCTTCCTAGATATTTTAGGCATAAAAGGCCTTTAGGTTGTGTCACATACACATCCTCAAGATGATTTCCATCTTGACATCTATCTACCATATCTCATAATGGTGGTATACTGCTACAATAAGCAGGATCTAAATGGTTTTTAAGCTAATTGAATTTTGTCAATCTTGCTTCTAAAGGTACTTTTATTACCATCCATGTTTAGTTTTCCTTTTGAAAACCCACTTGCATCCTATAGGTTTTACCCTTTAGGTGCGTCAACAAGGTTCATACCTTGTTAATATACATGGAACCCATTTTAAATCCCATGGTCTTATGCCATGTCTTAGAATCTAAACTTGCATTGGCCTCTTCATAAGAAGCTTGGTCATTTAGCAATATGCCTCCTTCCTGATTTATAAGATATCCATATCTTTCAGGTTTGGTGACATATCCTATTTGATCTTACACAAGTCTTGTGCTATCGGAGCTAAGGATTTCACAACACTTTGTGATTTCTGTTCCAAGTCCATCCTTAACTTTTAAATGCTTTGTGATACTTGAATTTCTTCAAGTTCTACCATCCTCCCACTGATTCTTTAAGGGATGTACTCTTATTCAAGAATACAACATTCTAAGCAACAAGCCTTTTATTCTCAAATGGATTGTAGAATTGATAACCCTTAGCTTTCTTTGGGTATCTCACAGAAGACATTTATCTAATTTGGATCCGACCTTGTCAGAGTTGGATGCTCTATAGAAGCATCATAGTTCCAAATTATTAGTAAAGACATACTAGGTTTCTTCCTAGTCCATATCATATATGGTTTCTTTAAGAAAGTCTAAGATGGAACATGGTTAAGTATGAAAATTTGGTTAATAAAGAAACATTGAAGGAGTTAGAGATGTTTGATAATAATCAATAATCAAACTATGTCCAACAAGGTTTGACTTTTCCCCGTAGAGATGCTATTAAGGCATTCCATGAGAAATGAGTTAAGAGGTAATCTCTCACTCTATTAGATGGTTATCAAACTTATAACTCAAATTATTTGCTATCTTGATCTAATCAAGAGCTTTAATTGTCTTGTCAATTTAGTTTTTCACTTCATTATGAATTCTTTGAACTTTTCAAAGACTTTCTAACTTATGTTACATAAATCCATACTCATTGACTTTTCAATTAGTATGTTGAAGTATTGAAAAACATATCTAGTTATTGTTCCAATAGGCCCACATACATCGTTATGTATTAGATAATAGATTACTCATTTTTTTAATGAATGAGGTCTCAATTATCTCTTCAATAAATAAGATTTACATGTCTCCATTGATTCCAAAATCAAAAAGAGTCCATATAACCACATTAATGGTATTTAGAAAATGTGTTTCTTATCCATTTGCCTTAGAAGACAATACTATGTAAGTAAGGTTCAAAATCACTTATTTTAATCTACTTTGGCAGTTGTTATAAATGGGTGTTTTGAGATTTAGGATGTGGAATCCATTACTTAATTGTGCATCAACTTCTATTTGAAGAAATAAAGTTATTTTATAATAAGAAAAATATTTCTTGTCTAACAAGAAACAATATGCACAATGTCTAGTTCACTAACTAGCCCAATAGGTAAAGATCTTATCTTTATTGCAGCAACTTTTGCTCAATTTTATACAGATTTCTCCACCCTTAACAAGTGATCTACTTCCTTGATCTTTCAAAATTTGAGATCTACTACTAGTATCTGATACTAATGTTAGTGAAGTAAAATAACTTGACTTTTATAACATGACCTGTAGTGGAAGTCTTACTTCCCTTTCTTTTGAACTCCTTCAAGTTCTTTAGATAAATTATTTCAATGTCTTATTTTGGCTAAAACTGGAAACAATTTCCTTTCTTGATCACCTTTTAGACTTCTAGACTAACTTGGCCTTAATAAAGTCTATATACAATCATATCGTATATCTCCCATATATTCATATTGCCTTTTACAGCTCAGAGTTTATGCAGACTCCATAGGGTATTCAAGACCCAACTATAGATGATATATAAGCCAAACATGACACACTACCGCTTCATCTTTAATGAAGATAATTCTCAAGTCTCAATACCTATCTAGGCATTTTTTTTTAGATAAAGTGTCCTTCCAAAGGACAGATTGCAACAAAACAATATTTGGTATATCATGGTTATTCTAAAACAAATTACATGCAAATCTATCACTTATATTTAAAACATATTTAAATTTTGGTCATTAAATAAATATGTTGTCTCCCACTATTTTGATTCAAAACAAATACCCTCATTGAATCATAAAAAAAAATCCCATTGGAAGATTTTTCTAGTGGGCCAAGATCCATATTTGGCCTAGTGTTGAGTCAGCTTTGGCTGATCGCCCAACCCTTGGTTATTTAGGTAGGAAACACATTTCCAATTGCATCTCATGCAACTCTTGGATGATTGAGTGGGTAACTCTTTACCCTTATTCATCTTATGAATTTAAGCTCAATCCTTACGCCTCTAAGTTATTTTCAATCCAATTGAAAAACTTAGTTAAGTTTAGGCCTAATAAAAACAATTTGGATATTACAATTATCCCATCGCGCCTTACTAATATAAATGATAGCACCCTGCTTTGGCAGGCCCACTATTTATTGACATTAGTCTCGACGAGTGTTATTTATTAGAAGGCGTTTAAACTTAATATTAACGCTTCTAGGTTCTTCAATCTGATTAAAGTTACCTAGATAAGTCCAATAAAAATGGTTGGATAATCCAATTATCCATCATCCTTTACTAATATCAATAAACGCACCCTGCTTTGGCAGAACCTACACTTTATTGAAACTAGCATTGATGACTGTTGTTTATTAGAACGCGTTTTAGACTGTTCATACCTTTAGGCTTTTCCAATCCAATTGAAAAAAGTCTATTTGAATAAAACTTAATAATACTTGGATAATCCAATTATCCAATCATGTCCTACTAAACATAAATAAAGGCACCCAACTATGACGTGACCTGCACTTTATTTATATCAAGTTAGACGTTATTACTTATTGGAAGGTATGATTGTCAGGCTTGAGGGATTTTAATTTTCTTATTGTTCATTACCGACTTTCATTAAACGCTTTAACGCAAAATAAAACCCCAAAAACATGCAATCAAAATTGTGAGATGGTTATGGTCTTCCTAGAAAATAAAATAAAATAAAATAAACCTAAAGGAACTATGGTGTCTTGACTTCATGAAGTCCTACTTCTTGAAACCACCATCCTCCTAGAGTCACCACTCCTTTGTTCCTTTCAAGGTCATATCCATCACCACTCTAGGTTTCTTCTAGGTCTCCACCTTGTTGGCCTTTCCAAGATTACAATGTAATAAAGAAAACTCGTTTTACATACGAGTGAAGGGTTGAGAGAAGAAATTAAAGAATAGAGAAAGGCACAGCACGCAGGCTGTATTTAAAATTAAATAAAAAAAATCTAAGACCATAACCATTCACCGCTGGACGAGTTAATTAATCAATTAATAGAGTAATCAATTGTATTTAAAATAAAATAAATTTTAAAACACATAATTAAACACGTGGGGTCATAAAAGGAAAACTATGCAAAGAAGTTTGGCGGCTCTGTTGACCGTTCAACAGACAGGGTCAAGGGGTGTTCCAACCCAAAAATTTAGTACTGTAATCAGGTTAGATCCCAGGAAAGAGAGGTGGGTCCGGAGTGACCGCTTAAGTACCAAGTCTTTCCTAGCCAGAACGTCCCACTGACCATTAACAGCTCAAAATATTTGGTTATGATTTCAAACAATTTGAAATCTTTAATTTTGAAACGGCCAAGATTTAACTTTTAAACCTTATCTTTTGACCCTTGCAATTATCCTAAAATAGGAATAGTCAAAGTTTAACTTTTAAACCTTATCTCTAGAGTCTCAGCAATCATCCTAATTTTTAGGAACGATCAAGGTTTAAATTTTAGACCTTATCTCTAGAGTTCAAGATATTTTATTTCGAATCCTATTAAATTTGATAAAGATCTTATCTTTAATTTGTAATTTTTACAAATCCTATCAAATTTATTAAGGATTAAATATTTGATTTTAAAATTATTAAATTTAATAAAGATCTTATCTTCTATTTGTAACAATTACAAATCATAATAAATTTAATAAATATGAATCAATTTGTAACTCCTACAGATCACATTAATTTTAAAAAGATCACATATGATGCAAATCCTATTAAAATTAATAAGAATAAATTATTTAAATTTGTAACTCTTACAAATCACATTAATTTTAAAAGGATCACAAACAATGCAAATCCTATTAAAATTAATAAGAATAAATTATTTAAATTTGTAACTCTTACAAACTTTAATTTTAATAAATAATTAAAAATTTGATTTGTAACTTTTACAAATCAAATTTAAAATATAATATTAAAATCAAATATTTTATTTGTAACATTTACAAATAAATAAAATACCATTACGGCTAGGTTTCAACTTTTGAATCTTAGTTTTCATTACGGCTAGGGTTTAACTCTTAAACTTTTTAAATACAATCTCACATGAACAATTCATATTAGAAAAGAGAAAGCATATAGACGTCATTGCATACAACCCTTGATTTCAATTTAATTAAATAAACATAAAACATGCCTTATAATTAGAACACATATAAAACAATCACCATTGCAACATACAACATGTTCATATAATAAAGCACATCCTAAAAATATGTTCTTTAATTAAAATGTTGAGAAAAGAAATCAATATACATAAAGCAAAAATATATTGATATTAGCTTTCAAAAGATGCAACCTTTGCAACATATCTCATAAAAATGCAACCTTTACATAATATCTCATTAAAAATGCAACCTTTGCAACATAACTAATAAAAGATGCAACCTTTGCAAAAGGATTCAACCTTTACAATTTTCATAAAAGAAATTTTATTTTATTTTTACATGTTCTTTAAACAAATGTTTGCCCAAAAAACGGTTTTGCAACCAGGCTCTGATACCACTGTTAGGGAATCCCTAGTGTATGAGCAGCGGAAATACAAGGATTCCCATAGGATTTGCAAAGCGCCGTGTTTTAAAGCATAAGACAAACATACAAAAATTGCGTTTTAGGATTACCTCTTGAAGAATATCGAAGCAATCATAGCCTCGTCCTTTAGGAGTCCACACGAGTACTCCCACCAGAAATGCTACACCTTCCAAATGCTAGTTTGACGGCGTGTAGCTTTTGCAACTTTTGCGTATTTTTGTGTCTCTTTTGGGTAGCCGCCTATGAGCATTTTATGCTCTATTTATAGGCTTAGGTTTGACCTAATTTGCTCTCTAAAGAGTGGGCTCCTTACTCATTCTAAATGAGTTAGGCCCAATAGTCTTATTTTAGTCCAACTAAAATAAAAAGCTATTTTCTGATGGGCTTACTCTATGTGTGTGACCCTATAGGTAAAATACTCGGTTATATTAATAATAAACTATTTTATTATTAATATAAAATAAGAGCGGCATCTAGCAATGCATCATTATGTCCGAATATTATTTATTAACAACATAACCTATAAGTGATAATTATTTTATATGTTTGTTCCTTTTGTCACGATATCCTAATTGGGCCCAAGGCATGGTCGTGTCATCCTTGTACGGTCCAATTTATTTTACTTGATACCGGAGTAGACTTTATCTGAATAAATATCCAATATTTATTCTTTCTAGCATGGCCATGCATTTCCTTAGTCTCACTCCATCAAGTGGCCTATAGATATCACTCCTGTCACATAGGAGAGACAAATCCCATCTACATCACTCACATCCCTCTGCATAATTTGTACATTGCCTAACCACAACCTTTATAGTCCTCTTATTACAGAAGACGTTTGATTGTATTAAAACAATAAACTCCTTATGTAGGAATCGTAGTGACTTCAGGTCAAAGGACTACATATACCATTATCACATTGAGAATCGTTTATGACATTCATGTAACGATCCATGCAACGTTCTCATGGTGGGTCTGTCCAGTGCATCATTACTCTTAATGTGTACCCGTGTGAAGACTTGATATCATTTATATCCATGATCTGTGAGATCAGATCATCAGTACACTCACACACTAGTCTTAATGTATTTACATGTCCCCACGTAAATACTTGACTAGGGACATTTTAGGAATAACTCTCATATGACCTATTACTCCAAGGATAAATAAAGGTTGTTAAACTATTTAACAAAAAATGACTTATTCAAAATGATGCGAACCTATATAGGCTTTTAGTGCATATTTCCAACATCAACACCGTCCTCTCTCTCACTCGTCCCTCTTCCTCTTCACACCGTCCTCCTCCTTCCTTCTCAACACAGTCCTCTACCCTTCACCTAAACATCGTCCCCTTCTCATCCACATCTGTCCCTCTCTCCTCTCTCCCTCTCTTCCACACCGTCCCCCTCTCATACCCTCTCCTCTCTCCTACTCACCAAACACCGTCCCTCTTCTCCTCTTCACTGTCATCCCCCATAAAATCACACTGTCCCTTCTCTCTCTCTCCCTTACACCGTACACACCCTCAAGCTAACAGCCCCCTCAAAAGACCAACACTGTCTCCTTCTCTCCCTCTCTACCTCTCCATACGGTCCTTCTCTCAAGCCAACAGCCCCCCTCTAAAAAACCACACCGTACACCCCCTCAAACACATCATCCTCTCCTTAAAACCCATACCAACAGCCCCCTCAAATCCTCACCACACCGTACACTCCCTCAAACTAAGTCCCTCTCCTCTCACTTCACACCGTCCAGCTCCTTTCTCAACACACCGGTCCTACTCTTCCCTTCATTTTTAATACTTGTACTTGTTTATTTTCTGCTAAATTAATTGTTATTCGGTGACTTTGTCTTCCTCTTCAATTATCAATTAATTTCTGTTGATTGATAAATATTAATAAAAATGAGTACTTCACACATTTTATTTAGATTAGTGTAAAAAGTTGTAATAATTATCATCATTATTATTATTATTGCAATTTTTATTTTCTTTTCTTAAAAAAGATGGAGCAAGTTTAATTTGGACGAGACGTCCTGTTAATCTCATTTTTTATATATAATATCTTTTTCTTAAAAAAGGTGGAGCAAGTTTAATTTGGACGAGACGTCCTGTTAATCTCATGTAAAAATTCATGTTTATTTTTTTTCTGTTTATTTTTGTATACTTTGTCATTTTGTAGGTTTTCTTTTCATAAAGAAGTTAAAATAATTTCTGGGCTAATTATAATACGCGTTATCATATTGAGGTAACCATTTTTATAACGGACAGTTGTGAGGTGCTAATACCTTCCTCACTGTAATTAGACTCCCGAACATGGAATTTCATTTTTTTATAACCAGTGCTTTAACGAAAGGTTTTCCTGGTATTTTATCCTAAAAAATATTGGTGGCGACTCCTTGTTTTTCTTTTCGAAACAAAAAATCGTTTTGAGGGTCGGCCGTGCCGCCACGATCCCAGTCGCGACAGATGGCGACTCCACTGGGGAATTAGAGAGTCAAGCCAGTCAATTTGATAGCGCATGTTTTAATTAGCATATTAATTATTTGACTTCTTCCTTTATTTTATTTTTCTTTGGTTTTTGTTTTATTTGTATTCTATCATTTATGTTCTGTAAATATTTGTGTGATTGTTGAACCCTAGGGTAGACAACTTTATTTGCTTCTTTGTGTTTGTTCTATGTGCAGGATGAGTAAGGTACAGGTATTGAATGCCTCTTTCACACACTACACTCATAATTTGCACACACTTTTGAGTGGGACCCTATACCCGGGCCTAAATAAAACTTAAGATTAGGGGAGGTTGGTAGCGGAGCCATTTGGGATGTACTTCTTGTCTGGTTACCGTGAGAATCTCAGCTAGAGTTTGACTTGTTCATGGTACCCACACCTAGTAGACTTCCTACTGTTGTGGTCAACATCATGAATAAGATCTTGGCTCTAGTGACCTTTAGAAATTTTAGAATAAGCCACCTAATGCGAGGTATCACTGATAGACAAACCTTAGAACCATTAGGAGACTTCCAGAAAAACCTGACTTAAGGCACGAAGGGGCAAACTTTACTTCTACCTTTTCTCATTCTCACTTTCCCTTCTGATCCAAATTAGGGGACCACTTGCCCGTTTAGTGGATTACTTTTTCCAAAAACGACATACTTTTAATTAATGATCCTTTAACGGGCAAGTCGTCTTTTCCTTTTATATTTGTTTAAGTCTTTGGACCTTGAGTTACGGACCTTTTGAATCATCAAAAAAACAAAAGAAAAAAAAACAAAAATACAAAAAATCAATTCCTTTTGTATTGACAATGATCAGGAAATCCGTAGCTCACATGACCTTTGATTTGGTACAAGTTTTGTCAAATCATAATCCCTAAATACAAAAAATGTTTTCAAGAAAGTTACTAGGGGAGTATCGATTTGCAAAACATGTCAATTCCTGATAGCTCTTTCTCTATATTCTCGTCGGAAGTTATTTAGAACTTAACGAATATCCTTTGAGTAGACATGGAAATTAACAAGGGATTGAACTTATAGGATGAGAACCATGGTTGCCTGAGCCAGAAACGTTTAAGCTCAAGGCTTTTACCTCAGAATGAAGAATTCTTTTGTCTTCACAATTATCCCGTATTAATTTCCATGTTTGCTGTACTCAAGTACATTTAAACGATATGTTCTAAGGAACGGTTAAGGGATGCTTGTCAAGGCCTATGATTGCTTCCCACGTCATTCTCCTTCCTTCTATTTTCACCTGACATCTCTTGTTTTTTCTTTCTGATACCAAAAAACACTCTCACTAGACTTTCAAAAGGAGACTCATGGCTGAAAGAGAGCAAGAAATTGAAAACCTCAGGAGTGAAGTTAACCAGCTAAAGGAGAAAGTGGTAGAAATGACCAGACTTTTAGAAAAGAAGATCATAGAGGAGGAACCCTCTGCGGGTGTCAAGAATGATCAACATTTACCAACCACCCCTCTCCATCCTCCTAGACTGATGAAAATGCAAATTCCCTCTTCCATGACACCTTCCATTGCTATCAACAGGACCAATCCCATCATTGACCCTCAACCAACCTATGGCATGTGTTATGCACCACAACACTTCATGGGCTCAGACAATAACCTGCTTTATGCAGTACCCTCAGGATACTCTCCCCCGTTCTATAACCAACAAGAGGATCATGATTTGCAAACAATGAACCCCCATATTCACAATCCTCCCAGTCGCATGAGGCACCTATCATAAGAATGTCTGCATCGGGAGATAAGGGGAAAAGAAAAGGAGATGTTAATTTTACTTCCTATAACCGAAAAAGGGCCCAACCCAGACTAATGGCTCATACTTCTTTTCGACCTGCCAATTTCCCTACACCTTACATGGCTGCTACCATCCCTGACCAGGACTCCTATCTTTTTCTATTCCAACCCTACTTTCATCTATATATCCCTCAAACACCTTCCCATTCTCATTTGTCTGCTATTAAACCCTCTCTTCCACTAGAGCAGACTCAGCCACCTAATCCAGACCGAAGCACAATAAAACCCACTGATAGTTGAACACCGGTCCGATTCGACCCCATTCCCATAACCTACACAGAACTTTTACCTCACCTTATCCGTAGTTCCCTTGCGGTACCTTGTCCATTGAAACCAATGTTTCCTCCTTACCCCAAAGGCTATAATCCTAATACCCGATGTGATTACCATGCCGGAGCCCCAGGGCACTCTACTGAGGATTGTTATGCCTTAAAATTCAAAGTAATGGATCTGATTAAAGCCAAGTGGCTAGATTTCCAGGAAGGGAGTCCCAATATAATCATAAACCCCAGGTCTAATCATGAGAATTCTGGGATCAGTATGATAAGGAGGGACTGAAGGTATGGAGAGGGTGCAAGTTTTGTGATTTGCACACCAAGTGGAGAAGTTCGTGACCAGGAGACCACCTAGCTCTTTACGACTTTAAACTTCTGTTTTTTTTATGACTTTCCAACCCAAACGCTATGCCTAAGGCGTTGAGATATTTTATGTAATAAGGGCAAAAGCATATTTTTATCATTTCAGGGTTTTCTCAATAAATACGTATCAAATTTCAAAATGTTTCCCTTTGCTTCCTTTATTTGTTTTGACATTCCCTTTATCCATTGGTTCTCTTTTGTTTTCCTCTTTCTCTTTGCCATCATACACTAAAAAACATTCATCCAAAAATGATCCTTCTGAGAACAATGAGATCGCAATCCTATGTCATGACTCTGACCGCTTGTTTGATCATGCCGATGAAGAGGGTAGCAAAGACAAAAGTTCCTTGGCCGAATTAACCAGGATGTTTCTAGTTTGATCCCGAAGCGCTCAACAAGGTCAACACACAGAGTGAAAAGGATTCATAAACAACTGGAAAATCAATCGAGTAGCCTTAGAAGATGTTATAGTATAAGGGTAATGACATATGGTCTACATGAATGAAGATAATGCCAGACCTCTTAATGGCATATTTACCCTTCAAAGGAATGTTAGTATTGACCAACATGGATGACGAAGGCTTGCTAAGACCCATAAATGTAAACATGGTCAAGAAATACTCTGCCAAAAAAAACAGAAAAAAAGAAAGGGGATTCAAGGTTGGTGCCCTACACATATACTAATTGGGGCGGGCTGATTCATAGATCAAACTGTCGCTTTTCCACATGAGGGCGTAAATGTTATCAAGCTAAGAATGCGACAAGAACAATGTTTCATCTGTGTCACGATCAACACCCCAACCTTAAAGGAGTATAACTATTCCCATATCAGTGTAACCAAGGGAGTGGTCTACTGTGATACCATTAATATCATACTTCTTTGCCACATTGGCTAAGTGTAAATAAAATAGCTAGACCATAACGAAGGTACCAAGGGGGTCATTCAAAAAAAAACATTCAAAAAAAAAGAGAAACATTCAAAAAAAATAATAACAAAAAGAGATGAAAGAGTAAACAAAAAGACAATGACTTGGAACAAGTCCCCTCATTGGTGCCGGAAAAGGGCTCATCCCTTTTTCCTTGGATACATGGTGTTGGAGAAAACTTTCCTATTTGAAATAACATCCATTCCCCCACGGGCTGAGACTAAATCAAGAAAAGCTCATTGTCAAATCAGATTAAATCTTTGTTGTGAAGGGCGTAACCTTAAAAAAAAGGGTGGAAGACGTCACAAGAAAGGAAAAGCTCGCTAGGCTGAAAACCTGAAAAGGCAGCCTAGGCAAAAGTTAGAGCAATCTGGTAGGCTGAAAACCTGAATAGGCAGCTCAGGCAATAAATTGGGATCAAGATTTTGGCAGAATAATTTAAAGATTCTTATGGGAATGGTCTGATTCCAAGTTATGGCATAAGTCTAACTACCTTTTTCAGAGGCATGGTCAAATGGTGAATTCATAGTCATGATGTGGGATTGAGATACACCTTGTTCTCAACAGCTCACTGGTGGATTTATGAAATCGTCCTTATTCTACCCAATTATCATATTTCCTATGTAACTCCACTTGCTTCTTTGGTCGCCCTTTTCCCACCCTCCACTCAACTTGTAAATACAATTTCACCTTTTTGATACGTGTTCGTATTGAGATTTTCCCTGATTTGTAAGATATATGTTTTCCTTTAATATATAAAATTGAAAAGGTAATGAAAGTTAAAGTCGTGAGGACACGATATTCCTGTTACTTGATCTCGCCTCAAGCAATCGTTATGAAGACTGGGCCTCACACATTTCCAAAGCTTGGGTTGCTTCATCTACTCTGTTTCAGTCATGGGTCACTCCGAATCTCTAAGGATTGTGGCTTTGCAGGAGGTCTGTTTTAGTTCCAATTTGTTTTGCACCACTAACCTTTCTTGCAGGATGGCGCGACAAGTAGATGTGTCAAGACTCAACCGCTGGAACTAGCACTTTCTGAGGTGTATCCATTAGTCTCCTTGGGTCACTCTCATCTTTTCTCATTGAAACCGGCTCTCCTCGGGTTTTCTTCTCATCCATTAGTCTCCAAGGCCCACTCTCATCTTTTCTCAATGAAACTGGCTCTCCTCAGGTTTCCTTCTCATAACCCCCCCCCCCCAAATCATTGGACAAGACACCTTCCTATGGCCGAACACGATGCCTTTCTAAGTTTCCATTGTACTTTGAGGTTTCCATTAATGCCTCATAGTTGGAGCCGGTATCTTCTCAAGGTTTCTGTCTCGTCCATGAGGCATGTTAGGGGTTGCACTTCCAAAAATCAACCGAGAATGGGGATTCCAACAGTCAGGTGAATCCCGTTCCTAGGCAACGACCAAGTACGGGTTAATTTGGACGAGACATCCTGTCAACCCCAAATCTTTCAAACCTGGGATTTTACCTCCAAGTCTATCATTCCTCTTCAAACTAGAGTATCACTTCCCGGCCTTTTGTCGGCCAATGGGCAATGCCCTGAATTTCAAGAAGGAGGAGGTTCGAACTAGGGTATCATCCCAGATGTCTTTGTCAAAAAGAAGCAACCCTAAATTTTCCACTCTTTCCAATAACTGGGGCATCACCCCAGATCCTTCTCCCAGCTTAGGGGTAGTATCCCTAAATCTTCCAACTTTCCAACTGGGGCATCACCCCAGATCCTTCTCCCAGCTTAGGGGTAGTACCTTTAAATCTTCCAACTTTCCAACTGGGGTATCACCCCAGACCTTCTCCGAGCTTAGGGGTAGTACCCCTAAATCTTCCAACTTTCCAACTGGGGTATCACCCCAGATCTTTCTCCCAGCTTAGGGGTAGTACCCCTAAATCTTCCAACTTTCCAACTGGGGCATCACCCCAGATCCTTCTCCCAGCGTAGGGGTAGTACCCCTAAATCTTCAAACTTTCCAACTGGGGCATCACCCCAGATCCTTCTCCCAGCGTAGGGGTAGTACCCCTAAATCTTCCAACTTTCCAACTGGGGCATCACCCCAGATCCTTCTCCCAGCTTAGGGGTATTACCCCTAAATCTTCCAATCTTTCCAATAACTGGGGCATCACCCCAGATCCTTCCCTCAGCCAAGGGACGGTTCCCCTTGATCTTTCAATCTTTCTAAAAAACTGGGGCATAACCCCAAATCCATTCCCAATCAAAAGGCGGTGCCCTGAATCACCAAATCCTTCCCCAGTGAAGTACACTTCCCAGAACTCGAACTTGGACACCCCCACCATATTCCTCTCTTTTGGTAAACCCGCCATACATCCCTGATGGGCCCCAGATCTCTCCTAACCAAGGGGCAATACCTTGAATTTTTGAAACAGCTCAAATTGGGGTATCACCCCAAGTGTCTCCTCTTCCAATTAGGGGACAGTATCCTGAATTTTAAAATAGCTTAAACTAGGGCATCTCCCCAGATTTCTATTTCAGTCAAGGGATAGTAATCTTAAGACTTTTAATCTTTCCATACCGGGGCATCTCCTCGGATTCCTTTTCCAGTCTAGGGACAGTATCCAAAAATTTAGTCATGTCAAACTGGGGCATCGTCCCAGATCTGCTCTCTTGATCAAGGGGCGGTACCTCAAGGTTCTTTCAATTATATTCTAACTGGAGCATCTCCCCATATTCCTTTTTCAATTAAGGGGTAGTCCACCAACCTTTAATCAACTCAAATTGGGGTATCACCCCAAATCTTCCTAGTCAAAAGGGAGTTTCCCCAAAATCCTTTCAGTCTTTCTAGACTGGGGCATCGTCCGTTTCTTTTCTCCCAATCAAGGGATAATACCTGCAAAATCTTTTGATCTTATTCAAACTGGGGCATATCCCCAGATTTCTCTTTCCAATTAAAGGACGGCACCCCAAACCACCAAATGCTTCCCCGGGTGGAACCTAGACAGATGCCAACCAAATCATTCCCCAGTGGAATTATACTTCCCAAACAAATCAAACCAGGGCATCACCTCAGGTTTATTTTTTCTTGCTCAAGGGGCAGTTCACCAAGGTTCCAAAGTAGATAATTCAAACTGGGGCATCACTCAATGTTCATTCTCTTTCACCCTAAGAGACAGTACCTTGAATCATTATACTTCCCAAACAACTCAAACTGGGGCATCTCCCCAGATTTCTTTTGGTCCAGTCAAGGAGCAGTTCCCCCAAGATTCCTTCAAACCTCCTCAAACTGGGACATCACCCCAAGTGTCTCCTGTAACACCCTTTGTTACACCTTAATAAATTCTAGAAAAATTCGTAATTTTTTTTTACTACAGATATGATTGTTAAAAAGAAACTATCGGAATAAATTATATACATTATTTCTAAAATACCTCATAAATATTATTAAAACTTTATAAGGTAATTTTACATTCATCCAACGAAAATAAATATTAAACATTATAAGAAAGAGAGGAAACTCCATGGCCCAGAAGCAGTTACTTAATAACATTATTTATTCATTGAACCACGGTATTCATACTGAGCTCCCTTTCTAGAACGTGCTATATTTACTGCCGATATTCTTCAATCCTTCCCTCTGAACCATCAATTTAAAACATGTGAAACAAAAACACGAAGAAAGGAGTGAGAAACAGAATATAATATTCTCGATTAAGACATAAGCAACAAAGGGTTTTCATAAACCAATACATAAAAATATCAATCACAATCACATACACAATCAATTATGAATGCATGAATGTTATGCAATATCTTCATCATAACTGACCTATATATGTGGGCCCTTAAATTTTAATTTGCACTGGGCTAACCAGGAGTTTACACTATTCCATAAGTCCGGATAATAATAATATGAACAGCTCAACTGGCATGGAAACACTTAGAGACTAGTCAGATTGAGAAAGTTTTTATTGTGAAAGTACCCGACACTAGGGAGCTACCCCAGGTCCCCTGAAGCACCCTTTCATACCCTCTCATCCCAAGGCTCGTAATTAAGCCTCCTCTAATGTATCCTCAGTTTCTATAATCCGTCCCCAGACAATATCATTTTATTTCACTTTAATGATTCATGATGCATGAACTACTCGCGTATTTAGTTGGTTAAGACTTTTAGAAACTCAATTATTAAATACCTTAAAAGATTTACATCATTTCTATAAACTGTACATTTTCTCAATTCTCTGAATTTCTGTCCCACAAAAATAAATTTGGTACAGTTTTTAATTCTCATTGAAATTGAGTTTCTAAGCCTTAAATATCTCAAAACTTTTTTCATATTAAATCTTAACAAGATCAAATTCTCAATTATTTTCAAATATCTTTAGTTATTAAGTTGGAAAAATAAAATAATTTTCTTTTAAAAATTTTATTTTATTAAAAGAGAATAATCTTTAAATCATTAACCATAAATACTTAAAATTACAAAAATTTTTCTTTAATTCAAAATTTAATTATCTTAATTTGTTATAAATTAATTTTCATAAAATGTCTACTTTCTAAAATAAATACTAATTTTTTTATTCTAAATATAAAAATAATTTCTAAGAAGAAATAAAAGATAATGAAAATTTAAAGAGTAAGGTAAGAAATTCTTACTGAATTTTAGCTTTCCATCATGCTCGCTATATGCTCAAACTCCACATTACAATATCATCAATCAAATATTATCAATCACAGTTAAACATCATCAATCATAAATCAATCATAATCAAATCAATTAAATATCATTAAATACATATTGATGAGCCATTACTTGGTAAGGGGGGTTGTGGTGGTGATGTTTGAGATAGTGGAATGAAGAGTTCGCTGAGAGAGAATCAAGTTTGTATAATATGAACTCAATGAAATGGATGTGCCAAGTTTAAACACAGAAGTTGTAATATAGTATAGTTGTCGTTCCACTGAGGAGGTGCTAGAATGAAGATCTTAGTTTGAATTGATTAGGCAGAAAGTTTCAGTTTTGATTTGTTGTGAATGTTGCTGAATGAAAAACAGTAAGTAACAAAATAACAGAGGATAGCACTTTGCAAAATATAACAGTAAATGATGTTGGAAAAATCAGTTTTGTAAAACAGGGATTGGCTTCATCACATCTTCACCTCTGTAAGCTGCATAAGTTTCCATATACGTAAATCGAAAAGATAAGTTCTACGTCACAATCAAAGTCATTTGTATCGATCCCTCGACTACAAAATTCATAAGAATGATTTCCAAACCGCTGATCCCTCAGTCACTTTGGAAACCATTCCAGCATTATCGATCGATTGTTTTGACGTTTGTTGCGTTAGACGCCATCCCTGGCTACCTACTCACAACAAGTATTTATTTCAGGGTCTGCTTTCAAAAGTCACTTCCCAGCATACTCAAGAAAACTTAGAACAAGAAAATAGTGATCAAGTACTTTCAGGCATTAAACGCAGAAGGAAATACAGAAACTTTATCAAATCTCATTACTCAATGAAAACTTACGACAGCATTACTTCAGTGTTGAATGGATTACAGCCCATCCCATAAGGGAAATTAGTTACTCATGCCTTGCATTTTCACCATCAAAGAAATGAATACAGAAAATGGAAAGTGTGAAATGAAAAATACAGAGGATGAAATGATGTATCAGATGATGTTCGGTCATAGATGATGTTTGCAGCTTGATTTATAGGAGTTTAGGTTCAGCTTCTCTTGCCCACTTGTGTAGAACCCATGAAGCATCTTTTAGAGACTGGTGGAAACAGAAGAAAGTGGATGAGTTTGCATCGCATTGTTGGTGAATAAAGAATTAAGAAATCCCATACTGTCTGAGTCACGCTTGAGCTTGATGGTCACGCTCAAGCGTGAAGAGTTCTGATGCTTATTGATGATCTCACGCTCAAGCTGAAGTAATTCACGCTCAAGCGTGGCTTCCTTGCCTTCTCACGCTTGCTCCTCGCTTAGTCTCGCTCAGTTACGCTCAGGCGAGGCCTTAATATCCATTCCTCACGCTCAAGCGGCTTATTCCCACGCTTGAGCGTGAGAGGGGTCCTGATGCCTCTGTTTCCTTTAATTCATGCTGGCCATGCTTAATCCATGCTTAGGCTTCCATTTTTATCATTCCACGCTTAAGCTCCTAGTGTTCACGCTCAAGCGTGAGGGGTCCTGATGCTTTCCAACTTGTTCAAGCTTAAGCTTGCTTGCTCAAGCTTAAGCTTGGTTATTCAAGCTTGAGCTTGCTGTCTTCAAATGCTCCCAATCACGCTTGAGCTTGCTCTTTCACGCTTGAGCTTGATGCTTTCACGCTTGAGCTTGCTACTTTCACGCTTAAGCTTGCCTGCTTCAAGCTTAAGCTTGATTTTTCACGCTTGAGCTTGATGCTTTCACGCTTGAGCTTGATGCTTTCACGCTTGAGCTTGCTACTTTCACGCTTAAGCTTGCCTGCTTCAAGCTTAAGCTTGATTTTTCTCGCTTGAGCTTGATGCTTTCACGCTTGAGCTTGCCTGCTTCAAGCTTAAGCTTGATTTTTCACGCTTAAGCTTGCTTGCTCCAAGCTTAAGCTTGATTTTTCACGCTTAAGCTTGCTTGCTCAAGCTTAAGCTTGCCCTGCTTTCCTGTTGAATTTCCTGCAACTTTCCAAGAGTTTTAACACAATATTTCTTTTATACACCTATCCATCACTACTTAAAAGATTCATGCTCACTTCCTTCAATAATTCATCAATTTAGCTCAAGTTTTTTACAAAATTAATTCGAATGAGTCATGAAATCAATGCTTAATCAACACTTATCAAACTCTCCCCAACCTAGATTTTTGCTTGTCCTCAAGTAAAAAGAAGTTTAGGAAAGGGAATCAAGCGTTCAAAAATCTAAGTTTCTGTGGCAGACAAAAAGTTTAAAAGACAATAATCTGAGTTGATGTCTAGGCAAATGATTTTCTTAATACCAATTCCTTGAAATGTAATGCACCATTACCTTGTTCATAAAGCATGTAACCCATTGCTGTAAGAATATAGAACTCTCATTATTTCTTACCATGTGTCTGTTTCACTCATCCATCATTAGAACTGCTCCGTTAACATTGGCCGTCATTTCTAGTAAAACCAAAATTCAAATGAATAGCAAGGATCAAAAGGTCTTTTAAGGATGTAATGAGGCTGGGCTAACAAGAATCTTTGGTTTTTCTTGGTTTCAAAATGCATGTTTAAAGAAGAGCATAAGTGTTTTTGGTTAATTTAATTAACAAATTAGAAGGCTCCTTCTTTGCATTGAAACTTTAGAATTTTCTTTTATTTTCCTCCAGCTCTTTTATACATTTTTGGAGAGCTTACTATTCTTTTTGCATTTTCTTCTACTGCCTCCATTTATTTCATCTCCTTTTGAGAAAAATATTTTATGCTCTTTTTCAAGATGAACATACAGGTAAGATAGAATTTTTGCTCTTATGCTTAGCTCAGGGCAGAGAAAAATTTTCATGCTTTTATGGCTCAAAGATGGGCTGCGAAAAAAAATCGGATCTTTTTATCGGGGTAGCTTTTTGGCTCTTGGCTAACTATGTTTTCAAAATTGCCTTATCATTTCCTTGTTTGTTTCTTAAGAAAAAGGTTTAATTAGAAAATCAGTCAATGCCAATTTAACAAATTCAAATGAGGCTCTCAAGTGTTTAGATTTTCTCACTTCTCATCAAGATATCAGGCTTACTTCCTTATTCTTAACAGAAAAGGGTTCACGTCATGTAATCAAGCAAAAATACATGCATTCCAGTTCCTTGGTTCTTAATTAAGTCATTTTGCCTAAAAAAAGAATCAGTGTTATTGCCTAAAAACATTCTGTTGCTTAGAAACTTTTCTTGTTCAAAAAGTAAAATCTTTGGTTGGGGTTTTCAAAAATGTTCAACTGCAAGCATGTAATGGTATATCCAAACAATCAACCAAAAGCATAAAAATTTTAAAATTTTTCAAGGCATGCTGCAGTAATGTTAGATAAAACTAACTGAAAGTAAACTAAAGCAATAAAAACTAAAGTAGTAAACTCATCACTCATCCTTAGAAGAGTCATCCCTTGTCTCATGTTTCCTTACTGGAGGTCCTTGTGAGGAGGGTCCTTGTTTAGTCTATGAAGTCTCACCCCTCCTAAGAAAGAAGGCCTGTCCCCAGGCTAAAACTTGCTTTCAGATAATGAGTGGGATGAATTTGATGAGCTGCCTGAAAAGTAAAGAAAAATTTAATCTTACAATAAGATTTACTTAAAACAAAATCAACAGGATGAAAAGAAAACATAAAAGATTGGGTTGCCTCCCAATAAGCGCTTGTTTAATGTCATTAGCTTGACGCCTGATAGATTTTTCAATATGGATCATGAAGTTGGTGGATGAGAGTGTTGAGTTTTTCCACCGCCTTGCCTAAGTCAGGCCTTGGCTTTCTTCCATTCTGTTTTTCAAGTGCACCTTCAATAGCAAAATCAACTTGTTCCTTTTGCACTCGAATTTTTACTTTTCTGTCATCCACATCTATGATGACTTTGGCCGCTTTCAAGAATGGTCTCCCTAGTATGAGGGGAATTTCAGGGTCTTCCTCCATATCTATGACAACAAAATTCTCATGAAATTCAAATTGATCAACTTTGACCTCAACATTTTCAGCAATACCATAAGGGGTTTTTATTGATTGATCTGCCATTTTTAAAGTCATGTTTATTGGCTTTACTGAAAAATCCCCTATACTTTTCAGTGTGGATAATGGCATCAAATTTACACTAGCACCAAGATCTAACAAAGCTTTACTTTTTGAAAGTTTTCCAACAGTAACGGGAATAGAAAAACTCCCTGGATCTTTGGTGTTATGCGGTACTGCTTCAGAGATGATAGTGTCATATCCATCTTCTTCCTCAGTTATTTCCTCAGTCAGTGTGGTCACAGCCTTGCAATGCTCTATTGGGTTTGTTACAGTGTTTGCTCCATACTGAGGCTTCTGTTTCTCAGCAAGTTGTTGGGCTAGTTGTCCCAATTGTGTTTCCAAGTTCCTAAGCGATGCTTCATTGTTCTTTTGACTTGCTAAAGAAGTTTGTATAAATTTTTCCAAGGTGTCCTCTAATCTAGAAGTTCTCTCCACCAAAGAAGGACCATTATTTTGATATGGTTTAGAAGAGCTGGGCTCTTGCTTCCATCCTTGGCCTTGGTTTTGGTTACTTCTCCATCCCTGAAATGGTTGGTTAGAAAAATTGGAATTGAAATTACCAGACCTTCCTTGGTTGTTCATGAAGTATACAGTTGCTTCTTGTGAGCCACAGTTCTCATTAAGATGATCTCCTCCACAAAAGTTACATGTTACAGGCATTTGTTGTTGCCCTGGTTGTGATGATTGTACAGCATGTAATTGTTGTGGAAGATTGGCTATCTTTTTGGTCAATGTTTCTAATTGTTGGGTCAGAATTTTGTTCTGTGCTAAAATGGCATCTGTGGTGTTTAAGTCAAGGACTCCTTTCTTTTGAACTTGCTGACAATCATGTTGAGCTTGGTAGTCTGTTGAGGATAAAGCTTCTATTATCCTTGTGGCTTGGTCAGCATCCACTGTCATCATTGTTCCTCCTGCTGCTGCATCTAAAATCATTTTAGTGTCAGCCCTTAGACCACTGTAAAAAATATTAAGCTGTGCAATATCTTCAAGTCCATGGTTTGGGCATTTTCTGAGCAGTGATTTAAAGCGTTCCCATGCCTCACAAAAAGGTTCATCTTGGCCTTGTCTAAATGTTGTAATATCTGATTTGGCCTTGATGAATCTAGATGGAGGAAAGAACCTTTGTAGAAATTTTTCTTCAACTATGTTCCAGCTATTCAAACTTTGATTTGGATGAGATTGTAACCACTCCTTTGCTTTTCCTGCTAAAGAGAAAGGAAATAGTCTTAAATATGCAGCATCAATAACATCTTGGTCAAATCCCATGGTTCCAACCAATTCATAGAATGTGGCCAAGTGAGTATACGGATCTTCACTTGACATTCCAGTAAATTGGTGTGAACTAATCAAACTAAGAAACGCTGGTTTCATTTCTAGTGTTCTGACAGTGTTTGGAATTGCAATGCTTGAGAAATGTCTTGGCCCTTGCTGTAAAGCATAGTCTCCAAGTGTTCTCCTTGGTGGGTTTTGATTATTGCTGTTGTCATCCATTGTACCAGAGGAAGTTTGTCCTTCTTGAAAGTTCTGCTTTGCTTTCTTGATTTTCTTGAGGAACCTGTCTATCTCAGGATCAAACGCAAATTGTTCTTTTGTGCCTTGTCCTCTCAAGATCATAAATCAAGAACTCACAGTAGCAAGGTTAAAAAAAATAAAAAACAAATTACAAACAAGTTTATTTACACTGTCTTGTCAATTCAATGCTAAAATATTCAAACTTAAATCACCTCCCCGGCAACGGCGCCAAAACTTGGTGAGCCATTACTTGGTAAGGGGGGTTGTGGTGGTGATGTTTGAGATAGTGGAATGAAGAGTTCACTGAGAGAGAATCAAGTTTGTATAATATGAACTCAATGAAATGGATGTGCCAAGTTTAAACACAGAAGTTGTAATATAGTATAGTTGTCGTTCCACTGAGGAGGTGCTAGAATGAAGATCTTAGTTTGAATTGATTAGGCAGAAAGTTTCAGTTTTGATTTGTTGTGAATGTTGCTGAATGAAAAATAGTAAGTAACAAAATAACAGAGGATAGCACTTTGCAAAATATAACAGTAAATGATGTTGGAAAAATCAGTTTTGTAAAACAGGGATTGGCTTCATCACATCTTCACCTCTGTAAGCTGCATAAGTTTCCATATACGTAAATCGAAAAGATAAGTTCTACGTCACAATCAAAGTCATTTGCATCGATCCCTCGACTACAAAATTCATAAGAATGATTTCCAAACCGCTGATCCCTCAGTCACTTTGGAAACCATTCCAGCATTATCGATCGATTGTTTTGACGTTTGTTGCGTTAGACGCCATCCCTGGCTACCTACTCACAACAAGTATTTCTTTCAGGGTCTGCTTTCAAAAGTCACTTCCCAGCATACTCAAGAAAACTTAGAACAAGAAAATAGTGATCAAGTACTTTCAGGCATTAAACGCAGAAGGAAATACAGAAACTTTATCAAATCTCATTACTCAATGAAAACTTACGACAGCATTACTTCAGTGTTGAATGGATTACAGCCAATCCCATAAGGGAAATTAGTTACTCATGCCTTGCATTTTCACCATCAAAGAAATGAATACAGAAAATGGAAAGTGTGAAATGAAAAATACAGAGGATGAAATGATGTATCAGATGATGTTCGATCATAGATGATGTTTGCAGCTTGATTTATAGGAGTTTAGGTTCAGCTTCTCTTGCCCACTTGCGTAGAACCCATGCAGCATCTTTTAGAGACTGGTGGAAACAGAAGAAAGTGGATGAGTTTGCATCGCATTGTTGGTGAATAAAGAATTAAGAAATCCCATACTGTCTGAGTCACGCTTGAGCTTGATGGTCACGCTCAAGCGTGAAGAGTTCTGATGCTTATTGATGATCTCACGCTCAAGCTGAAGTAATTCACGCTCAAGCGTGGCTTCCTTGCCTTCTCACGCTTGCTCCTCGCTTAGTCTCGCTCAGTTACGCTCAGGCGAGGCCTTAATATCCATTCCTCACGCTCAAGCGGCTTATTCCCACGCTTGAGCGTGAGAGGGGTCCTGATGCCTCTGTTTCCTTTAATTCATGCTGGCCATGCTTAATCCATGCTTAGGCTTCCATTTTTATCATTCCACGCTTAAGCTCCTAGTGTTCACGCTCAAGCGTGAGGGGTCCTGATGCTTTCCAACTTGTTCAAGCTTAAGCTTGCTTGCTCAAGCTTAAGCTTGGTTGTTCAAGCTTGAGCTTGCTGTCTTCAAATGCTCCCGATCACGCTTGAGCTTGCTCTTTCACGCTTGAGCTTGATGCTTTCACGCTTGAGCTTGCTACTTTCACGCTTAAGCTTGCCTGCTTCAAGCTTAAGCTTGATTTTTCACGCTTGAGCTTGATGCTTTCACGCTTGAGCTTGATGCTTTCACGCTTGAGCTTGCTACTTTCACGCTTAAGCTTGCCTGCTTTAAGCTTAAGCTTGATTTTTCTCGCTTGAGCTTGATGCTTTCACGCTTGAGCTTGCCTGCTTCAAGCTTAAGCTTGATTTTTCACGCTTAAGCTTGCTTGCTCCAAGCTTAAGCTTGATTTTTCACGCTTAAGCTTGCTTGCTCAAGCTTAAGCTTGCCCTGCTTTCCTGTTGAATTTCCTACAACTTTCCAAGAGTTTTAACACAATATTTCTTTTATACACCTATCCATCACTACTTAAAAGATTCATGCTCACTTCCTTCAATAATTCATCAATTTAGCTCAAGTTTTTTACAAAATTAATTCGAATGAGTCATGAAATCAATGCTTAATCAACACTTATCACATATCATAATGCAAAATTTAATGATTATTAATATAGTTGATTTTTTTTTTAGTTCCTTTTGTCCATTCCTAGCATAGGTATATGTAAGTCCATATAATCCAGTCCTTGCATAGGTATTGTTCAGTCCATATGGGTCATAATGGTCCAAGTCCTTACATAGGTATAATCCAGTCCATATAGGTCATAATGGTCCAAGTCCTTGCATAGGTATTGTAGAGTTAGTTAAACCGGATATTAAATTTAAGATTTATTATAAATTTTAAGTTAAAAGGTTAATATTTTTAAAATACTAATATTATTAAATTTAAAAGGAGTAGGGGACTCCTCCCATTATTCTTATGTCTTTTCATATTATATTCTTATCTCACTCCCCCTTACCTTGAATTTTTACCCAAAAGAGATTTGCTTTGCGTCTCCAATTTCTAGAAATATTAATACCAATCTTGTTTCAGTATAGGCATAAGATGAAGATTATTACTACTTAAAACAGAAATGGTAAATTTTGAATAGTGAATAGTAACGATAAATAGTAAATTGTGAATAGTAACGGTAAATAGTAACAGTAAATAGTAATTTACTATTTGAATAGTAATTTACTATTGAAATAGGATTTTACTATGTAGAATAGTAACTTAAAATAATATTATTTCTAGTATAATAATAGATTTCTAAAAACGATATAAAAATAACCCTAAAAAATATAAAAGTGAAGTATTCGTACCTTAAAATTTTAGCAGAACCTTCTTCTAAAAAAAATTACTTCTCTCTCTCACTTCCACCACTATCTCACTAGGACTACTATATTAAGAAAACTTAATCTGAAATTGTGAATTCTAAAGAAGAATTCCTTCGGTATTTATAGAAAAAAATTTACTATGCATTCCATTATTTTAAAATAAAAATACTATGCATTTTTGAATTTTTTATTCCTGGTTACTGTGCATCTTTTGAATTTTTCGTACATGCACAGTGTTTTGCATAGTAACTGTCGGCAGAATTATTAAGCCAAATAGTAACCTTTCACTCGGTATATTTTAAATATTCAAAATAAGTCCTTTTTGAAATTTAGCGATATTATATCAGTCCTTACTAATTTTATAACAAGTAATATAAAGTTTAAATTTTAAAAATCTAAAATTTTCTGTTAATAAAAATTTATTGATACGTTCCCAATTTTTAACGATTGGAAAAAATAGAGATTTTTCTCAAACTGATAATTTTTAGATAAGTCTACTTGAAACGGATTTTAGAAAATTTTCTTATAATTTAAATTCACTTTCTTATAAATATTTTTAATTTTAGGTCACTTTATATGAATTTAAAATTATTTAAAATATATTATTTTATTAAAAAAATTCAAAAATTCCAAAAAATTCCAAAAAATCATAAATAATACGTAGATTAAAAAGTTCTAAAGAACCATAATCTAATTACTTCAAAATTTTAATATAAAAATAAAAATAGGGGTGTTACAACTCTACTCCCTTAGAAAAATTTCGTCCTCGAAATTTACATTATTCAGTAAAACAAATGAGGATGAGACTCTTTCATCTCAGTTTCTAGTTCCCATGTAGCATCTTCTCCTCTCGTTTCACTCCAAATGACCTTTACAAGCGGAATTATCTAGTCTCTTAATTTTTTTATTCTTCTGTCACCTATTCTAACAGGTGGTGCATCATATGTAAGATTATCTTTAACTTGTATGACATCAGGTTCAATAACATGTGTAGGATCAGATATATACTTTCGTAAGTTTTACACATGAAAAACATTATGGATATTAGAAAGAAAAGTTGGTAATGCTATTTGGTAGGCAAGGGGACTAACTTTATGAATTATTTGATATGGACCAATAAATCTAGGAGTTAGTTTTTGAGATTTCATTGCCCGACCGACCCCAGTCATAGGTGTGACTTTCAAGAATACATGATCGCCTTCCTGAAATTCGAGCGGCTTTCTTCTTTTGTTATAGTAACTTTTCTGTCTGCTCTGTGTTGTCTTCATCTTTTCCTGAACTATTTTGATTTTATCTATGGTTTGTTGTACCAACTCTGGTCCTAGCATCAAGTTTTCACTAGTCTCAAACTAACATAGCGGGGTCCTACATTTTCTTCCATATAATGCTTCTAAAGGTGCCATGCCAATGCTAGCATGGAAACTGTTGTTGTAGGTAAACTCCACATATGGTAAGAATTGATTCCAACTTCCTTTATGCTCCAACACACAAGCTCGTAACAAGTCCTCTAGAGATTAGATTGTTTTTTCTGATTGTCCATCCGTCTGAGGATGATATGCTGAACTCAGACGCAGTCTTGTTCCCAAAGCCTTGTGCAAGCTCTTCCAGAATTGTGATGTAAAACGAGGGTCCCGATCAGAAATGATACTTGAAGGAATTCCATGCAATCTCACAATCTCCTCGATGTATAATTTTGCCAGCTTCTCCATAGAGTAACGAATATTGATGGGAATAAAGTGGGCAGACTTTGTTAGTCTATCCACTATTACCCATATTGAATCATGTCCTAATGGAGTTTTGGGTAGAGAAGTCACAAAATCCATGGTAATGCTATCCCATTTCCATTCTAGTATTTCCATTGATTGCAGCATTCCAGGGGGTTTTTGATGTTCCACTTTAACCTTCTGGCAAATTAGACATGCAGCCACGTATTCTGCCACCGTTTTCTTCATTCCAGGCCACCAAAATAACTTCTTCAAATCTTGATACATTTTAGTAGCTCCAGGATGAATGCTCATATAACTTTTGTGACCTTCTTCCAGAATTGCTTTTCTCAACTCCTCTTGATCAGGGATACACACTCGATCCTTATACCTCAACAATTGGTCATTTTTTATATTGAAATCGACTTCTTTTCCTTGTTTCAAGAGTTCTTTCTTTTCTTGTAGGAATTCATCATCTCTTTGAGCCTCTAAAACTTGCCTCAGGAATTCATTTGTCACTTGCAACGCTCCTAATCTGTAGCTGTTAGCATTAACCTTTACTGCTAGGTTAAGATCTCTGAAGTTCTCTATCAATTCCAGCTCTTTAATCATCATTGTAGACGTATGTAGAGACTTTCGACTCAAAGCATCAGCTACTACATTCGCTTTTCCAGGATGGTATTGCAACTCAAAGTCGTAGTCCTTTAAGAACTCCATCCATCTCCGTTGCCTCATGTTCAACTCCTTTTGGTCGAATAAATACTTAAGACTCTTATGATCACTAAACACATCGAATGTTGCACCGTATAGATAATGCCTCCAAATCTTTAAGGCAAAAACTATAGCGGCTAACTCTAAGTCATGGGTAGGGTAGTTAATCTCATGTTGCCTTAATTGGCGCGATGCATAGGCTACAACCTTCTTGTCTTGCATGAGTACACTTCCTAGTCCTTGTTTAGACGCATCACAGTAAACTTCAAAACTTCGATGTGGATCGGGGAGTACTAATGTAACATCCCTGTTTTTAGAAACAATTTTATCCTTGTAAATTTTAATTATGGAGGGTTTGTAAGCAAGAATAAGTCAATATATACCCTGTTGATGGTCTGAAGTACCTCAAAAATGTCATTTTTGCACGTAATAATAGAATTTATATGGAATATTAGTGAAATTATGCAAAAACCGAGTGAAAAGGGCTCTGTTCCGAGTGACAGAGAAGAATTCCGAGTGAAGGATTAGAAATTCCGAGTGAAGGAGAGAATTCTGAGTCAGTACCATGTTTTCCGAGTAAAACATGACTGAGAAGGCTACCACCGAGTGGAGTCCTGACCTGAGAAGCAATTCTGAGTGAAGAGTGTTCAAAAGAATCACTTCTGAGTGAAAATCCGAGTGAAAACACCCTAGAAAGGCTCGGTTCCGAGTTGAATGTTTCCTTTTCTGAAGGAAATTACTATGGTTGGAGCATTCCGAGTGAAAGAATACATAAATGCTTCTATTTATGTTGATTTGATGCTCCTTTCTGATTGAAGTATGTTGTGGAAACAATTGGGAAGGCTTCCGAATGGTTTTGCTTAGGAAACCGAGTGGAAAATGGTGGAGGAAGTCAATTCCGAGTGAGATACACTCCACTGGACCAAAACCGAGTGAGAGAAGTATGTGTGGGTATTGGTCCGAGAGGTAATGGCCTAAACCGAGTGAATTGAGTGAAGGAAGACTCGGATTTCCGAGTGAAGATTCTGAGAAAGAGAGGACTCGGTCTGAAGAGGTATTACCGAGTGAGAAACCGAGTGCCTGAGTCGGTTCAAAGGAATTCCGAGTGAAGATTTGAAGCTTCGCTCAAGCGAGCAAGCCACGCTCAAGCGAGCCTTGAAATTGTTGACTCGGAAGTAGGAATTCCAGTCGGAATAGTTCTTAACCGAGTGTAATTTCACTCGGTATTCACTGACAGAAGTGCGTATTGACTTCAATTTTGTCTTTTAATGATATTTAAATTCAATCGTGCACATTATGGATGGTGGACGACCAGAAATGGACACTGACTCAGCATATATCTTATTAAATCCCTAGTGACCCTTCCATTAGCAATCCACTCACAGCCCACTCAGAAAAGCTGTCCCCCACTTGTTTTTCCACTCACTCTCTCCCTATTTAAACGAGTTCAAGGTCCTCAGAACTCACACCACACACACGACCCAAACACCCTTCATCACTCTCCTTCCCAGCAAGTTTCTTTCTCTCTTTTTCCTTCCATTTCACTCGGATTTGAAGCAGGACAGTGAAGGGAGCCTCTTTCTTCTCCTCCAGGAACTTCATTGAGGTAAGGGGGTATATTTTTGGGTGCCTTATGGGAAAACCGAGTGAAGGACAGATTCAGTGTGTATGAATTAAATGCTTTATATTGTTATCTGTATATGCATGTATATATATATATATATATATATCTGTTACCGAGTGATGAATTGTGATATGACATGTACTTATTGGACTGAAAATACTAAGAATCATGGGTACCGTGTGATTTCCAGTGAAAAACTATGAGTTTAATGATAACAGGTTCTGTTTTAGGCCAATCCGATCGGTTTTGGTATCATTTCAATCGGATTCTTTATATTACCAACTCATTTTCATTCGGATATAACATATTTCACTCGGAAACACCATATTTCACTCGGAAAACACTCTTTTTCTCTCGGACAGCATCTCCCAAGTCTTATTTTACTCGGAAATCTCTTTCTTAAATTATTTCACTCGGAACTTGTCTTAATTTCACTCAGAAAATATAATCATCTTTTACTCAGAACCCTTTTTCAGTAAATTCACTCGGAAAACACTCTATTGCTCTCGGTCAGTAGCTTCCCAATCTTATTTCACTCGGCAAACACTTTATTTTACTCAGCAAGCAGTTATTCTACTCAGATTTATATTATTTCATTCAGACAGAACTCTTTTCAACTAATTTCACTCGGTAAACTCATGTTTCACTCGGAAAGTATCTTATTTTTACTCAGGAAACTCTTTTCCTACTGATTCCACTCGGAATCATACTTAATTTCATTCAGGAACTCATTTTCACTTAGAATTTAAGTAGCTTCACTCATGAAAACCTTTTCCAGTAAATTTAACTCGGTAAACACCTTAATTTCACTCAGAAAACTCCTTTTTGACTGAATACCACTCGGAAATATACTTTATTTCACTTAGAGACTCATTTTCACTCGGATTTACAAACAATGCTACTCAGGAAACCATTTTCCTACTGACTTCACATGGATTTATATTTTAATTCACTCAGAAATTTGTTTCACTCAGAATTCAAGATATTTAGTTAAGAAAATTATTTTTCAGCTTCTGTTTCACTCGGATTACTTATTAATTTCAGTTAGAAAACTCTGCTTAGTTTATTTCACTCGGATTCATAGCTATCTCATGCGGAAAACTTATTTTTCACTCGGATTCAAGCTGTTCCAGTCGGAAAACAACATTCCACTTCATTTCACTCGGATCCAAACTTATTTCAGTCGGAAAACAGCTTTTCCAGTGTCATTTCACTCGGATTTTTAGCCAGATCACTTGGAGAACCCTTCTCTGTACGATTCCACTCGGAATCATACTCATTTCACTCGGATTTACCCCTGTTCCACTCGGAAAACTCTGTTTTTAGTGTTTTTCACTTGAATTTTCAATTGGATACTGATCTTCAATACTTTTTAAGTTATTGGTAAGTTATAATTATCATTCTTATTCTATTATTATCATTATTTATTGTTAAACTTAATATTGTTATCATTATTATTAGTTTTATTATTATTATACATTGTTAACATCTAAATTATGCGTAATTACATAAAGAACATATATTATTTTACTCTTTATGAAAGAATATATATAATAGATATATTTCTTTAAATAATAAACGAATATCTTACAAGGTTTAAATGATTGATGGAATTCAAAGAACTTGAGAATGATATGATGAGACTGGAAATACATAAGATACCCAAGGAATCAATTGATAAGATAAATGCATTTCGCATCATGAAAATATTTTTGAAGAAGAAAAACCTCTAGAGCATACACTTGGTACAGTGGAGGACACTCACGTTCGATCTCCATGAAGAATCTTGGGAGTACAACTGGAACGGCAACCCAATGGCATCAGAGTCGCGCCTGATAGCCGGGTGAGACGATGCAATTCTAGTGTACTTTGACTAAATGACGGAGTGTAACTATGATCGTAGGGATCCAAGTTCCAAAAATATTTAAATCAATGATGAGAACCAATGAGTTCATTTGTACCACATGGAACTTGGGCGGACCCTGATCGCTCTAGATGATTGGAATGGTGATATTCCACAGAATGAGAAGAAGATGAAACGATTTATTGGGCCCATATGCATCATGAGACTTAACCAAAGATAAATCATAATAAATCCGAACTCATGCATTCATTACAGCATATATGATATTTATAATTGTGAATATGTTATATGTACGATTTATTTCATGATAATATGCTTGATTGTTATAATTGTGAACATGCTAAATATACGATTATGTGATGACAACATGCTTGATTGTTATAAATATGCTAAATGTATGATCTATGTGACATTGTATGTTAACTGGATTATGTCCGCACCGGATGAACCAATCAGGGTCTTGGGTTATACTCACCCTTACTGTTGAACATTTTTCAGAGGAATTAGAAACTCAAGAACCCGAGTGTGAAGATCAGCAATACGCTGAACCCATTGAGAATAATCATTAAGGATAGAATATTTATAATCAGACACCGGATGACTGTATAATATTTAAGGGTGCCTGCGTGCCCCATTCTGTTAAGAGTACAATTATTTACAGTTTGTGAATGACTATGTGATATATACAATATTACTTCCGCTGATCTGCCATGTATTTATTTTAAAAAAAAAATATTCACTTTTTCTAAAAACTGTTAACACTCTCAGTTAAATAGGATGAACCTACAG
Source organism: Clitoria ternatea (assembly GCA_037962975.1). NCBI lineage: Eukaryota > Viridiplantae > Streptophyta > Magnoliopsida > Fabales > Fabaceae > Clitoria > Clitoria ternatea. Next base: position 63,063,707 of record CM075676.1, read on the forward strand.
AAGGATTTGTCTTATCTAACCGAGGGTGTTACAAAAGGTGGTATTAGAGCATAGTCGATTCATTAAGCTTGTGGAGTGGACCATTAGGTTTCCACGTACTCTGATAGAAATATTGAACAGTCCATAACACTCCTAAGACTAAATATCCTATGTGGAATGCTCCACATAACGCATACCCTGAATCTATTTGTTGATATTCTTTCAGCAAATTCCTAATGGCACGCCAAAATAACAATCACGTGATGGAGAATCTTCTTACCAGAATTGTGGAGGTAATAGAACGACAAGAGTTACCTCATGCTTCTGCCAGACAAGGATTAGCTGATTTTCAAAGGAACAATCCTACGCAGTTCAAAGGAGGCTTCAATCCAGAAGGAGCACAACTATGGATTGAACACCTTGAAAAGATTTTTGTCGCTATACGATGTTCTGATGAGGATTGTGTAACTTTTGCTGTCTTCATGCTGGTTGGAGAAGCAGAACACTGGTGGACTCATGCTAGAGTTAGACTAGCTACTGATAGGCATATCATTACTTGGGGATGATTTAAGACAGAATTTCTCGCTAAATATTTCCCCGAAGACATAAGGAGGCAAAAGGAGCAGGAATTCTTTAATCTGAAACAGGGCAATATGACTGTTGGGAAGTACGCTGCTAAGTTTGATGAACTGGCAAAATGTTGTCCCTACTACACTCACATGGGAGAAGCGTCAAGATGTGCAAAGTTCGAGGCAGGGCTACGACATGAGATTCGTCAAGCCATATGTTGTCAACAAATTACACAATTCACTACTTTGGTTGACAGAAGCCACATATTTGAGAACACCTCTAATCTTCGACGACCTGGAGCGTCTAATCATGGGCCAGAGCGACGTATGCCAAATCGACAGCAAAGAAGGGATTTTCGAGGAGATAGACCATATTTCCGATCTTTTAACTCAGCCAACCGAATTCCTCCTAAAGGTCAGGAGAACCAAAGTAGTAGAAACTGCACGATTTGTGGACGGATCGGACATCATGATGTTGACTGTTGGTACAGGAATAAAAATAACCAACAACAAGTAACTCAAAGACAGGCAGTACGACCAACAGGTCAAGGAAGTGGAGGATCTACTGCAAATGTCTCTACCAACAATGCCCCAAGAATGCAAAATGTTCCCCGCAACAACAACTTTAGACAGAACAATAATCCTGGAAGGCCCAGAAACAACTCAACCAGAAGGCCAGGGGGAAATGCCTGAGTTTTTACCATGAATGGTGCAGAAGTATCACAAGAGAACGATCTTGTGCAAGGTACATGCTTTATAGGAAGTACTCTATTAAATGTATTATATGATTCTGGAGCCACTCATTCTTTCATATCTGAGAATTGTGTAAAACATTTAAAGCTTCCTACAACCTCTCTGCCCTATCAAATGATTGTCACAACTGCCGCCAATAAGCCCATTTGCTCTACTCGCATATGTCTAGAATGTCCTCTCAATATCGAAGGGAAAGCTTATCAAGTAGATCTGATATGTTTATCTTTGATTGATCTAGACATTGTTTTAGGGATGAATTGGCTTGCTGCCAACCATATTCTTATTGACTGTCATAATAGATCCATCTCTCACGGGTCTATTATATCTGAATGTGATCAAGTCACAGATTCTTGCCTTGTTAGCTCAGAAAAGGTAATCTCAAAAGAAGTCCAACTATACATGATCCTTACTGAAACTGAAAGTAAGGCCACTTCCCAACTTGAACAGATTCCTGTTGTTCAAGAATTTCCAGAAGTATTCCCTGAGGACATACTAGAGCTACCTCCAGAGCGAGAAGTCGAATTCAGCATTGATATTATACCGGGCGTGGGACCAATCTCTATTGCTCCTTACCGGATGTCACCCAGGGAACTCAGCGAACTTAAAGAGCAATTAGAAGAACTTCTAGAGAAAGGAATGATTAGACCCAGTGTCTTACCTTGGGGAGCACCAGTTCTTCTAGTCAAAAAGAAGGATGGCAGTATGCGGTTATGTGTTGACTATCGTCAGTTAAATAAAGCTACGATCAAGAACCGTTACCCTCTTCCAAGGATTGATGATTTGATGGATCAATTACGAGGAGCCACTATCTTCTCGAAGATTGATCTGCGATCAGGCTATCATCAAATCAGAGTAAAGAAAGACGATGTACCTAAAACGGCATTCAGAACACGATATGGGCACTATGAGTATCTTGTTATGCCCTTTGGAGTTACAAATGCACCTGCAGTCTTTATGGGATACATGAATCGAATCTTCCATGAGTACTTAGACAAATTTATGGTTGTATTCATTGACGATATTCTCGTCTACTCCAAGAGTCATGAGGAACACGAGGAACATCTTCGAATTGTTCTAAACACTTTGCGTGCAAGGCAATTGTACGCCAAGTTTTCAAAATGTGAATTCTGGTTGACAGAAGTGAAATTCTTAGGACATGTCATCTCTAAGGAAGGAATTGCTGTGGATCCTACAAAGGTAGAAGTTGTACTAAATTGGGAACAACCCAAGAATGTGACGGAAATCCGCAGTTTCCTTGGACTGGCTGGATATTATCGTCGATTCATCGAGAATTTCTCTCGAATTGCAGCACCTTTAACTAAGCTGACTCGTAAAGATCAACCATTCAAATGGACTGACAAATGCGAAAGCAGTTTTACGGAGTTACGCCAACGACTCACTAGTGCACCTGTCTTGATTTTGCCAGATCCTGCCAAGCCATATGAAGTGTATTGTGATGCGTCGAGACAAGGATTAGGATGCGTCCTAATGCAAGAAAGAAAGGTTATTGCTTATGCTTCAAGACAGCTAAGAACGCATGAAGTTAATTATCCCACACATGACTTGGAATTAGCTGCAGTTGTGTTTGCCTTAAAAATCTGGAGACACTACTTGTATGGTACATACTTCAAAGTCTTCAGTGATCCCAAAAGCTTGAAGTATCTATTCGACCAGAAAGAGTTGAATATGCGACAACGTAGGTGGATGGAATTTATCAAAGATTATGATTTTGAACTCCGATATCATCCTGGAAAAGCTAATGTTGTGGCTGATGCACTCAGTAGAAAAGCCCTACGTCTATCATATATGATGACAAAGGAGTTAGAACTGATTGAACAGTTTCACGATTTGAACCTAGCAGTAACACCAAAAAGGGGAAGCCTTATGGTTGGAATGCTAAGGATTTCCAATGATTTCTTGGAACAAATCAAAGAAGCTCAAGCCAATGATCAGGAATTACAAGATCTAGCAGAAAAGACAAAAGAAGGAGTCTCAGAGTTTAGCAAAGATGAACATGGGGTGATCAGGTATCAACAGAGACTCTGTATTCCAGTCAACGTAGATCTTAAGAGATCTATCCTGGATGAAGCACACAAAAGTAAGTACAGTATCCACCTAGGATCAACCAAGATGTACCAGGACTTGAAGAAATTATTCTGGTGGCAAGGAATGAAAAGGGATATCGCAGAGTACGTAACAGCTTGCCTGATGTGTCAGAAGGTAAAGGCGGAACAACAACGACCAAGTGGGACCCTTCGTCCTTTGGATATTCCAGAATGGAAATGGGATAAGATTGCTATGGACTTCGTGAGTGGATTTCCCAGAACATCAACTGGATGTGATACTATTTGGGTAATCGTGGATCGATTAACAAAGACCGCTCACTTCATTCCTGTCAATATGAAGTATTCTCTAGAAAAACTCACCCAGATCTATATCAAGGAAATTGTACGATTACATGGAACTCCCACTGCGATTGTGTCCGATCGAGATCCTCGTTTCACATCACAGTTTTAGAAAAGCCTGCAACAAGCTCTAGGAACTCGTCTGAAGTTAAGTTCCGCATACCACCCATAGACAGACGGACAATCAGAAAGAACGATCAAGACTCTTGAAGATTTGTTACGTCTTTGTGTCTTGGAACATAGTGGAAATTGGCAAGAATATCTTCCACTTATTGAGTTCACTTACAACAACAGCTATCATGCAAGCATCGGAATGGCCCCTTATGAAGCTTTGTATGGAAGAAAATGCCGTACACCTTTATGTTGGTATGAAACTGGTGAGAAAACAATAATTGGACCAGAGATTGTTCAGAAGACAACAGAACAAGTTCAGAGGATTCAAATGGCAATGAAGGCTTTACAAGATAGACAAAAGAGTTACTATGACAAATGTCGGAAACCATTAGAATTTGAAGAAGGTGACCATGTATTTTTCAAAGTTACCCCTACCACTAGAGTAGGAAGAGCTTTGAAGGCCAAGAAGTTAAGCCCCAGATACATAGGACCCTATCAGATTCTGCAAAAGATAGGAACTCATGCGTACCGCATTGCTCTGCCACCCGAGCTGACAAACCTTCACAATGTCTTTCATGTCTCTCAACTCCGCAAATATGTACCAAGCCCTGATCATGTTCTAAGTCCCGATCAATTTGTTCTGAAAGAAAACCTTACCTTTGAAGCATCGCCAGTTAAGATTGCTGACCGACGTCTCAAACAGCTAAGAGGCAAAGAAATCCCTTTGGTCAAGGTAGTTTGGAGTCAGACAGATGATGGGGATGCTACTTGGGAAATTAAGGAGAAAATGAGAGAATTGTACCCTCAATTGTTTTAACTTTAAATTTCGGGACGAAATTTCTAAAAGGAGGGGAGAATGTAACATCCCTGTTTTTAGAAACAATTTTATCCTTGTAAATTTTAATTATGGAGGGTTTGTAAGCAAGAATAAGTCAATATATACCCTGTTGATGGTCTGAAGTACCTCAAAAATGTCATTTTTGCACGTAATAATAGAATTTATATGGAATATTAGTGAAATTATGCAAAAACCGAGTGAAAAGGGCTCTGTTCCGAGTGACAGAGAAGAATTCCGAGTGAAGGATTAGAAATTCCGAGTGAAGGAGAGAATTCCGAGTCAGTACCATGTTTTCTGAGTAAAACATGACTGAGAAGGCTACCACCGAGTGGAGTCCTGACCTGAGAAGCAATTCTGAGTGAAGAGTGTTCAAAAGAATCACTTCTGAGTGAAAATCCGAGTGAAAACACCCTAGAAAGGCTCGGTTCCGAGTTGAATGTTTCCTTTTCTGAAGGAAATTACTAAAAGAATACATAAATGCTTCTATTTATGTTGATTTGATGCTCCTTTCTGATTGAAGTATGTTGTGGAAACAATTGGGAAGGCTTCCGAATGGTTTTGCTTAGGAAACCGAGTGGAAAATGGTGGAGGAAGTCAATTCCGAGTGAGATACACTCCACTGGACCAAAACCGAGTGAGAGAAATATGTGTGGGTATTGGTCCGAGAGGTAATGGCCTAAACCGAGTGAATTGAGTGAAGGAAGACTCGGATTTCCGAGTGAAGATTCTGAGAAAGAGAGGACTCGGTCTGAAGAGGTATTACCGAGTGAGAAACCGAGTGCCTGAGTCGGTTCAAAGGAATTCCGAGTGAAGATTTGAAGCTTCGCTCAAGCGAGCAAGCCACGCTCAAGCGAGCCTTGAAATTGTTGACTCGGAAGTAGGAATTCCAGTCGGAATAGTTCTTAACCGAGTGTAATTTCACTCGGTATTCACTGACAGAAGTGCGTATTGACTTCAATTTTGTCTTTTAATGATATTTAAATTCAATCGTGCGCATTATGGATGGTGGACGACCAGAAATGGACACTGACTCAGCATATATCTTATTAAATCCCTAGTGACCCTTCCATTAGCAATCCACTCACAGCCCACTCAGAAAAGCTGTCCCCCACTTGTTTTTCCACTCACTCTCTCCCTATTTAAACGAGTTCAAGGTCCTCAGAACTCACACCACACACACGACCCAAACACCCTTCATCACTCTCCTTCCCAGCAAGTTTCTTTCTCTCTTTTTCCTTCCATTTCACTCGGATTTGAAGCAGGACAGTGAAGGGAGCCTCTTTCTTCTCCTCCAGGAACTTCATTGAGGTAAGGGGGTATATTTTTGGGTGCCTTGTGGGAAAACCGAGTGAAAGACAGATTCAGTGTGTATGAATTAAATGCTTTATATTGTTATCTGTATATGCATGTATATATATATATATATATATATATATATATATATATATCTGTTACCGAGTGATGAATTGTGATATGACATGTACTTATTGGACTGAAAATACTAAGAATCATGGGTACCGTGTGATTTCCAGTGAAAAACTATGAGTTTAATGATAACAGGTTCTGTTTTAGGCCAATCCGATCGGTTTTGGTATCATTTCAATCGGATTCTTTATATTACCAACTCATTTTCATTCGGATATAAAATATTTCACTCGGAAACACCATATTTCACTCGGAAAACACTCTTTTTCTCTCGGACAGCATCTCCCAAGTCTTATTTTACTCGGAAATCTCTTTCTTAAATTATTTCACTCGGAACTTGTCTTAATTTCACTCAGAAAATATAATCATCTTTTACTCAGAACCCTTTTTCAGTAAATTCACTCGGAAAACACTCTATTGCTCTCGGTCAGTAGCTTCCCAGTCTTATTTCACTCGACAAACACTTTATTTTACTCAGCAAGCAGTTATTCTACTCGGATTTATATTATTTCATTCAGACAGAACTCTTTTCAACTAATTTCACTCGGTAAACTCATGTTTCACTCGGAAAGTATCTTATTTTTACTCAGGAAACTCTTTTCCTACTGATTCCACTCGGAATCATACTTAATTTCATTCAGGAACTCATTTTCACTCAGAATTTAAGTAGCTTCACTCATGAAAACCTTTTCCAGTAAATTTAACTCGGTAAACACCTTAATTTCACTCAGAAAACTCCTTTTTGACTGAATACCACTCGGAAATATACTTTATTTCACTTAGAGACTCATTTTCACTCGGATTTACAAACAATGCTACTCAGGAAACCATTTTCCTACTGACTTCACACGGATTTATATTTTAATTCACTCAGAAATTTGTTTCACTCAGAATTCAAGATATTTAGTTAAGAAAATTATTTTTCAGCTTCTGTTTCACTCGGATTACTTATTAATTTCAGTTAGAAAACTCTGCTTAGTTTATTTCACTCGGATTCATAGCTATCTCATGCGGAAAACTTATTTTTCACTCGGATTCAAGCTGTTCCAGTCGGAAAACAGCATTCCACTTCATTTCACTCGGATCCAAACTTATTTCAGTCGGAAAACAGCTTTTCCAGTGTCATTTCACTCGGATTTTTAGCCAGATCACTTGGAGAACCCTTCTCTGTACGATTCCACTCGGAATCATACTCATTTCACTCGGATTTAGCCCTGTTCCACTCGGAAAACTCTGTTTTTAGTGTTTTTCACTTGAATTTTCAATTGGATACTGATCTTCAATACTTTTTAAGTTATTGGTAAGTTATAATTATCATTCTTATTCTATTATTATCATTATTTATTGTTAAACTTAATATTGTTATCATTATTATTAGTTTTATTATTATTATACATTGTTAACATCTAAATTATGCGTAATTACATAAAGAACATATATTATTTTACTCTTTATGAAAGAATATATATAATAGATATATTTCTTTAAATAATAAACGAATATCTTACAAGGTTTAAATGATTGATGGAATTCAAAGAACTTGAGAATGATATGATGAGACTGGAAATACATAAGATACCCAAGGAATCAATTGATAAGATAAATGCATTTCGCATCATGAAAATATTTTTGAAGAAGAAAAACCTCTAGAGCATACACTTGGTACAGTGGAGGACACTCACGTTCGATCTCCATGAAGAATCTTGGGAGTACAACTGGAACGGCAACCCAATGGCATCAGAGTCGCGCCTGATAGCCGGGTGAGATGATGCAATTCTAGTGTACTTTGACTAAATGACGGAGTGTAACTATGATCGTAGGGATCCAAGTTCCAAAAATATTTAAATCAATAATGAGAACCAATAAGTTCATTTGTACCACATGGAACTTGGGCGGACCCTGATCGCTCTAGATGATTGGAATGGTGATATTCCACAGAATGAGAAGAAGATGAAACAATTTGTTGGGCCCACATGCATCATGAGACTTAACCAAAGATAAATCATAATAAATCCGAACTCATGCATTCATTACAGGATATTTGATTGTTATAATTGTGAATATGTTATATGTACGATTTATTTCATGATAATATGCTTGATTGTTATAATTGTGAACATGCTAAATATACGATTATGTGATGACAACATGCTTGATTGTTATAAATATGCTAAATGTATGATCTATGTGACATTGTATGTTAACTGGATTATGTCCGCACCGGATGAACCAATCAGGGTCTTGGGTTATACTCACCCTTACTGTTGAACATTTTTCAGAGGAATTAGAAACTCAAGAACCCGAGTGTGAAGATCAGCAATACGCTGAACCCATTGAGAATAATCATTAAGGATAGAATATTTATAATCAGACACCGGATGACTGTATAATATTTAAGGGTGCCTGCGTGCCCCATTCTGTTAAGAGTACAATTATTTACAGTTTGTGAATGACTATGTGATATATACAATATTACTTCCGCTGATCTGCCACGTATTTATTTTAAAAAAATATATATATTCACTTTTTCTAAAAACTGTTAACACTCTCAGTTAAATAGGATGAACCTACAGAAGGATTTGTCTTATCTAACCGAGGGTGTTACAACTAACACCGGCGCAGAAGTAAGTCGATCTTTCAGCTCTTGGAAACTATTCTCGCATTGTGTCATCCACACAAAAGGTTGTCCTTTCCGTGTTAACTTGGTCAATGGGTATCCTAGCTTTGAAAATCCTTCAATGAATCTCCTATAGTATCCAGCCAAGCCCAAGAAACTTCTAATCTCAGTGATCGTGGTTGGTCTCTCCCATTTTAAAACTGCCTCCACCTTGGAAGGGTCTACAGCTATTCCTCCTTGACTAATTACATGTCCTAAAAAGTTCACTTCTTCCAACCAGAATTCACACTTTGACAGTTTTGCATATAGTTGTTTCTTTTTCAAGATTTCCAACATAATCTTCAAATGTTCAACATGTTCTTCTCTGCTTTTAGAGTACACTAATATATCATCAATGAACACCACTACACATTTATCTAGATATGGATGAAAAATCCTATTCATGTAATCCATGAATACGGCTGGTGCATTAGTTACACCAAAAGGCATTACTAGATATTCGTAATGGCCATAGCGTGTCCTAAAAGCAGTTTTTGGTACATCTTCTTTCTTCACCCTTATTTGATGGTATCCAGACCTCAAATTAATTTTGGAGAACACCGTGGCACCACGTAGCTGATCCATCAAGTCGTTAATCCTTGGCAGAGGATATTTGTTCTTGATCATCACCTTGTTCAGTTGCCGATAATCTACACACAACCTCATGCTACCATCCTTCTTCTTAACCAACAACACTGGTGCACCCTAGGGGAATACACTGGGTCGTATAAACTACTTCTCTATCATCTCTTCAAGTTGTTTCTTCAACTCTGCTAATTCTAGAGGTGACATTCGGTATGGTGCAATTGAAATGGGTCCAAACCCTAAACCCCAAACCCCAAACCAAAACCCTAAACCCTAAACCTAAAACCCCAAACAAAAAACCTAAACCCTCAACCCCAAACCCCAAACCACAAACCCCAAACCCTAAACTTAAAACCCCAAACCCTAAACCCTAAACCCCAACCCATACACCGTAACCCATAAACCATAAACCCTAAACCCTAAACTTAAAACCCCAAACCCTAAACCCTAAACCCTAAACCCCAACCCATACACCCTAACCCATAAACCATAAACCCTAAACCCTAAACCCTGAACCAAAAACCCTAACCCTAAACTCCAAATTCCAAACCATAAACCACAAACCTCAACCCCCAAACCCTAAACCCTAAACTACAAACCGTAAACCCTAAACTCTCAACCCTAAACCCCCAACCCTAATCCCTAAACCTTATACTCCAAATCCCAAACCATAAAACCTAAACCCTAAACCTCAAACCAAACCCCAAACCCTAAACGATAAACCACAAACCCTAAACGTCAAACCATAATACCTAAACCCTAATCCCTAAACCCTAAACCCCAAATCCAAAACCAAAACCCTAAACATTAACCTAAACCCCCAAACAAAAAAGCCTGAACCCTAAACCCCAAACCCTAAGCCATCAACCCTAAGCCCTAAACCCCAAATCCTAAACCCCAAACCCTAAACCCTAAACTTTACACCATAAAACCCAAACCATAAACCCTAACCCCTAAACCATAAACTCCAAACCCTAAACCAAAAACCATAAACCCTAACCATAAACCCTTAACCTTAAACCCTAAACCCTAAATCCTGAACCCTAAACACTAAACACTAAACCCTAAACCCAAAACCCAAAACTCTAAATCCTAAACCATAAACCCTAAACCTTAAACCACAAACATTAAACCCTAAACCCTAACCTCTAAGCCATAAACATAAACACTAACCCTAAACCCTAAACCAGAACCCCTAAACCCTAAACCCTAAACCCTAACCCCTAACCGCTAACCCTAAACCCTACCCCTTAACCCTAAACCTTAAACCCTAAACCCTACATCCTAAACCCTAAACTCCAAATCATAAACCCTAAACCCTAAACCCTAAACCCTAAACCCTAAACTCTAAATCATAAACCTTAAACCCTAAACCCTAAACCCTAAACTCCAAACCATAAACCCTAAACCCTAAACCCCACACCTTAAACCCTAAACCTTAACACTTAAACCCTAAACCCTAACAGTTAAACCCTAAACCCTAACACTTAAACCCTAACCCCTAAACCTAAACCCTAAACCCTAAACCTTAAACCCTAAACCCCAAATCCTAAACCAAAACCCTAAACCCTAAACCTAAAACCCTAAATAAAAAACCCAAAACCCTTAATCCTAAACCCTAAACACTAAACTCTAAACCCTAAACTCCAAACCCCAAACCATAAACTATAAACCTTAAACCCTAAACCCTGAATCCCAAACCATACACCCTAAACCATAAACCCTAAACCCTAAACCCTAGACTCCAAACCCAAACCCTAAACCCTAAACCCTAAGCCCTAAACTCCAAACCCAAACCCTAAGCCCTAAACCCAAACCATTAACCCTAAACCCTAAACCCTAAACCTCAAACCCTAAACCCTAAACCCTAAACTCCAAATCACAAACCATAAACCCGAAACCTTAAACCACAAACCCTAACCCATAACCCCTAAACCCTAAATCCTAACCCTAAACCCTAAACCCCAAACCCTAACCCTAAAACCTAAAACCTAAACCTAAACCCTAAACCGCTAATGCTAAACCCCTAACCACTATAACACTAACCCCTAAGACAAAAAACCCTAACCCCTAACCCCTAACCCCTAAACCCTAAACCATAAACCCTAAACTCTAAACCCTAAACCCTAAACCCTAATTCCCAAACCCAAACCCTTAACCATAAACCCTAAACCCCAAACCCCTAACCCTAAACCCTAAACCTTAAACCCTAAACCCTAACCCCTAAAACCCTAAGCTCTAAACCCTAAGCCCTGAGCCCTAAACCCTAAACCATAAACACTAAACCATAAACCCTAAACCGTAAACCCTAACCCTTAAAACCGTAAACCATAAACCATAAACCCTAAACCCTTAACCCTTAACCTAAAACCCTAAACCCCAAGCTCCAAACCGTAAACCCTAAACTCCAAACCACAAACCATAAATCCTAAGCACTAAACCCTAAACCCTAAACCCCAACCCCTAAACCCTAAACCTTAAACCCCAAACCCCAAACCATAAACGCTAAACACTAAACCACAAACCCTAAAACCTAAAGCCCAAACCCCAAACCCTAAACCCTAAACCATCAACCCTAAACCCTAAGCCTTAAACCCTAAACCCTGAACCCCGAACCCCGAATCCTAAACCCCAAACCCTGAACCCTAAACCTTACAACCCAAAAACTAAACCAGAAATTCCTAAACCCTAAACCCTAAAACATAAACCTTAAACCCCAACCCCAACCCCAAACCCTAAACCCTAAACCCTAAACCCTAAACTCCAAACCCTAAACCCTAAACCCTAAAACATTAACCCATAAACCCCAAACCCTAAACCCCAAACCCTAAACCCTAAACCTTAACCCCCGAACCCTAAACCCTAAACTCCAAACCCCAAACCCTAAACCATAAACCATAAACCCTAAACCATAAACCCTAAACCCTAAACCCTAAATCCTAAACCCTAAACCCTAAACCCTAAACGCTAAACCCTAAACCCTAAAACCCAATCCTAAAAAAACCTAATCCCTAAACCCTCAACCTCAACCGATACACCATAAATCATAAACCATAAACCCTAAACCATAAACCCTAAACCTTAAACCCTAAACCCTAAACCCTAAAACTAAACCCTAACCCGAATACTAAACCCAAACCCCTAAACCCTAAATCCTAAACCGTAAACTTTATACCACAAACCATAAATCCTAAACCCTAAACCCTAAACCATCAACCCAAACCCTAAACCCTAAACCCCCAACCCTAAACCCTAAACCCTAAACCCTAAACCTTCACCACTAAACCGAAACCCCAAACCTTAAACCCCAAACCCCAAACCATAAACGCTAAACACTAAACCACAAACCCTAAAACCTAAACCCCAAACGCCAAACCCTAAACCCTAAACCATCAACCCTGAACCCTAAACCTTACAACCCAAAAACTAAACCAAAAATTCCTAAACCCTAAACCCTAAAACCTAAACCTTAAACCCTAAACCCTAAAACCCTAAACCCTAAACCCTAAACCACCAACCCTAAACCCTAACCACTACCCCCTAAACCTTAACCACTAAACCCAAATCCCAAACCCTAAACCCTAAAGCTGAACCCCTAACCCCAAACCATAAATGCTAAACACTAAACCCCAAACCCTGAACCCTAAACCATAAACCCCAAACCCTAAACCCTAAACCATCAACCCTAAACCCTAAGCCTTAAACCCTAAACCTTAAACCCAGAATCCTAAACCCTAAACCCTGAACCCTAAACCTTACACCCCAAAACCCAAACCATAAATTCCTAAACCCTAAACCCTAAACCCTAAACCCTAAACCCTAAAACCTAAACTCTAAACCCTAAACCCTAAACCCTTAACCCTCAACCTTTAACACTAAACCCCAAACCCTAAACCCTACAGCGTAGCCCCCAAACCCTAAACCCTAAACCCCAAACCCCAAACGAAAAACCCTAAACCCTAAACCCTAACCCCTAACCCCTAATCCCTAAACCCTAACCCTAAACACTAAACCCTAACCCCTAAACGCTAAACCTTATACCCTAAACCACAAACCACAAACCATAAACCCTAATCCGTAAACCCTAAACCCTAAACCACAAACTCTAAACCCTAAACCCTAACACTTACACCCTAAACCCTAAACACTAAACCATAAACCCTAAACCCTAATCCTAAAAACCCTACACCCTAAACCCCAACCCATACACCCTAAACCATAAACCATAAACCATAAACCCTAATCCCTAAACCTTAAACCCTAAACCCTAAACCCTAAAGCTAAACCCTAACCCTAAATACTAAACCCTAACCCCTAAACCCTAAATCCTAAACCCTAAACTTTATACCACAAACCATAAATCCTAAACCATAAACCCTAAACCATAAACCAAAACCCCTAAACCCTAAACCCAAAAGCCTAAACCCTAACCCCTAAACCCTAAACCTTAACCACTAAACCCAAACCCCAAACCCTAAACCCTAAACCCCCAACCCTGTTGGTGTATGCACTATGAGCTTTTATGCTTTTTCATTTGTATCATTTTTCTACTTATCAATAGAATAAATATTTCAGTTTAAAATTGTTTTAAAACATATTTATCCTTGGAGTAATAGGTCATATAAAATTATTCCTAAAATGTCCCTAGTCAAGTATTTACATGGGGACATGTAAATACACTGAGACTAGTGTGTGAGTGTACTGATGACCTGATCTCACAGATCATAGATATAGATGATATATCGAGTCTTCACACGGGTACACATTAAGAGTAATGATGTACTGGACAGACCCATCATGAGAACGTTGCATGGATCGTTACATGATTGTCATAAACGATTCTCAATGTGATAATGGTATATGTAGTCCTTCGACCTGAAGTCACTACGATTCCTACATGAGGAGTTTATTGTTTTAATACAATTAAACGTCTTCTGTAACAAGAGGACTATAAAGGTTGTGATTAGGCAATGAAAAAATTATGCAGAGGGATGTGAGTGATGTAGATGGGATTTGTCTCTCCTATGTGACAGGAGTGATATCCATAGGCCACTTGATGGAGTAAGACTAAGAAAGCGCATGGCCATGCTAGAAAGAATAAATATTAGATATTTATTCGGATCCAGTCTACTCCGGTATCAAGTAAAATAAATTGGGCCGTACAAGGATGACGCGACCATGCCTTGGGCCCAATTAGGGTATCGTGACAAAAGGAATAAACGTATTAAATAATTATCACTTATAGGTTATGTTGATAATATTCGGACATAATGATGCATTGCTAGATGCCGCTCTTATTTTATATTAATAATAAAATAGTTTATTATTAATATGACCGGGTATTTTACCTATAGGGTCACACACATAGAGTAAGCCCATCAGAAAATGTTGTCTTATTTTAGTTGGACTAAAATAAAGCTATTGGGCCTAACTCATTTAGAATGAGTAAGGAGCCCACTTTTAGAGAGAACAAATTAGGTCAAACCTAAGCCTATAAATAGAGCATAAGATGCTCATAGGCCGTTCACTCAAGTGAGACACAAATTCGTAAAAGTTGCAAGAGCTACACGCCGTCAAACTAGCAGTTGGCAAGTGTTGCGATTCTGGTGGGAGTGCTCGTGTGGACTCCTAATGGACGAGGCTACGACTGCTTCGGAGTTCTTCAAGAGGTAACCTAAAATGAATTTTGAAATTTTTATGCTTTGAAACACGGAACCTTGCAAATCCTATGGAATCCCTTTTATTTTTCCGCTGCTCATGCTTAGGGATTTCCTAACACGCTAAACACTAAACCCCAATCCCTAAACCTTAAACCACAAACCCTAAACCTTAAACCATCAACCCTAAATCCTAAGCCTTAAACCCTAAACCCTAAACCCCGAATCCTAAACCCCAAACCCTGAACCTTAAACCTTACAACCCAAAACCTAAACCAGAAATTCCTAAACCCTAAACCCTAAACCCCAAACCCCAAACCCTAAACCCTAAACCCTAAACTCACAACCCTAAACCCTAAACCCTAAAACCTTAACCCTCAACCTTTAACACTAACCCCAAACCCTAAACCCTACACCTTAACCCCCGAACCCTAAACCCTAAACTCCAAACCCCAACCCAAAACCCCTAAACCTTAAACCATAAACCCCTAACTCTAAAGCCTAAACCCTAAACCCTAAACCTTCAATACCGAACCCCAAACTATAAACCCTAAACCCTAAACTACAAACCCTACAAGCTAAACCCTAGACCCTTAACCTTAAACCCTAAACCCTAAACTCTAAACCTTTAACCCTAAACCTTAAACCATAAACCCTAACCCCTAACCCCTAAAACCTACACCCTAACCCTAAACACTAAAGCCTAACCTTAAACCCTAAACCCTAAACCCTAAACTCAAAACCACAAACCCTAAACCCTAAACCCTAAACCCTAACACTTAAACCCTAAACCCTAAACACTAAACCCTAAACCATAAACCCCAATCCTAAACTAAAACCCTAAACCCTAAACCCTAAACCCTGAACCCCAACCCATACACCACAAACCATAAACCATAAACCCTAAACCCTAAACCCTAAACCATAAACCCTAAACCCTAAACCTTAAGCCCTAAACCCTAAACCCTTAACCCTCAACCTTTAACACTAAACCTAAAACCCTAAACCCTACACCTTAGCCCCCAAACCATAAACCCTAAACCCTAAACCATAAACCCCTAACCCTAAAGCCTAAAGCCTAAACCCTAAACCTACAACACCAAACCCCACACCGTAAACCATAAACCCTAAACTCCAAATCCCAAACCCTTAACTCCAAATCCCAAACCATAAACCCTAAACCTTAAACCACAAATCCTAAACACTAAAGCCTAATCCCTAAACCCCGAACCCTAAACCCTAAACTCAAAACCAAAAACCATAAACCCTAAACCCTAAATCCCAAACCCTAAACCATAACCACAAACCCTAAACTCAAAACCACAAACCATAAACCCTAAACCCTAAACCCTGAACCCTAAACCCCAAATCCTAAAACAAAACCCTAAACCCTAAACCTAAAACCATAACTAAAACCCTGAACCCTAAACCCTAAACCCTAAACATTAAACCCTAAACCATAAACTCCAAACCCTAAACCCTATACCCTAAACCCCAAGCCATACACCCTAAACCATAAACCATAAACCCTAAGCCCTAAACCTCATCCCTGAAACCCTAAACCCCAACCCCAAACCCTAAACCATATATCCTAAACTCCAAATCCCAAAGCATAAACACTAAACCTTAAACCACAACCCCTAAACCCTAAGCCCTATTCCCTAACCCCTAAAACCTAAACCCTAACCCTAAAGACTAAACCCTAAACTCCAAACTACTAAACTCTAAACCCTAAACTCCAAACCACAAACCATAAACCCTAAACCCTAAACCCTAACCCACAAACCCTAAACCATAACCCCTAACACCTAAAACCTAAACCTTAAACCCCAAATCCTAAACCAAAACCCTAAACCCTAAACCTTAATCCTAAACCCTAAAACCTAAACTCTAACCCTAAACACTAAACCTGAACCGCTAAACCCTAAACCCTAAACTCCAAACCACAAACCCTAAACCCTAAACCCTCAACCACAAAGTCCAAACTCTACCCTAACCCCTAAACCCTAACCCTTAAACCCTAAACCCTAAACCAAAACCCTAAACCCTAAACCTAAAACCCCAAACAAAAAACCTAAACCCTCAACCCCAAACCCCAAACCACAAACCCCAAACCCTAAACTTAAAACCCCAAACCCTAAACCCTAAACCCCAACCCATACACCATAACCCATAAACCATAAACCCTAAACCCTAAACTTAAAACCCCAAACCCTAAACCCTAAACCCTAAACCCCAACCCATACACCCTAACCCATAAACCATAAACCCTAAACCCTAAACCCTAAACCCTGAACCAAAAACCCTAACCCTAAACTCCAAATTCCAAACCATAAACCACAAACCTCAACCCCCAAACCCTAAACCCTAAACTACAAACCCTAAACCCTAAAATCTCAACCCTAAACCCCCAACCCTAATCCCTAAACCTTATACTCCAAATCCCAAACCATAAAACCTAAACCCTAAACCTCAAACCAAACCCCAAACCCTAAACGATAAACCACAAACCCTAAACATCAAACCATAATACCTAAACCCTAATCCCTAAACCCTAAACCCCAAATCTAAAACCAAAACCCTAAACATTAACCTAAACCCCCAAACAAAAAAGCCTGAACCCCAAACCCCAAACCCTACGCCATCAACCCTAAGCCCTCAACCCCAAATCCTAAACCCCAAACCCTAAACCCTAAACTTTACACCCCAAAACCCAAACCATAAACCTCAAACCCTAAACCCTAAACCATAAACTCCAAACCCTAAACCAAAAACCATAAACCCTAACCATAAACCCTTAACCTTAAACCCTAAACCCTAAATCCTGAACCCTAAACACTAAACCCTAAACCCTAAACCTAAAACTCTAAATCCTAAATCCTAAACCTAAACCTTAAATCACAAACATTAAACCCTAAACCCTAACCTCTAAGCCATAAACATAAACGCTAACCCTAAACCCTAAACCAGAACCCCTAAACCCTAAACCCTAACCCCTAACCACTAACCCTAAACCCTACCCCTTAACCCTAAACCCTAAACCCTAAACCCTAAACCCTAAACCCTAAACCCTAAATCATAAACCTTAAACCCTAAACCCTAAACCCTAAACTCCAAACCATAAACCCTAAACCCTAAACCCCACACCCTAAACCCTAAACCTTAACACTTAAACCCTAAACCATAACAGTTAAACCCTAAACCCTAACACTTAAACGGTAACCCCTAAACCTAAACCCTAAACCCTAAACCTTAAACCCTAAACCCCAAATCCTAAACCAAAACCCTAAACCCTAAACCTAAAACCCTAAATAAAAAACCCAAAACCCTTAATCCTAAACCCTAAACACTAAACTCTAAACCCTAAACTCCAAACCCCAAACCATAAACTATAAACCTTAAACCCTAAACCCTGAATCCCAAACCATACACCCTAAACCATAAACCCTAAACCCTAAACCCTAGACTCCAAACCCAAACCCTAAACCCTAAACCCTAAGCCCTAAACTCCAAACCCAAGCCCTAAGCCCTAAACCCAAACCATAAACCCTAAACCTCAAACCCTAAACCCTAAACCCTAAACTCCAAATCACAAACCATAAACCTGAAACCTTAAACCACAAACCCTAACCCATAAAACCTAAAACCTAAACCTAAACCCTAAACCGCTAATGCTAAACCCCTAACCACTATAACACTAACCCCTAAGACAAAAAACCCTAACCCCTAACCCCTAAACCATAAACCCTAAACCCTAAACGCTAAACCCTAAAGCCCTAAACCCTAAACCATAAACACTAAACCATAAACCCTAAACCGTAAACCCTAACCGTTAAAACCCTAAACCATAAACCCTAAACCCTAAACCCTTAACCCTTAACCTAAAACCCTAAACCCCATGCTCCAAACCCTAAACCCTAAACTCTAAACCACAAACCATAAATCCTAAGCACTAAACCCTAAACCCCAACCCCTAAACCATAAACCATAAACCCTAAACCCTAAACCCAAACCCTAAACCCTAAACCCTAAACCCTAAACTTCAAATCCACAAACCATAAACCCTAAACCACAAACCCTAAACCCTAAACCCTAAACCCTTGCCCTAACTCCAAACCCCTAAACCTTAAACCACAAACCCTAAACCCTAAAATGTATTGATATATTGACACAGGTTCTGATAATGATACAACAAATAAAGAATCAAACATATATAATTATGGATGACTTAATAATGTTTGATGTTTAAACTTGATGAACAACTATGGATTTGAGTCAAGGCATTTACAAAGGATTAATACAAGTGAAAAATGATCAACCAAGTGCCAAAGAATCAAAGGAATCAAGAACCATGAGCCATATGATAAAAAAGGGTCAAAAAATACATCAAAACGTAAGTAACAGGTGTGGGAATCGATTCACCACATGGGGGAATCAATTCATGCTCTTTAAAAGGCCTGGGAATCGATTCATTGCCTATAGGAATTGATTCATGCTATTCAAAAAGCCTAGGAATCAATTCATTACCTATAGGAATCGATTCATGTTATTCCAAAGGTCTAGGAATCGATTCGTTGCCTATGGGAATCGATTCACACATGGTTCTGGGCAAATCCTCTTCATGAATCAACGCAGGAATCGATTCACACTATGGGGGAATCGATTCACATGCCTGTCTGGAGCCAAAAATGACGTAATGAATCCATTCATGAAGCGATTCATTTAGTGTAAATGAGTTCTAAAATTTAAGTTAAAGTCTCGAACTACTGAAACGCCTCATCATCCACTAAGTAGAGACCGTACCCTCCATGCTGCACTATGCTTGAAGTGATTAAATAAGCTTGACA
Organism: Clitoria ternatea; assembly: GCA_037962975.1. Lineage (NCBI taxonomy): Eukaryota > Viridiplantae > Streptophyta > Magnoliopsida > Fabales > Fabaceae > Clitoria > Clitoria ternatea. The sequence goes on from CM075676.1 coordinate 63,083,535, forward strand.
TTCCATGCTCTACTATACACGTTGGATTTTATTATGCAACGGCACCATCACTCTGAAGGATTTTTAAATCGCAAGAGCCATGCCAAGGATTGCTATAAATAGGAGAGGAAGTTAAATGCTGAAGACATACTAAGAAGTAAAGCATTTCCTCTGCCTTTCTTTCTTACGTTGCTCTCTTCTTCTTTAGCTAATAAGCTCTCTGTTCTATTTAATTGGAAAATTATTTTCAGAGTTAATTTATAAGCAAAATTATTTTGAGTGCTAAAATTTGCATATCCTCTCTTTGAAAGTTATCATTTTGTGAAAGCTTTAATTTGTATATCCACTCTTTTAGAGAGTTATCTTTGAAAAATCCTTTACTAAATTTTTGAGAGTTTTGGGTTGGTGTTCAACCTTGTGAAATTGAGAGATTGAGAGATTGGGTGGGTTGCCCTTGTACTTGTGAGAATTGGGTTCTTGAGTGTGGGACACTAGGAAGTTGCAATTGCTCAAAGTTGTATCTCTAATCTCCAATAGTGGAAATCCTCCAAGTGGATTGCTTGGAGGCGAGATATACAACGATGTGGTAGAACTCGTATATATCGGTTTGCAAATCTCTCTTACCTAAACTGATTTAATTTATGCACTTAAATTGCTTGCTTGATTTATTGTGTTCACAACTTGGTTAATTGAACTCCTTTATTACCACAAATTAATTTGCATGTTAAAATCAAGTACACATTCTTTTAGATTGATATAAATTATAAATTATTTAAATTAATTTGTTGAAATTATTTAAGTAACATTCGTGAATTAATAGTGTTTAAATTAATCATTATTTTTCTAAGTGCTCAAAAGGTCTGTGGTGATTATTATTTTGTCTTGTGTATATATTGTTATAACTTGTGATTAAACTTATCATCATCATCAAGTATATTTATTAAAGAATCAATTTCAAAAGCATTCTAACTAAAATTTTTAATACTCAATTCACCCCCCTCTTGACTAAATGAGGCCACTTGGTTAACAAAAAGCCCAAACCCTAAATCTTAAACCATAAACCCTAAACCCTAAAATCTAAACCCTAAACCGAAAACCCTAAACCCCTAACCCTAAACACTAAACCCTAACCCCCAAACCCTAAACGCTAAACTCCAAACCCAACCCATAAACCTTAAACCATAAACCCTAAACCCTAACCCATACCCTAAACCCTAAACCCTAAACCCTAAACCTAAACCCTAAACCCCTAACACTAAACCCCTAACCACTAAAACCATCACCCCTAAACCCTAACCCATAACCCCTAAACCCTAAACTTTAAACACCAAACCCTAAACCCTAAACCTCAAACCCTAAACCTTTAAACCTAAACCCTAAACTCCAAATCCCAAACCATAAACCCTAAACCTTAAACCACAAACCCTAAATCATAACCCTTAACCCCTAAGAACTAAACCCTAAACCTAAACCCTAAACCCTAAACCTAAACCCTAAAAACTAAACCCTAACCCTAAACACTAAACCCTAACCCATAAACCCTAAACCCTAAACCCTAAACCCTAAACCCTAAATCCTAAACTCTAAACCATAAACCCTAAACCCCAAACCCAAAACCCTAAACACTAAACCCTACACCACAAACCCTCAACACTAAACCCTAACACCTAAACCCTAAACCTTAAACCCTAAATCCTAAACCAAAACCCTAAACCCTAAACCTAAAACCCCAAACAAAAAACCCTGAACCCCAAACCCCAAACCCTAAACCCTAAACCCTAAACCCTAAACTCCAAAACCTAAACCCTACACCCTAACCCCTAAACCCTAAACTCCAAACCCCAAACCATAACCCCTAAACCCTAAACCCTAAACCCTAAACTCCAAATCCCAATCCATGAACCCAAAACCTTAAACCAAAAACCCTAAACCCTAAACCCTAACCCCTAACCCCTAACCCCTAACCCCTAACCCCTAACCCCTAAACCCTAAACTCCAAACCCTAAACCCTAAACCCTAACCCCTAACCGCTAACCCTAAACCTAAACCTTAAACCCCAAACACTAAACCCTAAACCCTAAACCTAAACCCTAAACCCATAATGCTAAACCCCTTACCACTAAAACCATAACCCCTAAAACCCTAACCCCTAAACCCTAAACCCTAAACTTTAAACCATAAACCCTAGACCCTAAACCCTAAACCCTAAACCCTAAACTCTAAACTCCAAACCATAAACCTTAAACCCTAAATTCTAAACCCCAAACCCCAAACCATAAACCCTAAGCCTCAAATCCCAAACCTTAAACCCTAAACCCTACACCATAACCCCTAAACCCTAAACTCTAAACCCTAAAACCTAAACCCTAAGCCCTAAATCTCAAACCCTAAACCCTAAACCCTTAACCATAAACCCCAAACCCAAACCCAAACCCTAAACCCTAAACACTAAAACGCTAACCCTTAAACCCTAAACAATAAACCCTAAATCTTAAACATGAACCTCAAACCCTAAACCCTAAACACCAAACCTCAAACCCTAAACCCTAAACCCTAAACCCTAAACCCTAAACCATAAACCCTAAACCTTAAACCCTAACTATGTTTGAATATGTATTTCAAGTTACATAATTTTGATAATGACAAAGAGATCAAAAAGCAATTGAAGAATCATGGCAAAGAGAACAAGTGTTTATAAAAGAACACTTAAAAGAGAAAAACAGAGAAAACAACATCAGACCTGCAAAAACACGAAGCCTAATCGATTACAGGACCTCATATAATCGATTACTGAAGTTCTATCAAACACCTAATTGATTACCTCATCAAACACTAATCCATTATGAAGCCTCTATTTTTCACCTAATCGATTGCACCAAGGAGGCCAATCGATTACCAAGCTGAGAAAAAGAATTAAAAGCATCAGGTGCATATGTTAATCGATTACAAGGATGACACAATTGATTACCAATGTTCTATAAGGCCACTAATTGATTACAGTTAAAGAACTAATCGACTACAGAGTTTCTGTTTGTACAATAATCAATTGCACATGAGGCATAATCGATTACCATGCTGCGTAACACAATTAAATGCATCAGGTGTCACTCACAATCGATTACAGAGTGAAGAACAATTGATTAGCAAGGTTCTGTCTCTTAGCTAATCGATTACATGGTAAAGTCTAATCGATTACCTGTTCAATTAAACTGAAGAATTCAAAGTGTAATCAATTATAGTTTGAGGCCTAATCGATTACACTAGTGCCAGAATTTGGGGAAAGCGTTTTTAAGTGGGAAACCAGCTTATTTCTCCATTGTTACTCCAATGCCCATACTGTGCAACAGCTCTGAAGACTTTAGGGCACCTCTCCAAGGCCTATAAATGCAAGACTCATTCAAGCTTCTCAAGCATCCAAATCCATCAAAGGGAAATCAAATCTTGAGTCTTATGAGTTCTATTTCTTTGTATACTTTCATTTTCTGAAATTTAGAGCTTATATTTGTAAATCCTCTCTTGTGAGAGTTTAGAAATTGTGAGAGCTTTCATTTATTCATCTACTCTATTGAGAGAGTTTATTGATTGTAAAACCAAACACCCAAACACTAAGGTTATTCACTCTAGGTTGAGTGGTCACAAAGGTTGGGATTCAACCTTTGGATATTGAGAGTTTGAAAGATTGGGTAGGTTGCCCTTGTGCTAGTGAGGATTGAGTTCTTGAGTGTGGGACACTAGGAAGCTACAATTGCTCATAGCTTGTATCTCTAAACTTCAATAGTGGAAATCCTTCAAGTGGGTTGCTTGAAGGCGAGACGTACACCGGGTTGGTGGAACTCGTTAAATTGGTTTGCAAGCCTCTCTTCCATACAAGTATATTTTGTCAAAGAAGAATCAATTTCAAAGGCATTCAAAAGAAAAGTTTTTAACTCCCCATTCACCCCCCCTCTTGAGTATTGAGCCCACTTAAACAACACTAACCTCTAAACC